>JANAVB010004800.1:10676975-11164475 GCA_029216955.1 Iris pallida
TTGTTCTACTGTCAATGAAGTATACATCATGTCCTACCTCTGATACTTGAGCCATAGAAGAAGGTTTGTATATAAGGACACATGGTCCTACATCCCAACCATTAACTGATATCCTACTGAAACATACCAAATTCCTTTCTTGTATAGCTCTGGGGTTTTTCTAACACTCTATAGGTACGGTTCTAGGTTCCCCTTAGGCCCCCTTGTACGCACACACATCCTGATACCGATTCTTAGAATCAGTAAAACACTACCCATTACTTCTCCATTCAACCTATATTGACAACCTACTCCGAGGGGTCCAAGTATCAGATCTTCGATCAAATATGATGTTCGAACGGTATCCAGGGTTGATACATTGGCCTAACCCCGACTGTCACAATTTTATACATACACTACTGCCCCTTGCTCTCTGATACACACCAAGGTGCATAGACCCTGATACCTAGGTACTAAGCCTCTGCTATCACTAAATGAATCCTGTGTACCTACTGATTATTGACACATGAAAATAAATACTTCTATTTAATAAGGCTACACATATCGGTGCGTATGTGCACAGGGACTCCATGCTCCTACTCGGTTAGGCACACACAGGTGTTACTTTTCATTTTCTTTTCTCATCCTTACCAATCTCCCAAATGTGTGGACTCGAATAGGAGTCTACTTCTCTTCTATTGCCTATGTAACTATTCCTTCCATATGTGTTACCTGCCCACGAGTTTGTAGTTAATGCTATACCAGTCTAGATAGGAACCCTACCTAGAATTTGAAATATGATACCCTGTATGTATCTCTGATACACCACCTACACACATATACGACTACTTTATGCAATAGTCATCTGGACATGGATACAAATTCTTATAGACACCAATCCATTGATATACATATACTACTTAACAGGGGTCCTTCAAATTCTGCCACTTGTAAGATATCGACCTATTCTTAGGAAATTAACCAAACACTTAGGGTTTCATTATTTTTTCTAAGGCTATATACTTAGATAAAGGTCGGAAGGTTACCTGTGATACACGCTACAATCTGGGTCGACACGATGATGGCTGTAGACGCTCCTGCTCCTCTTAACTACTAGTCGAACCCTTCACAAGTAAACGAGGACTTTGAGAAGACGGGAAAATTCTAGGGTTCGGGGATCATATATATATATATATATATATATATATATATATATATATATATATATATATATATGATACGTACAATGAGCTCTCTCTAGGGTTTGGCGATCGGCGATCACCTTGGATTTCTTCCACCACGATTCCGGCTTGGCCTTGGCCTGGCCGACGTCTCTCCTGTACTAGTGGACCACTTGGCCACTTGTACTAATCGCTATGTCAAACCCGACGTTTGCGTCGGTGGTGGCGGGTGGATCTGCATCACAAAAACCATCGATAGCCATTAGATCTCCTTCGTTCTTGAAAGGAGTTCCAGTAGTCTCTTTCACCGAGGAAGATGAACAAATACTTGCGGATCCTTTCAGGTTCGCGCTTATTGGGAAGTTTTCTCATCAAAGACCATCCATTAATGCTATACGTAAAGCTTTTGAAGTGTTCAAGTTCAACGGATCCATAAAAGTGGGGCTTATTCATTCAAAACATGTGTTGATCCGGCCGTCTTTGGAGATTGATTTTCTCCGTTTACGCTCGCGGGAAATCTGGTATGTTGTTCGAGCTCAATGAGAATATTTAAATGGACAAAAGATTTCTCTCCTTCTAGGGAATCTCCTTTATCTCCAGTGTGGGTTTCTCTCCCTGGCCTCCCTATCCAATTATTTGCAAAGAATGTGTTATTCTCTATTGCTCTTGGAATAGGTAATCCTTTACGCCTTGATAAGGCTACGGAGGAGCTCACAAGACCAAGTATGGCTAGAGTTTTTATTGAAGTAGATGCTAGTAAACAATTGCCTAAAATAATCCGGATATGCTTGCCTTAAGGACGAACTTACGCTCAGCGTATAGAATATGAACACCAACCGAAATATTGCTCTGGGTGTTTTCATCAAGGCCATACAAAAGATGAATGTAAAGTTCAAAAGAAAAAGCATCAACAGAAAGAACATGTAAATGAGGTGGGTCCTTCTTCAGATAAAGGGAAAGGGCTCTTAATTCAAGAGGAGCCATCATCCAATGAAATAGAGGATACCAACATTAATGAGAGATCACCAACTATAATTGCATGGAAGCAAACATTGGAAGCAGTGAATAATATTGAAGACAACCCTGAGGAGGTGGATGACGGCTCCCCAAGCCCCAATGCGACTGTCCCAAGCCTTAACGCGACTACAGAGCCGTCCAATCCAGGGCTAATTGATGAAGGATTAGATGCTGCTGACACACAGCCATTAGAGGAGAAAGACACTGTTCCTGACGAGGACAGGAAGAACACCACACGACTAGAAGAGAACCTGACTGAGAATGCAGACACTGAAGGAGACAGTTCTTCAGATCATTCCATTCTGGAGGAAGGAGAAATATCAAAGGCCTGGGCTAACGTGGTTGAGGAAGAAGAAAATCATGGAGGTCCAAGTGAAAAGCCTAGAAAAAGTCGGGGAAAGAAGAAAAATTATACAATGCCAGCTGAACCAAGAATCACCAGATCGACGTCAAAAGGTCCACAAACTCGTCCTCCCTCTTCCTCCAATAATGTTTAACATTCTTCTTTGGAATGTGAGAGGGGTTGCAGCAAAGATGACTTGTAAAAGAATTAAATCACTATGTCGTATGCACAAAATTATGATCTTGGCCATCATAGAACCTAAAGTTTCTATTCAACAGTTATACTCTTTTCAGTTGAAACTGGGTTTTCAATCATCTTTTTCAAATAATAAAGGAAATATTTGGCTTATGGCTCGACAAGAGATTGTTATGGAGGAGGTGGATTCACACAATCAAGTTCTCAGTGTGATCATGTCACGGTCAATATTTCCTTTTCGATCTCTCTTCTCGGTGGTTCATGGACACAATAAAAAAGAGGGTCGACGGGAGTTATGGGAAAGACTTTTTCACTTGCAAAATACCTACAGTTTACCTTGGATGGTTGGAGGAGATTTCAATGTCATTGCCTCTACTGATGAGAAATTTGGAGGGTCGTCTGCTTGCCTGGTTGGTATCAATGAGTTTCTCAATTTTTAACTTGGTGCAGGTCTTCATACTATGCCTTACTCTGGTAGCCGTTTCACTTGGGTAAAAAGTGTTGATGGTCCACATAGACAAGGTTCTAGGTTGGACAGATGGATGTTGGATGGTGAGTGGAATGAATGGGCTCTTTGTCATCATGCTCTCATCTTAGTAGAACTGAATCTGATCACTGCCCTATTTTGATTAATATTAAAACTAAGAGTGAATCAGGAAGGAAGCTTTTTCGATTTCTAAACTTTTGGACTACTCATGAGGATTTCCTCAATGTAGTTCGTAATGCTTGGACCTCTATAGATGCTGCTAACAATATGGTGAGAATTGGATTGCGTTTATCTGCTGTCATGAAGGCTTTGTCCACTTGGAGTCACAATACATTCGGGGACATTTTTCGGGAGGTGAAAATTGCTGAAGACAAGGTACTTGCTGCAGAACTTGATTATGAAGCGGATGACTCTAAAAAGGAAGCTTGGATGGAGGCAAAAGCTTATTTGAAACAACAGATTTCTTATGAGGACTCTTATTGGAGACAGAAGGCTGGAGCTAAATGGGATGGTGAAGGAGATAAAAACACAAAATACTTTCACTCATGTGTTTCAGCCAAACGAAACAGACTATTCATTCATAGTCTTAAATCGGAGGATGGTCGCTCTCTTTCCACACTTGATGATATCCAGGAAGAGGCCAATGGTTTTTATAGTAAGCTATTCATTCCATCCCCTATTATCTCTAACACTGAATTTTTAGATCCTGTGCCAACTACTATTACAGATGATGATAATATTCAACTTATGGCCAAACCTACTATGGATGAGCTAATGGATACACTTAAAAGCCTTGATCAAGATAGCACTCCTGGACCGGATGGCTTTACTGGGCATTTTTACAGGGCTGCTTGGGAAGTGATTGGCCAGGATATTCTGGAAGCCATTCATCTATTCTTTGATGGATTTGCTTTACCACGATCCATCACTAGTACTCACCTTCTTCCGATACCAAAAATATCGGATCCAAAAGTTATAAAGGACTATAGACCTATTAGTCTCTGTAACTTTGTGAACAAATTATTTTCTAAAATCATTGCTAGGAGATTATCTCCTTTTCTCCCTCGCCTGATTTCTCCAGAGCAAAGTGGTTTCATCAAAGGGAGAGAGATTATTGACAATGTGGTTTTAGCACAGGAGATGATCAGTATGATTCACCATAAGCACTAGGGAGGCAATTCAGCTTTAAAACTTGATATGAGCAAGGCATATGACCGAGTACACTGGGCTTTCCTTCTAAGAGTGTTGAATAAGATGGGATTTTGCAAAGAATGGCAGAATATGATATTACACTTGCTGGACAATGTATGGTTTTCTACTTTGATTAACGGGAATGCTTCGGGGTTCTTCAAAAGTTTATGCCGATTGAGACAAGGGGATCCAATCTCTCCTCTCCTCTTTGTCATTGCGGCGGAAAGTTTCAGTTGCAACTTGAACAAGCTCAAACAATCTTCTGGGTTCAATCCGTATTATTCGCCTCGAGGATGTCCTGCTATAACGCATTTGGCATATGCTGATGATGTGATTCTTTTTTCAGGCGGTGACAAGAAATCTATTCAGAAGATTATGCATATTGTTGATCATTATGAGCAAGTGTCGGGGCAAAAGATTAACATTGAGAAGTCAGGAATATATCTATCTCAACTCATTACTGAGGAGAGGGTGGAAGAGATTAAATCTACTTTTGGTTTCTCGGTGAATCAATTACCAATGACATACCTAGGCTCTCCCATGATGGCAGGAATGAAAAATACAGCTATGTTTGAAGATCTTGTGACCAAAATTAGATATAAAATCAGCGGATGGCATAATAAATCATTGTCGATTGGAGGGAGACTTGTTCTTCTCAAATCAGTCCTCACTTCAATTCCAGTTTACACTCTTGCTGCTTGTAATCCCCCTGCTAGTGTTATTAAACGAATGGAGGACATGTTCCAAAGCTTCCTATGGGGATCGAAGAATGGTTGTGACAAGCGTACATGGGTATCGTGGGCTAAAGTTGCTACTCCTACTGAGGAAGGTGGCTTATGAATAAGACGCCTTCAGGATGTTATGGATGCACTTACGGTTAAGCTCTGGTGGAAATTGAGAACAACGCACACTCTTTGGGTTGCTTTTATGAGAGCTAAATATTTTCCTCATACGTATCCATCTAGTGCTACTGCTTCAATCCTGTCATCTCATATATGGAAAAGAATCCTGAAAGAGAGAGATATTGGAGATAGGAACATTGAATATCATGAAGATTCAGAGAACTTTGTATGGACTCCAGGTATAGCTGGGCATTTCTCGATAACTTCAGCTTGGAATTGTGTCAGATTGCAGCAGGATACTGATGATCGGTTCAAGCAAATTTGGGGACCATGCATTCCTGTTAAATGGTCAGTTTTATTATGGCGTATATTATTGCACAAACTTCCTACTGATGATGTTATCCAAGGCATTGGCTTCAACCTTGCCTCTGCTTGTCACTGTTGTGTTCATCCAGAAAGGGAGACTACCAGCCATATACTTTCTGAAGGCCAACATGCTAAAGAGGTATGGGATTATTTTGTTGCGCTCTTCAAATTACCAAATACCAGATGTATGATTGATCAACGGCTTCAAAGATATGGACTAGAAGGAATAAACATGTCAAACAGATTACTGTGGGGGCTATATGTTGGGTGCTTTGGAAAAATAGAAACAAGTGGCGATACGAAGAATATAAATATGATGAAGTTCAACTCAAGTTTGAAGTTAGGAGACAAATAAGGAAAGCCATGGCAAAGTGCAAACATGCAAGCATTCCAGACGGGATTGAGTAAAAGCATCAACGTTTTGTTATCAATGACTAGAATTTTGTAACCTGAGTTGGGACTCAATATTTGGATAATGAATAAAATCTAGTGTTCCTCTATATATATATATATATATATATATATATATATATATATATATATATATATATATATATATATATATATGAGTGTTTGGATAGGATCGATTTGTTAAAAGGATTGGGATGAAACCTATTTGAATCTGGGATAAAATCGAATACAGGGGTTTAAAGAGTCGATCGAAGCCTAAAATTTGAATTTGTAGAATTAGCCATATCCCCTTCCTTTATTTGATTTTTGCACAATCACTCTTCTCACTATACCTTTTACCTTTATAACTTAATTCATTAAGAAAATTAAATAAAACCATATATTTATAAAAAGAAAATCTGGGTTCAAGGGTTTACAAGTCAACCCTCCTTAAACAAAATTCATCCTCAAAATTTAAAGATAGACACAAGGTAGGAATATACCTCACGGCTCGAAAAGATAAGGATAACGCTTGTGCATCTCGTCCTCTCTCTCCCACGTGAATTCGCCCGGAGAATGATGCCTCCAAGCGACATACACCAACGGGATCGTCTGATTACGTAGTACTTTTTTTTGTGATCCAAGATCTTCACAGGCTGCTCCTGGTAGCTAAGACTCGGTCCTACCTCGATCTCTGAATGATCTAGCACATGGCTATAGTCTGCCACATACCGCCTCATCTGGGACACGTGGAATACGTTGTACATTCCCTCCAATGCAGGCGGTAAGGCTAGTCGGTCTGCCACCTCACTGATCCCCTCAAGAATATTAAAAGGTCTGATGAATCTCGGACTGAGCTTCCCGTCTCTTCCTAAACGTATCGTGCCACATGTCGAAGATATCTTCAAGAACACCAAATCGCCGACCTAGATTTAAATATAGCGTTATTACCTATTCCTACCGATATTAACAATCTAAAAACTAAGAAAGGTTATACTTCAAACTCTAATGGTCTTCGTTGGCTGTCGGTCCAGTGCTTTTGTCTGTCCTGAGCCACGCAAAGTTGCTCTCTAATCTGCTTTACCTTCTCTGCAGCGTCTACTACCATCTCGGGCCCCAACAGTGCTCTCTCACCCATGTCATCCCAAGATAGCGGGGTACGACATCTCCGGCCATACAAAGCCTCAAAAGGGGACATATCGATACTAGCATGGTAGCTGTTGTTGTAGGAGAACTCCACTAGGTGAAGGTGGTCCTCCCATGAGCCATCGAAATCTAGCACACATATTCGCAGCATATCCTCATACGTCTGAATGGTCCTCTCCGACTGTCCATCCGTTTGTGGATAACCGGTGTTGAACTTGAGCTGAGTACCCAAGCTAGTCTACAGACTCCTCCAAAAGTGGGACGTGAATCTGCTATCACAGTTGGAGACAAAAATCATTGGAACACCATGCATTCTGACGATCTGCTTCATATATAACTCTGCTAACTTCTCCGTGGATAGTCCCACTTTAAATGGTAAAAAGTGGGCCAATTTGGTCAACCTGTCAACGGACCCAAATCGTGCCCTTTCTTTCTAGCGTACGTGGAAGACGGAAAACAAAATTCATGGTAATATGTTCTTATTTCCATTCGAGAATTGGCAATGAATGAAGCAATCCTCCTGGTCTCTTCCTCTTGTCTTTAACTAGCTCGCACACAAGGCATATAGAAACGAAGCGTGCCACCTCTCGCTTCATACCATACTACCATATATGGGCTCTCAGATCCTTATACATTTTGTTAGCTCCTGGATGCAAAGAATACTGAGAATGGTGCGCCTCCTACATGACCTCCTCTCGCAGCTCTCCGCTGGGTACACATAATCTTGTCCCATGCCTCAATGAACCATCCTTTGCAATGGTGAAGTCTTCTAACAAATCGGCCCATGCCTAGGCTATGATACTCCTCAGATGCTCGTCCAGGTGTTGTGCCTCTCAAATCATGTCCATCAATCTAGATTGAATCTGCATACCCATCATCTGTATCTCAACTCCTAGGATGATAACCTCGATGCCTAAAATCTCCAAGTCTGCTAACAGATGACAGTCCTTCGTCAAAAACATAGCTACTGGATACTGACTCAAGGCATCCGCAACTATGTTGGCCTTCCTTGGATGATACTGCAATGCGATGTCGAAATCCTTCATCAATTTTAGCTATCTGTGTTACCTCGTATTCAGCTCCTTTTGTGTGAAAATGTACTTCAAGCTTTTGTGGTTAGTGAATATATCCACAAGCTTTTCGTACAAGTAATGTTTCCACAACTTCAGGGCAAAAATTACTGCTACCAACTCTAGATCGTGGGTGGGCTAATTCTTCTTGTGTGGTCACAGCTGTCTGGATGCATATGCCACCACCTTCTTGTTCTGCTCTAGAACATACCCTAAGCCTTTCCCCAAAGCATCATTATAGGCAGAAAACCCACCAGTTCCTGACGACAATGTCAATACTGGAGCTATCATCAATCTCTTCTTCAACTCATTGAATGCAGCCTGGCAATCCTTTGTCCACACGAACTCTATGTCCTTCCGAGTGAGCCTAGTCATCGGCTCTGTAATTCGAGCAAAGTCCTGTACGAACTTTCTATAGTACCTCGCCAATCCTAAGAAGCTTCGGATCTCTGCCAAAATAGCCGAAGTAGTCCAAGGCTCCACGGTAGCAATCTTCTTCGGATCCACGGATATACCATCTCCTGTCATAATGTGTCCAAGGAATTCCATGTTGTCTAAGAAAAACTCGCATTTTGAGAGTTTCCCATAGAGCTTCTCCTTCCTGAGGGTCTCCAGCACGATCTACAGATCCTCCTCGTACTCCTCAAGTGAATTCGAATAGATGAGTATGCGGTCGATGGACACCATGACAAACTTGTCAAGATATGGGTAGAACACCTTATTGATCAAGTTCATGAAGACTGTCGGGGCATTAGTCAACCCGAACGGCATCACCATGAACTCATATTGGCCATACTTGGTCTGGAAGGCCATCTTCTAGATATCCTCCTTCTTTACCTTCACTTAGTGGTACCCCAATCTCAAGTCAATCTTTGAAAATACCCGCGCTCCGCTCAACTGATCGAAAAGATCATAAATTCTTGGTAGCGGGTATTATTCTTAATTGTTATGTTGTTCAAGGCCCGGTAGTCGATACACATATGCACCGACCCATCCTTCTTCGTCACAAACAGTACAAGAGCACCCCAAGGCGACGAACTCGATCTAATGAATCCTTTCTCCAGTAGCTTGTCAATCTACTTCTTTAATTCTACTGCTTCCTTATTACTTATCTTGTATACTCGCTACGACACTATCTCTGAACCTGGCACAAGATCAGTAGAGAACTCCACATCTCTATCAGGTGGTAGTCCGGGCAATTTCTTAGGAAATACATCAAGAAACTTTACGATGATAGGATGTGGTAGCTCGTTCTCCTCTTCTATGGCTCTACAGATAGCTTTGCTACGCTGCTCCACTGCTCCTCTAGTGAACTCTAATGCAGTCTCTCCAGGCGGACTAAACATGACACATCCGTGACGACAATCAATACTGGCATGGTGTTTACTCAACCAATCCATTCCGAAAACTATATCAAAGCTCGGGAGTGGCACTACGAGTAAACTGGTGTGCAATTCCTGCCTCCTAAGGTAATGCGGCGTCCGACACAAATATCCTTGACTAGGATAATACCGCCGTCAGTCGAGATTTTATCCAGGGGCATAGATACAATACTATGTCTAAAAACAAAGGCTACAGATACGAAGCTATGACTGGCACCAGAATCAAACAAAGCAATAGCTGGAAAAGTTTTATGGAGAATGGAACCTGCTATCATGTCAATATATGCTTCTGCCTCATCGGCCGCCATGGCAAAAGCCTTGCCCTGCTGCTGGTACTGGGCAAAGTGCTACTGCTGCAGGAAACGAGGCTGCAGGTGATACTATTGTGGTCTTCCCTGGAACATTGGAACGCTTTGTCGGTCCAGTATGGCTGCTACCTTCTCCATATTGAAGAACGTATAGGCAACTCTAGAGGGGATGAATAGAGTACTTGTGATAATAATGATCAATTAAAAATTCAACACTATTCAATGCCAACTAGCAAATAATTAATCAGAGTGTAATTGCAGAAATTAAATAAAGATCAGAAAGCATATGCAGACACAGCAATTTTTAACCTGGACCAGTCCAGTCCTGAGAACTCTAGCTCAGGATTGAAATATACTATTTGTGAAATAGCTTTACAACCACGTGCCTTTACTCAGAAGAGCACGCCAACTTCTTGAAAGATCGCTGAGGCGAAACTTAGAATTTTCCAAGTGACTTCTTCAAGACTCTTGCACAAAACTTCTAATTGACTCGCACCGAGCACCTTGTAGGCTTGGAAAGTTTTGTGTCTAGTAGATGAGAAGAGTATAGATCTTTAGGATGTATAGGCTATAAGAGTAGAAGAGAAGAGAAGATTGGATGATTTGAAATAAAAGAAAAGGGTGCCTATATATACCAGTTCTGGGAGGCAGAGTTCGGCCAGAACTCTGTGCAAAAATTCAAAAAAAAATTGGCCGTTGGATAACTTATAATGAGCAATCCCTAAAAAATTAGCTCCTGGAAGTTAGAAGACAGAGTTTGGCCCGAACTCTGTGTGGGGGCAGAGTTCGGCCCGAACTCTGCCTCCTTGGAGACAGAATGCTCATGGGCTATTGGGCTTTGGCAGTTTGGCTTTTTGTTTGTGGAAATTTTTGGTTATCTAGTCTATGGTTGAGGTACTCAGTGCGACTCAATGTACAATAGCCTAGACTCAATAAAATTGTAAAAATACAGACTTTCGATGACAAGTTCCAGCAGTATTCGTCGAGCAGTCGTCGATGATGATTGCCAGACTTGATATGTGTTAGTCGTCTAATTTGTAGCTTTGATGATGATTTATGTGTCGAGTTGGATCATGTCAAATATCGATTTGTTAATTATCAAGATTAGGTTGACTGCGATCCAGTTTGGGTCAACAATCTCCTCAATTTTAATAATTGACAAAATTATAATATTTACGTGTCGCAACATTCATACCTGGACACATATATAGCTCCCCCGTAGATGGACATTTCAGCTCTCCCGTAAATAGAGAAGTCCTGATACAAGTACTAGTCCAAACAATGCATTGAACACAAGTATTTACCCAAAATGGTTAAGCAAATATCACATATTCTCTCCCTTTGACATTTAGCAAAATGAAATAGAAGCTCCCCCATAAAAAATAACCATGGAGAAAATATGCAATCACACAACCAAGGCTCAAATCCAACGTAAGAGAGAACTAGGAAATAATCCAAATAGAAGCTATATAAGCATAAAGTAGTACAAAGCAAAGAGTTCAACTACATAACTACTGAATAAAAAATGATAAAGTACATAAACAAAAAAAATCCTAAGCATCAGCAGCATCATAACAAGGGACCATAGCCATCACGGATCACGGGAAGGTCTACCAGAGTCAGATAGGTCGCTGGCAGAGCGACGAGGATCAACAAACGCTGCATCTGGATCCAAATACCTCCTGACCCAGGTGTCGTCAATACGGTAACCTTCGTGAGAAGGGTCTCGTACCATGGGGTAAGACACCATAGGATGAGTAGCCAGGGAGTACTGGATGTCATGCAGGGTGTTGATGATGGCTGTCATCTGTAAGGTGGTGCAATAATGCATCTGAGTCCAGCGATCGTCCTCCAAGCGGAAACGATCACACAGCATAGTCTGAATGGACTCAAGGGTAGCAGGTGGCTTGGGCGCAGGTTGGCCAAGAACAGGAGGATCAGCTTGAGCATCAGACTCGGAGTGCTCAGACTCAGCAGGAGACTCAACAGCTGCTAGAAGCCGTCGTGCCTTAGACAGATAGGCAGGGGCAGGAAGGAACTGACACTCATGAAGGAAAATATGGAACGCACAAAAAATCATCCACAAATACAGGGCGTGGACCAATAATCGAGGTCTTGTCCGTGCACGAATCATCTAGTCCATCATCGTGCGTAGAAAGTTAAAAGGTACATGGAAGTGGAGATGATAAAGTGCAGAGATCTCAAGATATGATACTTCATCGGTCGACCCCGCTTTGGGCAAGTTCGTGGAGAAAATAATGCGATAAAGTTCATAGAAATACGGGTTAAGATATTTAGCCCGTAGCTTGCGGGGACGAGTGTTGGGAGTACACAAGTCATCTTTGAAGCTTTCAAGGGAAGATCCATCGGAAAATTGAAACTGTCGGGCATCGACAAGTTTCTTCCAAGAATTGGGTTCCAGGATCTCGAGATATTCTGCAAGCTCAAAATCATCAAAAGGAATATCGATACCGACGACACGAGAGTAGATCCGTGTGTCGTCAAAGGTTAGGTTACAATAGAACATTTGGATAGCATTCAAATAGACAATAGATGAGGTAGTAACTAAATCATCTAAACAAAGATCATGGAACAATGAATCATAAGCCGAAAATATAGTAAAATTAATCGGATGACCCGTATATACACTCCGTGAACGAAAGTCGGCAAACCATTCATTGGAAGCCTCCAATGATACAAAAATTTGTTCATTGAATATGTTGGTGTCGTAAGGTGGTGGTGGATTAAAAAGTGGATGGATTGGAGGAGCAAGAGGAGGAGGAGGAGGATTAGAAGATGATGCACCATCACTCCTTCTTTTGCCTCTTCCAAAGAGTCTTAGAGCCATGAAAAAGTTTAAAGATGAAATAGAGAAGAATATGAAAATATACCTCACACAAATGAGAAAAGATGGAAGAGATCCCCAAAAAGCTTTAGATCTTGAGTTTGGAAAGAAAAAGAGCCCTAAAAGTGGAGTTTCTAGGGTTATGGTTTGAGAAAATTGTGTTTGGAGGAAGGTGGAAGAAGAACAAAGTGAGGAGAAAGGGTTTGCTTTCGGGTTTAAGGAGTTTGGGATCAGCAAGACGGGTTAAATCTGGACCGTCGGATCAAAACAAGGAGTGGCTGAGAAGCAGTGAAGGTTCTGTGACCAAGGACACAGAGTTCGGCCCAAACTCTGTGTGGGGCAGAGTTCAGCCCGAACTCTGCCTCCATGGGCACAGAATACTAGAAAGTTTAAAAATGGCTAATTTTTGTTGGAAAAAGAATAGAATTTCAAAGTTTGAATTAACTAAGTCATAAACGAAATTAAACCATATAATAAATAAGGATTTATAACAACGACCATTACGATGAAACTGCCATGGGATAGCTGTAGGGGCCGGATCCCAGCTAGCGGTAGTCCGAAGACTAGTACACCGTGTCACTTAGGCTTTTACGCTTTGTTGTTAAAAGGACCCTTTCGGCTTGTACCCATAGCAATCACCATAAAGATATATGTCATTATCGTTATTTATGCAGGACAATTTATTTAATGACCGTTTCATCCAAAATTCCTAATTT
The DNA here is from genome assembly GCA_029216955.1 of Iris pallida. NCBI lineage: Eukaryota > Viridiplantae > Streptophyta > Magnoliopsida > Asparagales > Iridaceae > Iris > Iris pallida. The sequence goes on from JANAVB010004800.1 coordinate 10,690,434, forward strand.
ACGACAAAGAAAGTTGAAGCGCTCTTCGGCCAGTGGTTTGGTAAAGAAGTCTGCTAGCTAATGTTCAGTGTCTATAAATTCTAAATTAAGCGTGCCTTGTTGTTGATGATCACGCAAAAAGTGATGCTAATTTCTATGTGTTTAGTGCGTGAGTGACAAACTGGGTTCTTAGTCAAATTAATGGCACTAGTATTATCGTAAAAAATAGGTATATGCTTGAAACAAAAGTTGTAGTCTTCAAGGGTTTGCCGCATCCACAGAATCTCTGCACAACAACGACCAGCTGCGATGTATTCAACTTCTGTTGTGAATAGTGCGACAAAGTTCTGCTTCTTGCTAAACCATGAGAATAATGCCTTTCCTAGCAAATAACACGTGCCGCTGTTACTCTTACGGTCGACTTTGCATCCCGCAAAATCAGCATCGAAATATTCGATTAAGTCAAAGTAAGTGGTTTTAGCATACCACAAGCCTACCGTAATAGTTCCTTTAAGGTATCTAAAGATACGCTTAACTGTGGTCATGTGTGATTCCTTAGGATTGGCTTGGTATCTAGCACATAAGCAAAAACTGAACATAATATCGGGGCGACTAGCAGTTAAATATAGTAAACTACCAATCATATCTCGATACTTAAGTTGATCGACCGGTTTGCCTCTTTCATCAAGTTCCAGCTTTTTGGTAGTAGCCATAGGGGTGCTTATCAGTTTGATGCTGCCAAGCTCTAACTTCTTCAGCATGTCCTTGACATATTTCGATTGACTGATAAAGACACCTTGCGAGAGTTGTTTGATTTGCAATACAAAAAAGTAGTTGAGCTCCGCCATCATGCTCATCTCGAACTCATTCTGCATACACTTGGCAAATTCCTTGCATAGACCCTCATTAGTAGACCCAAAAATAATATCATCAACATATATTTGTACTAAAAGAATTGTATCATCAAGAGATTTTATAAACAGTGTAGTGTCGACTTTCCCTTTTAAAAAACCTTTATCTAGTAAGAAAGTACTCAGACGATCATACCAAGCTCGCGGAGCTTGTTTGAGGCCATAGAGAGCTTTCTTAAGTTTAAAAACGTGGTCGGGAAATTTATGATTTTTGAAACCAGGTGGTTGTTTGGCAAAAACCTCTTCCTTGATAAAACCGTTTAGAAAAGCACTTTTCACATCCATTTGGAAAAGTTTAAAGTTTTGAAAATTTGCAAGTGTGCAAAGCATTCAAATGGATTCTAGTCGGGCAACAGGAGCATATGTCTCATCATAGCCAATGCCCTCCTCATGGTTGTATCCTTGGGCTACGAGACGAGCTTTGCTGTGAGTGACTGAATCGTCCTCGTTTACTTTGTTACGAAAAACCCATTTAGTGCCAATTATTGAGTGGCCAGTAGATTTGAGAACAAGTTCCCAAACTTGGCTTCTCTCAAATTGGTTGAGTTCTTCTTGCATGTGAGCACCCTGAATTTCAGGTTAATTTTTTTTAATTTTTCTGATTGATTTATTTTCAATAAATAAATTATTCTGTTTATTATCATTAAATGTACTTTTTTGTGCCTTTGACATTTGGAGTGTCAGGGATGTTCAACTCTGGAAACCTTCTTCAAGAGTTTTGTAGTGGATAAGATTACCTTCATGATGGTATATAATATCCTATCCAAACTTGTTCCCTTGTACTCTTTTTGCTTCGCAGAACTTTGAGTCGATTTAGACAATTTGATTATTAATTGATTTTCCCACTCTTTTCCTTGATCATTATTAGCACGTTACCGTGACTTTTAATCTGGGAGCACCAGACCAGTCATTTTCTTGAAACCAACTTCTCATGCATGATCTACTCGAGACACACTTCACTCATGACCTTCGTGTTCCATTCAGACACACCATTTTGTGCTCCTTTTGCTTCACACAACTTTTCTGACACGTGACCCGATTTTATTTCACCCCACGGTGTCACATTTATTTTTCGACTTGAATTGTGGATACCCTGTCGACCCAAACCTGACAACCCCAAATATGGACATGGCCTACATTGAGCCTACTATCCGTACGATACTTGTGTCCCATTTATTGGAATCCCCATGTGCTACTTATTTACCCATGATCATCAACACCTATTTACATTTGATTATTGTGCCATGTCTGATTTTAATCCAACCCGGCTCGACTGGACCAAACCCCAGCTCCATGTTATCCTCTATCATGACACCCTCGGCCTCATTACCCTTGAAAAATATTAAATACTCATTCTACCTATTTTTAATATTTAATGGGAAATTTCCTTTATTAAAAATCCCTAGAATGACCAATTTCCCTATAATTAATCCTAGCCATTGATACTCCTAATTAATCCTAGACACTCATTTCCTACATGATAAACTCCCCAATCCCTTCCTCATATGTGGCCGGCCCTAGCTTTAGAAACTTACTTTCTCTCTCTACTTTATCTCCACTCATTAATTTCCCTCTCAACAATTATTACTCCTCTCTCTCTCCAACTCTCATATTTTACTCACACACACATCCAGCCACAGCCCCTTCCCGAACTCAGCCATGGCCGGACCACCCCCTGGCCGAGCAAGGTCGAGCGTCACCTCAACCTTTCCGAGCTCCACCCCAGCCTCCTCCTCTTCTCCTCCACCTTCTTCCAATGAATCACCACCACCACCACATTAAATCACCACCACCACTTTAATCCGACCTCCTCCACCGTGCGGTGCCGCCATGGCCGCGAGCCACCGCCGACCTCGTCGTGGCAGCATTGTCCCTGCCGTCGCAGGGCCAGGCCAGGCCAGGCCAGGCCACGCAAGCCACCGTGGCTAACAGCAGCAGCAGCTGCAACTGCCGCTTGAGCAGCCGCACGCCTTGGCCGCGCGGTTCAGCGCCGATACCGCCGACGTGGCCGCCGTGGCCGACCCCCCTTGGCCGGGCGCACCCCCGGAGAAGGCCACGTGGCGAGTCCCCGCGTCCCCGGCATGAGAAACGTCCAATTTGTGCGTTTAGCACGGGTTCCCGTCGTGATGAGCCCGGAAACGAAGCTGAAATGCCGTCCCGTCGCAGTAACTTCGTACACGATTTTCGAGAAATCCGACCGTTGGATCGTCGATTTCTTTACTCCGTCACAATCTCGGTATATCCATCTTCACTCCTGTCAATTTTTGCCCATTAATTTTATCGTTTGATACATCAAAACTGGCCACCAAGTTGACCGTTTAAATTGTATAAATTTTGGACAGTTTCGTGGAGCCAACTTCGTCAGCTTGTACCTCCTATACCGCAGCTCCTTTTGTCGTGCTACCAGTTCCTGTGCGAAGCTAGTATAACCCTCTTACTACCCCTCCAGTTCCGTTTCATTGTGAGCTTGTTTGATTGGTTGAATTCGACGCCAAAGTTGGCCGTCCGAATTCGTAATTTTCAACTTGTAAAATTCTATTTTTGAACACGGGACTCCAGATTTCATTTCTGACACCACCAGTAGACTCGTGGCATCGTTCTAGCATGTTTTCATATAAAATTTGTTAGATTTGGAGGACGTGGGCCCTGGCACGTTTTTCGGTGCAAAGCGGGACCCACAGTCCGGGTCAACGGGACTTTTTGACGTCGGCTCATCGGAATCCAATTCCGGATATACCGTTGAGTTTGTATCGTCATTCTGGACTCGTTGACATATAATTTGCTAGATTTTAGTGGACATTGGTTCCGGCATGCATTTCGGTGCAAGTCGGATACCAATATCCGGGTCAACGGGTCATTTTGAGATCGGCTCATCGGAATCCAATTTCGGATACACCGTTGAGTTCGTATCATCATTCTGGACTCGTTGACATATAGTTTGCTAAGTTTTGAGAACATTGGCTCCGGCACGTATTTCCATGCAAACCGGAATTCTAAGTTCTGGTCAACGGACCAAATTGAGATCGGGTCAACGGAATCCAATTCTGGATATATCGTTGGGTTCGTATCGTCATTCTCATTTTGTGGACATATAATTTGTTATGTTTTGTAGACTTATTTTCTTGCACATTTTTCGGTGCAAAATGGCTCCGACACGGATACCGTTTTGGCCCAAAATTACCTTTTTGCCCTTGTGTCCAAATTGGACCGATGGGCAGGCTATCCTAGTAATTTGACCATTCTGGACACGTTGGCGATGTTTATTTTATCATCCGAAAATGTTTGTAGAGACCTTCTCTATGTATCACCTTTTAATTATAATTAATTCTTATAATATTCGTATTTCGGGATTAGTACAACGAAACTGAGATCGGTCAATTCCAGTGATCTCACATCGCTAAAATTGACAAGATGGACACGTGGATCGCTATAATAAGATTATTAACTTTACCGTTGATCATCTTATCTCGATTTGTGTATCGTAAGTTTCGACGTACGAATAAAGAAGTACACTTTATATCTTTAATAATTAGACTAGAATTGACCCTGTTTGACCAGAGTTGACCAGTTGACCAAAAGTCAACCGTAAGTCAACACTTGACCTAGTTTGACTAGATTGTTGACCGAAGTTGACCTAGAGTTGATTTGACTTAGAAGAGCCTAGAATAATATAGATTGCTTGTATAGATTCATTTATTACAACTTGAATACCTTGTAACCTGTGCTGCTTTAAATAGGACTCTGTGGCTTCAGTTGGACCCCTATACCTATCAGCTGTTCAGGTTATCAGGCGAGTACATTCTCTGATTATTTTATATCATGCTTAGGATTATATTTTCTGCTTTAGATTACTTTACATGATGCTGACACGTTGGAAACACGGATTAGTACTATATGGATCTTGTCGTACGATGTTATCCCCTTAGCGGATACATCGGATATTTCGTATTCGTGTACTTTATCATGAGCATCGTGTACTCCTTGTGTTCGTACTTTTCGTGTACAAATCGTGTGAAATCGTGTACACTCATGTGCTCACATGATCTTTGTGTGTGACTATACTTCGTGTGCAATAACATATCTTGGCTAGATCCTTGTGTATTGATTGGAGTGGGGAAGTAGAAGTGGTTATGTAATCAATCCAGTAGATTACTCGTGTACAACCTCTGTAGATTACTCGTGTACAACATCGTACCGTTTACATAACCATCTTGTGCTCTGAATCACTAGTCACTGTTACTTCTCTATATATTGTAGCTATTTACTTACAGTCTCTCTATTTTCATATCATGTTATTCTTTAGTTTCTTGTATCTTACTCTCTAGCATATTTATATTTCCTAGTCTGTTATGATTTGTTGAGATATACTGTACTCGCTCCTGTCCTGACTGGACCTGTTGATAAATTTTACAGATTGCTTGGAGGTTGCCTGCTAGCCTAGAGGAGACACAGTAGAGGTTGTATAGATAGTTATTTCAGTTGTCTTGAGTTGTATTTATTATATGGATTACTGTATTGAGCTTTGAGATGTTTTCTAGGTTTGTGTATCTTAGATACTTAGACTTCTATCTGCTGTATCTCTTTGTAGATTTCATATTTTATCTATCTTTTATTATGCTCTACCTTAGAAGTGATTGAGACTGTATCTGCTATGTCACCTCCATTCGGAGAGTATATACTGTATAGGTACCTTTATATTATTAGATGTTTGACCTAGGGCAGCGTTCTACCGTCGACACTACGGCGTAGGCTGGACGTACCCACGTCTCGTGCCCTTACTCTAGGGTGCGGGTCGTGACACATTTTTAGTGGTGGCCCATGCAGGTCGAGTTTGTGTAGTGATATTCGAAATAGAGTACCACTACAGCCTGCAGTAGGATTAGGATATATTTTTGAAGGTACTCAATCACAGTTAGGATCCCTTGAGAGATTCATGGGACGACCCTTGAGAATCTTATTTTAACTTCGATTTGAAAACTCTTCTTCCCTTGATTTGATTTATCTTTACCTTCTGTTGTTGAATTTGATTTTGATGGATTATTATTATTTTTGAGTTTGTATTTATTGATTTTGATGGATGATTGTTGAATTTTGAATCTTGATGTTCGTTGATAAATTTGATTTTTGGGTATCCATTGTTGATTTAATTTAATTTTTGTCAAGATGAAATTATAAGGGCTAGGTCATCTAAGTTATGGAATCTAGTCTTCTACAGTCACATTAGCCAGCATGGTGAGGACATATAGTCTGACTTTGGATATATTTCTCGGGTGTGGGAATTTAAGGTTTTCGCAGCCAAGCTAGCGGCATCGCAAAAATTTTAAATGCCATGACTCTAGAGGTATGTGCCTTAGTCGAGGACTTTGTTATTATTGTAGCCTTGCTTACTAGTATGACGAGGATTTAGAGTACCATAATTTTAGATAGACGCATATGATTATTAGACTGTACCTTAAATGTTCTTGAACATATTTTTTCTACTTTTGTTTCAGTCATTCTAAAAAAAAAGAAGGAATTATTGTTGTTTTGTTTTGTTTTGCTTCTCATTATTTAACTTAGGAGTAGTTTAGCTGTATTATAAACCTTTGTGTAACTTCTTACTATGAATTTCTTCTTAATACAATGAATAGATGATTTTGCTAGACCTTATCTTGGATTTGATATTATAGCTCTGGTTTCAAAATGATTCTTTATTTTAAACAGATAAGCAGAACAGATTTTATCATTATTTTCTTCTTGCTATTATTCTTGTATTAAATAATAATAATAATAATAATAATAATAATAATAACAATAATAATAATAAAGCTGTCTTGATTACATCAATTACCTACTTGCAATCTTGGTAGGAATCTAAATGTGGGTCTTGATATAGAATTTGATTTATATATTGGGACATGAGAATATATATAGATATAGTGGACACAGACACTTGCTTGATACGTATGCATGCTACACTTTGATTACCAACCAATCTAAATACATATTAATATGTTGTTGATGTTTGAATTCTCAAAACTCCAATATTTCTGATACAGTATCATAGACTGGTTCTCTGCTTTTTCTAGTTTAAATTCGTAATTTAAATATAAATTTTATGTTATTAGTTTTGTTTACATCACTGCACATGTATGTTATATACAGGGTTTCATTCTTAAAGAAATTGGTTGAGTTTTGTGTTTAAATTTGTTAAATTTGAGGCTGTGTGCATATTAACCCGTAATACTGGATTCTAAGTGATTAGTTCAATTTGCTATTTTTAAATGTAATATTTTGAGCTATATACATTGTTATATGTAGGGATATAATGTTAGGTTTCATATTCTTACATGTTAGTTGTGGTTGTGATGAACATTGGGTTGGTTTGATGTTCAAATTTATCCAAAATCCTAAAACTAAATACATGTTAACATTTTTACATTGATTTCAAATGTTTAGTTCAATTTTAGATTTGATATGTAACATTGAACTGTATGCATAGCTAAATGTATGGATAGTATGGTAGGGTTTCATCTCCATCATGTTAGGCTGTGTTGGGAGCATTGAGTTGGTTGTGATGTTTCAAATCCCTAAAATCTGAAACTGCATTATGTTAATATTGCACTGGTTTAAATGTTAGCTTATTTTCAGATTTTGTATGTAAATGCTGAACTAAAATTGGGTTTAACCTTTCAATACTGAAGCTATAACCCTGTACAAGGACACACACACTCTAACATAGTATACACTGCCATGTAAACCTAACCCTTCCTCTCTATGTTATGTTCATATATCTATATAGATATATATAGAGTTTATGCATACATGTTATAATGTATATAGATACATAACTAAATCTCTACCTCTTATATATATACATATATATATATATATATATATATATATATATATATATATATATATATATATATATATATATATATATATATATATATATATATGGTTAGCCATGCATGTTATGAGTAAATAGGTTGTGTATTGTAGATTGTTAACCAATATGCCATGAGTAGTGTAACTTGATAGCTATTATTTTGAAACCCAAATCCTCCTATACACTTTCATGTATATTTCACATACACACATGCCTACTATCTAACCATATGAACATGTTCACATACACCCATACACACACGAACCACATAACCTTTACAGAATGCTAGTTTTTCCCCTCTAACACTCTCTCTATATATATTGTGATTGGACTTCCATGCAATTGACTTTCATTCTTTAACTTTTGATTTTGATTTTCTTGAATAGTATCCCTTAATAGATAATTGGTGGTTATCTTTCACTACAACAAAAAACCCTTTTAATGACGTTCGACAAGGAGTTTTAATGACGGCTGATACATAAGCGTTATTAAGTTGAAAAATACCTTTTTTCTATGACGGTTTGGGCTAATTCTGGGCTTTTTATAACGTTTATAAAACAAAGCGTTATTAATAGTTTAGAGCGGTGGCAAACTTGTAATATTTGTTAAGTTCATTTTTTGACAAAATCTCGCGCTTCAACAAAATTTTTTCTCTCCCTCTGGTTCTGGTCTTCTCCTTCTCCGATCCTTTCTTCTCCCTCCTCTCCCCCAACTCCAAAATCCCATAGATCCAAAACCCTAACTCTAGTTTAGCAACACCCTCCTCTCCTCCTCTTCTTCTCCTTCCTTTCCTCCAACTCCAAAACCCTAACCCTAGATACAAAACCCTAAACCTAGTTAGAAAGGGAGAAGGAGATGGGGAGGGAGCTGGCGGCGCGGGTCGGCTTCGGATCGGGTCGTCGATTCTCCTTCTTCTCCCCCCTTCCCCCACTCCGATCCACAAATGAGCTCAAAACTCTAACCCTAATCCGAGACGAAGCGGGAGCTCCAAACCCTAATCCGAGAATTAGGGTTAGGGTTCGATGGCGATGGAGTCCGAGAAGAAGCCGGCGGTCTCGAACGCCGGCGCTTGGGGGATGAACGTGGTCAGCTCCGTCGGAATCATCATGGCCAACAAGCAGCTTATGTCGCCCTCTGGATACGGGTTCAGCTTCGGTAATATCCACGTTTATTGATCTAATTGTGGAGTTCGATTCCTTGTGTTTTTGCTTAGACCCCCGTCGATTTGTGGAAATTTCGAGCAGAGTTAGGGTTTAGGGAGATATAAAAACTTAGACCCATCGCCAGATCTGTGTTGTTTTTATTATCGTTGCGCGTTTGCGTGATTGTGAAGAAATTCTGGAGTAACTTGATACAAATGTGTCAAATTTTCGGTTTATGACGCAACCGACAATAAATTGAGAGGTCTAGTAAGAAAAAAAAAGAGTACTTTGATCTTGGATTTTGTTACTAGCTAGGGGGCGTTCAAGATGATACTTCAAGTTAGATCACCAATAATGGAATGTAATGGCTGAGCAAAATGGAGATTGGAAAAAAAAACTTCATTTTTGCTTATTTACCTAAGAAATTGCATTTGGTCTTTGGTTTTTTCATTGGACCGACTTATTTCCTAAGTGATGGTTTCTGCATCAATTTTCTCACTTTTGTTGCAAAACCGAGTGGTTAAAGTTTAAAGAAAGAGTTACAAGCAGAAATGTCTGACAAATCGCACTTAAAACCCTCGTTGAAGCCTATTTCAATCCTTTTTTTTCAGCAATAGTCGCAGCATGAAGTTATTGAATTTTGAACTACTAGGCATATATGATGTGTATATATATGATATTTTGCAGCAACTACATTAACGGGGTTCCATTTCTCCGTTACTGCTCTTGTTGGTTGGGTTTCAAATGCTGCGAGAATTTCTTTGTCCAAGCAAGTCCCGCTGTGGGAGCTGTTATGGTTCTCGATTGTTGCTAATTTGTCAATTACTGCAATGAATCTTAGTCTAATGTTGAACTCAGTTGGATTTTATCAGGTTTGTTTTTGCTTTTCTTTGTTTGGTCATGGGAAATGTTTATCTTGAAGGTTGATCTGAGGTCTTTATGAAATGCTAGATATCAAAATTGAGCATTATACCAGTGGTTTGTATGATGGAATGGATACTCAATAGCAAGCACTACTCCAGGAGAGTGATAATGGCCGTGGTTGTTGTGGCATTTGGTGTTGGTGTCTGCACGGTCACTGATGTGGAAATTAATGTGAAGGGTTTCCTCTGTGCATTTGTGGCTGTCTTCTGCACTTCACTGTAGCAGATTGTGAGTATGCATACTATTCCTTCCGGTTTATTAAAACAAGCGACGGTTTTATTTGTTATTTGTCACTCTATTGTTAGGGTATTCGAACAGGAGCTTCTAATAAAAAGGAAGGAATCATTACCAAGGAACTTGGAGTCCTGATAGAAAGGAAGGAATCATTACTTGAGCTCAAACACCATAGACCAAGGGTTCATGAGGTAAGCATTAAAATTAAGAGTTTTTCTTCTAATTCTCTCATTTTGGACATGAATATATTTGCATTACGGAGTAAAAGAAGAAATTGCATATTATATTATAATTGGGTGAAGACTGGGACTTTTATGTGGAATCAATAGATAAAGCTTTTTCTGATATGATACAAGTGTTAGCAAGCATTTTGGCTTCTTCCAGATTGGTAAATAGTTTCTGTCACAGTATCAAATAGTTTCTTGAATATGAATCATTTCACTCTTTGGCAATGAGTACATTGAAGAAGATGGCTCTACCGGTAAGTATTTTACTTCTCTCTAAGTATGTGTAGCTTGACTTCTGGAACAGTTAGTAAGTTTTCTCCTAAGCTAACATCTTTTCTGGAAAGAATTTAGCTGTAGTGATTATTAATTCTTTTGTGGTCAAGTATCCAATAAATTTGATTGTTCAAACTTAAGAAAAAAAAATTAGTAGTTCTAATTCTACCTTTAGTTAAACTAAAATTTAAGAAGATGAGGTTTAAAGCATGAACCATTGATATATCGTTTTTAATGCCTTCGTCATTGAAGTTTTTGAAGATTAGCTCATTGAGCTCTCTATTTTCAAATTTGTAAGTTGGTGTTATCTTAATGTGTTGATAATACTTGTTATAGATGCATGGTGGAATTGTAGCTAACTAGTATTAATTTTCTTTCTCAGGTGCACATGAAGATGCAACTATTATTGCAGTGGTGGGATTTGCTACACGTGATGTTGACAGTTTTGATGTGCTCAAGTTGAAGCCAAAGTAGTTACTTGTTTTGAGGATTCATTTAAGTAGTAGTTGTAAATATATGTATTTGGATACCCTATTTTGAGATAATGTAATGAAGATGGTGATATAACATTTTGATGTTTTCTTGTGAATATAGTTCAAAGTTGTTGTTTTAAAATTGAATTGAGAAGTTTTTGGAAAGTAATATATAATGTGCAGTATTGAGTGTTATAAATGTGATGAGTTCAGTAATATGAGTGTTATAAATGTGCTGCATTGAGCCTATACATATTATCTATTCATGAAGTTTTAAAATTGTTCTGAATTGTGCACTATATATTAACTATTCATAACGCTTTTATAGAAACTATTCATGACGGTTATTTTATGACGCTTTTAAAAAACATTTATAACACCCATTTTCATAACGGTTGTTGTGGAAAAAAAAAGTGTCATGGTTCGTCATTAATGACGCTTTTTAGCCGTCATTAAAAGGGTTTTTTGTTGTAGTGTTTATTTTTATTTTTGATAAGTACTAGTTTTTATATAGGATGGTAGGCTGCCTTACAGTTTTGATGATTTGTTATTTCTGTATCTTTTCTAGTTTAGCACCCTAATTGCTTGTGTGTTTGATACCCTATGACCGTTTCGATTAGCATGACTAGTATACCTAGATGAGACTTTCACTACCACCATATGCCATGACCCTGTATGCCGTCCTTTTTAATCGTATGATTTGTTTAAGTTCTGAGACTTTGATTGTGGGGGTTTGACCTAGAAGGAGTATGAACATTTTAATTTCGAGGACGAAATTTTTATAAGGTGGGTAGGATGTGAGCACCCTAAATTTTGGGTTGATTTTTTTAATTTTTCTGATTGATTTAGTTTCAATAAATAAATTATTCAGTTTATTATCTTTAAATGTACTTTTTCGTGCCTTTGACATTTGGAGTGTCAGGGATGTTCAACTCTGGAAACCTTCTTCACGAGTTTTGTAGTGGACACGATTACCTTCATGATGGTATATAATGTCCCATCCAAACTTGTTTCCTTGTACTCTTTTTGCTTCGCAGAACTTCGAGTCGATTTAGACCATTTGATTATTAATTAATTTTCCCACTTTTTTCCTTGATCATTATTAGCACGTTACCGTGACTTTTAATCTGGGAGCACCAGACCAGTCATTTTCTTGAAACCAACTTCTCATGCATGATCTACTCGAGACACACTTCACTCATGACCTTCGTGTCCCACTCAGACACACTATTTTGTGCTCCTTTTGCTTCACACAACTTTTCTGACACGTGACCCGATTTTATTTCACCCCACGGTGTCCAATTTATTTTCCGACTTGAATTGTGGATACCCTGTCGACCCAAACCTGACAACCCCAAATATAGACATGGCCCACATTGAGCCTACTATCCGTACGACACTTGTGTCCCTTTTATTGGAATCCCCACGTGCTACTTATTTACCCATGATCATCAACACATATTTAAATTCGATTATTGCGCCATGTCCGATTTTGATCCAACCTGGCTCGACTGGACCCAACCCCAGCTCCATGTTACCCTCCATCATGACACCCTCAGCCTCATTACCCTTGAAAAATATTAAATACTCATTCTACCTATTTTTAATATTTTATGGGAAATTTCCTTTATTAAAAATCCCTAGAATGACCAATTTCCCTATAATTAATCCTAGCCATTGATCCTCCTAATTAATCCTAGACACTCATTTCCTACATGATAAACTCTCCAACCCCTTTCTCACATGTGGCCGGCCCTAGCTTTAGAAACTTACTTTCTCTCTCTACTTTATCCCCACTCATTAATTTCCCTCTCAACAATTATTACTCCTCTCTCTCTCCAACTCTCATATTATACTCTCTCACACACCCAGCCACAGCCACTTCCCGAACTCAGCCGTGGCCGGACCACCCCCTGGCCGAGCACGGCCGAGCGCCACCACAACCTTCCAGAGCTCTACCCCAGCCTCCTCCTCTTCTCCTCCACCTTCTTCCAATGAATCACCACCACCACCACATTAAATCACCACCACCACTTTAATCCGACCTCCTCCACCTTGCGGCACCGCCATGGCCGCATGCCACCGCCGACCTCGCCGTGGCCGCGCCGCCCCCGCCGTCGCCTGGCCAGGCCAGGCCAGGCCGCGCAAGCCACCGCGGCTAACAGCAGCAGCTGCTGCAACTGTCGCTTGAGCAGCCGCACGGTTCAGCGTCGCCACCGCCGCCGTGGCCGGCGTGGCCGACCCCCCTTGGCCGGGTGCACCCCCGGGGCAGGCCACGTGCCGAGTCCCCATGTCCCCGGCGTGAGAAACGTCCAATTTGTGCATTTAGCACGGGTTCCCGTCGTGACGAGCCCGGAAACGAAGCTGAAATGCCGCCCCGTCGCAGCAACTTCGCGTGCGATTTCCGAGAAATTTGACCGTTGGATCGGCAATTTATTTGCTCCGTCACAATCTCGGTATATCCATCTTCACTCTTGTCAATTTTTGTCCGTTAATTTTATCGTTTGATACATCAAAATCGGCCACCAAGTTGACCGTTTAAATTGTATAAATTTTGGACAGTTTTGCGGAGCCAACTTCATCAGCTTGTACCTCCTCCCCCGTAGCTCCTTTTGGCATGCTACCAGTTCCTGTGCGAAGCTGGTATAACCCTCTTACTACCCCTCCAGTTTCGTTTTATTGTGAGCTTGTTTGATTGGTTGAATTCGACGCCAAAGTTGGTCGTCCGAATTCGTAATTTCCAACTTGTAAAATTCTATTTTTGAACGCGGGACTCCAGATTTCATTTCTGACACCACCAGTAGACTCGTGGCGTCGTTCTGGCATGTTTTCATATAAAATTTGTTAGATTTGGAGGACGTGGGCCCTGGCACGTTTTTCGGTGCAAAGCGGACCCCAAAGTCCGGGTCAACGGGACTTTTTGACGCCGGCTCATCGGAATCCAATTTCGGATATACCGTTGAGTTCGTATCGTCATTCTGGACTCGTTGACATATAATTTGCTAGGTTTTAGTGGACATTGGTTCTGGCACGCATTTCGGTGTAAGTCGATACCAATATCCGGGTCAACGGGTCATTTTGAGATCGGCTCATAGGAATCCAATTTCGGATACACCGTTGAGTTCGTATCTTTATTCTGAACTCGTTGACATATAGTTTGCTGAGTTTTGAGAACATTGGCTCCGGCACGCATTTTCGTGCAAACCGGAATTCCAAGTTCTGGTCAACGGGCCAAATTGAGATCGGGTCAACGAAATCGAATTCTGGATATACCGTTGGATTCGTATCGTCATTCTGGTTTCGTGGACATATAATTTGTTATATTTTGTAGACTTGTTTTCTTGCACGTTTTTTGGTGCAAAATGGCTCCGACAAGAATACCGTTTTGGCCCAAAATTACCTTTTTGCCCTTGTGTCCAAATTGGACCGATGGGTTGGCTACCCTAACTAATTTGACCATTCTGGACACGTTGGCGATGTTTATTTCATCATCCGACAATGTTTGTAGATACCTTCTCTATGTATCACCTTTTAATTATAATTAATTATTATAATATTCGTATTTCGGGATTAGTACAACGAAACTGAGATCGGTCAATTCCAGTGATCTCACGTCGCTCAAAATGACAAGATGGACACGTGGATCACTATAATAAGATTATTAACTTTACCGTTGATCATCTTATCTCAATTTGCGTGTCGTAAGGTTCGACGTACGAATAAAGAAGTACACTTTATATCTTTAATAATTAGACTAGAATTGACCCTGTTTGACCAGAGTTGACCAGTTGACCAAAAGTCAACTGTAAGTCAACACTTGACCTAGTTTGACTAGATTGTTGACCGGAGTTGACCTAGAGTTGATTTGACTTAGAAGAGCCTAGAATAATATAGATTGCTTGTATAGATTCATTTATTACAACTTGAATACCTTGTAACGTGTGTTGCTTTAAATAGGACTCTGTGGCTTCAGTTGGACCCCTATACCTATCAGCTGTTCAGGTTATCAGGCGAGTACAATCTCTGATCATTTCATATCATGCTTAGGATTATATTTCCTGCTTTAGATTACTTTACATGATGCTGACACGTTAGAAACACGGATTAGTACTATATGGATCTTGTCGTGCGATGTTATCCCCTTAGCGGATACATCGGGTATTTCGTGTTCGTGTACTTTATCATGAGCATCGTGTACTCCTTGTGTTCGTGCTTTTCGTGTACAGATCGTGTGAAATCGTGTATACTCATGTGCTCACATGATCTTCGTGTGCGACTATACTTCGTGTACAATAATATATCTTGGCTAGATCCTTGTGTATTGATTGGGGTGGGAGAGTAGAAGTGGTTATGTAATCAATCCTTACTCGTGTACAACATCGTGCCGTTTACATAACCATCTTGTGCTCTGAATCACTTGTCACTGTTAGTTCTCTATATACTGTAGCTATTTACTTACATTCTCTCTCTTTTTACATCATGTTGTTTTTCAGTTTTCTGTATCTTACTCTCTAGCATGTTTATATTTTCTAGCCTGTTATGATTTGTTGAGATGTACTGTACTCGCTCCTGTCCTGACTGGACCTGTTGATAAATTTTACAGATAGATTGGAGGTTGCCTGCTAGCCTAGAGGAGACACAGTAGAGGTTGTATAGATAGTTATTTCAGTTGTCTTGAGTTGTATTTATTCTATGGATTACTGTATTAAGCTTTGAGATATTTTTTGGGTTTATGTATCTTAGACACTTAGACTTCTATCTGTTGTATCTCTTTGTAGATTTCATGTTTTATCTATCTTTTATCATGCTCTACCTTAGAAGTGATTGTGACTGTATCTGCTATGTCACCTCCATTCGGAGAGTATATACTGTATAGGTACCTTTATATTGTTAGATGTTTGACCTAGGACAGCGTTCTACCGCCGACACTGCGGCGTAGGCTGGACGTACCCATGTCTCGTGCCCTTACTCTAGGGTACGGGTCGTGACATTGCATCACGAAAATACAAAATTCATCATTAAAAGCTTCTAAAACATTTTTCGATTCTATTTGAGAAATGAATGCAGTGCTAGCTATAGTGTCTCTTACAGAGGATCGAGTAGTTACCCTTTTGATATTTTACCTATTACCAAGTCCTTTGGATGAGAGGGAGCAAATTGGAACTTCTTTGGTAATTCCTTCGAAGAGTTGGTTTCAGATGTTGCATTTATAGATGTCGAAGTTGATGGTTCATCATCGTCGTCGAAAATAACATATGTACTATTGTCCTCATCAAAAGTTACATTAGTAGACTCTTCAATAATCGTGGAGCGTTTGTTGAACACTCTATATTCCTTACTCTTAGTCGCATAGCCAAGAAGAATACCTTCGTCAGCTTTGGCATCAAATTTGCCTAAGTTGTCTTTGGTATTCAGGATAAAGCAGCGACAACCGAACACTCTAAAGTAAGAAACATTAGGAGTCCTACCAAACCAAAGCTCATAGGGTGTCTTCTTCGAAATGGATCGAATCAATACCCTATTCAAAACATGGCACGCTGTGCTGACAGCTTCTGCCCAAAAGTATTTCGGAAGAGAGAACTGATTTAGCATAACTCTAGCCATATCGCCAAGAGTTCTATTCTTCCGCTCCACAACACCATTTTGTTGAGGAGTTCTTGGACACGAAAATTTATGACTAAAACCATTTGAATCACAAAACTTTTCAAAATTAGAATTTTCGAATTCGCTACCATGATCACTTCGGATACGAGTAATCATGTAGCCTTTTTCGGTTTGGACCTTTTTAGCAAATACTTTGAAAATAGAGATTGTATCACTTTTGTTTGTAAGAAAGAAAACTCGTGTAAATCTTGAAAAATCATCTACAATAACAAAATGTAGAGTTTTTCGCCAAGACTGGCTACTCTACTAGGACCAAATAAGTCCATATGAAGTAATTGCAATGGTCGGGTAGTACTTACAGTGTTTATGGATTTAAAGAAAGATTTGGTAGCCTTATTCTTTTTACATTCGACATATATCGTGTCTTTCTTGAATGTGATATCCGGAAGTCCTCTGACCAGCTTCTTGGTGAATAGTCTGGATATAGTATCCATGTTGGCATGACCAAGACGCTGATGCCATAGGAGCTTTTCGTCTTTGTGAGCGTAAAGGCATCTTCCTGCACTGTTAGTATCACTAGATAGATAGAAAATATAAATGTTATCTTCCTTTATCCCTTCAAAGGCGATGTCTCCAGTTGATCTATCATAGAAAAAGCATTTAGTTTTCCGGAAGTTAATATCATAACCGTGGTCAGCAAGATGACTAATGTTGAGCAAGTTATGCTTTAACTCGGTCACTAAACAGACATCGTTTATGACAAGAAAGGAAGGATAACCAATTGTACCGTCACCTATGACGTAGCCTTTAAGGTTATTGTCGAAGGAAACGTATCCTTCATTTTTCATCAATAGTGTTACGAATAGATTTGCATTTCCAGTCTTATGTTGCGAGCACCCACTATCAAGAATCTACTTGCTTCTAGTTGAAGAGGAAAGGACCATCTACACCACGAGTAGATGTGACCTTTGGTACCTAGATTCTTTTGGGTCCTGAGAGGTTAGACTTTGGTACCCATGTATATATATATTTCTATCAACTAATCTCCTAATCCTATATTATGGAGAAATGTGTCAATGTAGGTTACAATATGTACATCTAGCATTCATGTTTATACTAGGAGCATGTTGATAGTGATGTCTATAAGTAGGGCGATGATAGCTACGTGTAGCAGTAGAGTGAGTATGGTGACTGTGTGCAGCAGCAAGGTAACTATAATGATTATAGTGACTGTGTGTGCAGCAGCATGATGATGATAATGATTATGTGTATGTGTCTTACGTACTGCATGTGAATAGGTGTACATGAAAGCATGATTTTTTTAGCATGTGGATGAGTGTTCTTATGGTAACGTACCTTTTTGGGTTGAGTAGGCATGTGTTTGTAAGTGTTGTGACTATGAGACTGAACTTGCGGTTGAATAATCTTCATGCCCAGTTTAATCTCTAATGTCTTAGAGACAACATTCAACTCATCACATTTAGCAGTAAGACCGTGTATTCTACCTGTAGCAATTTTGAACTTGTTTTTCTCTTCAAGTTCTTTGTTTAAAGCCGTGATTTCAAGTGTTTGTTTCTCAATGATTGATTCGGCATCGTGTAAGCTTAATTTAAGCTTGGATACCTCTTCAGTGCTTTCCATGGGTGTAGTATTTCTAACATCTTTTAGTAAACATGAAAGTCTATGGATCTCGGTTTCGTAGTCCTTGATCTTATCATTTGCATGTTTATATTTATTGATTACCTTTTTGTGATCTTCAAGTAGGTCACTAAAAGCATCATCAAGTTCATCAAATGAGAAATCATCAAAAGAATCTTTTACCTTTTCTGAAGTCACCGTTAGACAGACGATAGCCGTGTTTTGCAGAGAGTCCTCTTCCTCGTCTGAATCACTAGCCTCGCTTTCATGCCAGATGCTAGTGTTGGCATACTTCCTTATAGTTGGCTTCTTGTACGGTTTCTCATATCTGCTTCCCTTCTTTGCTAAGGGATAATCTTTCTTGACATGTCCCGTCTTTTTGCATCCGAAGCAAGTGGGTTCTTCCTCATCGTCTCTTTGTTCTCTCTTCTTTTTGTTGAAGCGTAGAAGCTTTTTGAAGTTTCAAACTAAGAGAGCTTGATCGTCACCTTCGGAGTCGTCGTCATCAGTGTCTTCTGAGCTGGTTCTTCGGCGATGAGCTCTCATTGCAATCTTTTTCTCTTTTGGAGCTATTTCTTCGAAGTCTTTTAGATCGAGCTCATGCGTCATCAACTTGCCCATCAACGTTTCTAGTGACATTGTCGTGAGATCATTGCCTTCGATGATCGTCGTGACTTTGGGGTTCCAAACCTTCGGCAATCCTCGTAGCACTTTTCGTATCTTCTCATGGTTGGAATAATCTTTTCCAAGAGAAGATAGCGGGTTGACGATATCGAGGAATCTGGTGAACATTTGAGTGATCGTCTCATTTGGCTTCATCTTGAAAGCCTCGTACTCCTGTGTCAGACGACTGACTTTTGATTCTTTGACTTGAGTGGTCCCTTCATGAGTCACCTCCAAAAGCTTCCATACTTCGTACGAGGTGGTGCATGCGGAGACCACGTTGAATTCAGTCCTGTCTATGGCACAGAAAAGAGCATTAATAGCCCTAGCATCTAGACTTGCCTGTTTCTTCTCCTGATCAGTATACTTGTCGTGGGGTTTCTTGACGAGACTCCCCTCGACAGTTATTCTGGGAGGTTTCTTGTAGCCATCAGTGACTACAGTCCACATGTCAAAGTCTAGATACTTAAGATAAAAATTCATTCTAGTCTTTCAATATGTGTAGTTGATCCCATCAAATAGGGGTGGCCTATTTGTGGATTGACCCTCACCATAGTTGGTAGAGATGGGTTGTGTGGTTGCCATAGATCAACTCTAGGATGTAAATCCTATATCAAGAGAACAGAGCTCTGATACCAATTAAAGAACGTGTAGGCAACTCTAGAGGGGGGTGAATAGAGTAGTTGTGACAATAATGATCAATTAAAAATTCAACTCTATTCAATCACAACTAGCAAATAATTAATCAGAGTGTAATTGCAGAAATTAAAAAAAGATCAGAAAGCATACGCAGATACAACAATTTTTAACTCGATTTCCCTCGTGGAGGACTAGTCCAGGCCTGAGAACTCTAGCTCATGATTGAAATCCACTATTTGTGAAATAGCTTTACAACCACGTGTCTTTACCAGAAGAGAACGCCAACTTCTTGAAAGATCGCTGAGGCGAAACTTGGAATTTTTCAAGTGACTTCTTCAAGACTCTTGCACAAAACTTCTAATTGACTCACACCGAGCACCTTATAGGCTTGGAAAATTTTGTGGCTAGTAGATGAGAAGAGTATGGCTCTTTAGGATATATAGGCTATAAGACTAGAAGAGAAGAGAAGATTGAATGATTTGAAATGGGAGAAAAGGGTGCCTATATATATACGAGTTCTGGGAGGCAGAGTTCGGCCAGAACTCTGTCCAAAAATTCAAAAAAATTGGCCGTTGGACAACTTGTAATGAGCAATCCCTAAAAATTAGCTCCTGGAAATTAGGAGACAGAGTTCAGCCCAAGCTCTGTGTGGGGGCATAGTTCGGCCCGAACTCTGCCTCATTGGAGATAGAATGCTCATGGGCTGTTGGGCTCTGGTAGTTTGGTTTTTTATTTGTGGAGCTTTTTGGTTATCTAGTCTATGGTAGAGGTACTCAGTGCGACTAAACGTACAATAGCCTAGACTCAATAAAATTATAAAAATACAGACTTTTAATGACAAGTTCCAGCAGTATTCATCGAGCAGTTATCGATGATGATTGTCTGACTTGATATGTGTTAGTCGTCTAATTTGTAGCTTTGATGATGATTTATGTGTCGAGTTGGATCATGTCAAATATTGATTTGTTAATTATCAAGATTAGGTTGACTGCGATCCAGTTTGGGTCAACACATACGCATCTCGATCTCTCTTCGGCCTGGGGTCCAGTTCTTTCTCCACTCCTTGTGCGGCCTTTAAGATCTCCTCATTGGTAGTGGCTCGACAGGTGGCGGCGGCTAGGAAAATCTTGCGAGATAAAGCCTTCTTGAATCTTTGGGCTTTGCTTTCAGAGGTGCTGACCATGCTCCCTGCGAAGCGGCTAAGGCAACAAAACTCTATGGTGTACTCGTCGACAGTGAGGTTTCATTGCTTCAGACTCTTGAACTAACTCTCAAATGCCTCTCGAGCAACATTGGGGTAGAACTTCTTCTTGAATAGCTGCTTGAACTCTGCCCAAGTCACATCTGGTGCAAAAAGTCGGGCCTCACCTCTATACCACGTCTGGGCGATATCGAAAAGTTGTATGCTGGCTGACTCTATCTTCAAGTCTTTAGGAGCTCAAGCCATCCGAAGAAATTGCTCCACGTTTTCTAGCCACTCATCAGCATAGAGAATCTCTTCCGTCCCATAGAATTCCAAGGGCCTGAGGTTCATGAAGTCCTTAGAGGTTCCTGGGCAAGGTCGGGGAGCATCTTTAGTCTGAAAAGCGTCTCTCAAACTATCGCAGAAGATGTTAGCCAGTTCCGTCTGCGAATTGATGAGTTGCTGGAAGATCCCAAAAAGTTGAGCGTTGTCCAGTGGAGGTGCTGGAGGAAGTATATGTGCTGGAGGTGGAGTCTGCGGAGGGAACTGTGGTGGTGATGGGATGTCATCTCTGCGGAACCTCAAGGTCTGCGGCTGTGACGGGTCGCCCAAATGAGTAAACTGGCCTCCACGTGTCGGTAGGGTCCCATCTGTAGAAGATCCGCGTGCAGCTGGTAGGGTGTTCATGGGAGCGGTGTTCCTGTCTTGAGAATCCATTGACTGCAATTAAGGAAAATCATTAGACGGTGAGAAGATTCAAACATGATGCAAATCAATGAGTAATTGAAGTCAAATATGGAGATCGATAACGTATCAAACATGTAGAGGAGTTCTTAAACTATAATTATATTAGCAGGCCCGCAGTAGTATGACTATCTTAAGTAGTATTACGAGATCATAGTCTTTGCGAAAAGGACTTGCATGGAACACCATAAAAACGTGTCACGACCCACATCCGGAATTTGGGCATGAGTTGTGGGCACATCCAGCCTACACCGCAGTATCGACGATAGAACACAGTCTAAACCTCCACATAAAATCAAACACAACCACGCAATTTATATATATTTCATATCAGTTCCAATTTCACAGATGAGTCAAGAGCAACGAAAAATAATCAACACAGCAAGAGAGAACAAATGGAAAATAGAACTAAATAATCTCAAAGAGTGTAATACTACTAATGTCAAATCACTGATCCAAACTCAAATATTTCTTAAATGAAAATAGACAACTAAAAGGTTCCCGGAGACAAATTCGGCCAAACTAGATATGTCATGACCCGCACCCTCTTTTCGGGATGCTAGTGCGTATCCAAGTCCAGTCTACGCTGCGGTACCGGTGGTAGTATGATGTCTAGCCACGATGCTCAAAATCACATAGAATATAACTCTATTGCTTATTCACATTGCTACAATAATTACAAGATTTATAAGATTTACATTTGAAAATTTTACAAGTCTCATAAAATAAAATAAAACAACTAATCTATCTCATTAGTCTTCTAGGTTGGCCTTCCAACATATCCATGTCTTCCCAACGGTCCAAAGCGTAATGTAGCAGACAATTATCTGAAAAATGTTAGTTTCCAGTCAGGAATAGAACGAGTACATTCTAACAGTAGTTCCAATAATTGACAAAATCTATAGAACAGTAAATAATGCTGAAATACATGATGAGTGGATAAACAGAGAATCATGGTATAAAACATGTGAGCAGAAAAGCATGGTAACAAAGACAAAGAAGTAACAGTAATATACAACTGAAA
The DNA here is from genome assembly GCA_029216955.1 of Iris pallida. Taxonomy (NCBI): domain Eukaryota; kingdom Viridiplantae; phylum Streptophyta; class Magnoliopsida; order Asparagales; family Iridaceae; genus Iris; species Iris pallida. The sequence goes on from JANAVB010004800.1 coordinate 10,712,963, forward strand.
TAAAAATAATAATATATAGCAAGACTGCATCTAACTAGTGAGATGAAATACCATTTTCGACATGTAAACGGCTAAGGTATAAATTTCGTACCCCTCACATGAAGTGTGTGACTGCTATCAGACACGAATAGACAAATGGGATATTTTTGGGTATATTTACATGTCTACTAATGTACTTTTTCGCTCGGCTAGTACTAATGGATCCAAATAGGTCATGAACAAGAAATTAGTCACGAACATAGTAATCATGAAATATAACATGAAAGTAATCCATACATACTATATCATGTAACCATGAATCAACAGAAGATCAATGCAAGACAATACTAAATACACGAATCATAGAAGTTATCAAACATGAAAACTATCAAAAATGTACTCGCCTAGGGTCCTTTGCTGGTAAAACCGATAATACCATCGCGTTCGGATTAGTCCGCTTTGCACAAATAACATCCAACCACTCAGTGAGCTACATTCTGGACACAGGGGTAAAATCATAATTTTGGGTCAAAACGATGTCCGCCGTTGGACCCACTTTGCACCAAAAAGTGTGCTAGTATATACGGTCTCTAAAGTCATCAAACTATATGTCTACGGGTTCCCTTTTTTGATACGAACTCAAAGGTATGTCCAGATTTGGATTCCGATGAGCCATGTATGAAATCGCCCGTTAAGTTGGATCACGGGCCCGCCAAAATAGCGTTTCGGTCGACCTTCTCAGAATCGGACAAACTTGGCTTACAGGACCAGAAAAATAATTTGAGTCCTGTGGTGCTAGTTTCATCGCGTTGTGACGAACGTGCACAAAGTAATAGAAGTTTTTTACAAAGGTCCGATACGAGGATTTTCGACGGACACGGGTTGATTCTGGCATGTACACACGTCTAAATCAACTTCCGCGAAAGCCTACACATCCGGGTATACCATACGCGTCGTTCGATGCAACCGGTACATGGCGAAGTGGTACGGTTTGGCAGGACGCACTCCGTATCTTAAAATTTAAGTTTAGAAAAACATAATTTTTGGTCAACTTCAAACTAAATTTAAACAAAAGAAAATAAGTAATAAGATTAACTACTTAATAGGTTTTTATCTCGGTCACGTTGCCTAAAATATTGTTCAAGCGGTTCTCCAAGATTTGCAATATTCTGGTTGCAAATCGACCACAAATAGGGGACGTTGGGACAGTTTCTAATGTCCAAAGATCGAGTTTTTTTCTCGATTTTGGAACTCGATTTTCATCGCACATAATGCAAATTAAAACGATGTATTTGAAGGGAAGCAGAGTCGTATAGGTTGTGAACATACCAGAGAAAACGGATTGTGAAATGATCGACTGTATGCGATGAAACGTCGCTGCAAAATCCCCTTCGCAGAGTGTTGCTGCTGTGGCTGGCCTCTTGGCCGGCCGGCGGCCCACGACGGCACTCTGACAGCTAGGCGCGCGCGCACAGGGAGGTGGCGCAGGTAGGGTTAGGGTTCTTGATGATTGTTTCTTTTTTTAAAACTTTATATATAAAGAGAGATGGGGAGTCGGGTTCCTACGTGGGTTGGTTCACAAAATAGTGGGGGTTTTTTTCTTTTCTTTTACTCTTTTATATATATAAATAATTACTCATAAGTTCAAAAATATTCTAAAATTTTTTTAAAAATCTAAAATAATTTCCTAAAAAATACTAAAACTTTTTATAAATATGTTCAATTTGTATAACATGTAAAAATTATTTTCTACACATATTAATAAAAATAAATATTCTAAAGGATATATCGCTTTGACTCCTAATATATGTATATACATACTCAATATGTGTATACAATAATTATTCCAAATTAAATATATTTGAAAAATGCAAATGTAAATATAAATTCTAATAATCTTTTTTTTTATATCTCTAAACATTTCCAATAAATTATTAAGTATAAATTGCATATATTAATTTATTTACAAAATCCTATATACACGTACGCCCATGTACTTCACCTATTAATACCCAAAAATCTAAACATATATTTTCGCAATAGTTACAATAAAAATAAAATATCACTTTTAATAGCAAATAATTTGTATATTTTATTTAACATTCAATTATAGAGAATACTCACTAGACTATTAAAAATAAAATACCAATATATTATATATATACATCTATATATCTACATGGATGTCTTGGTCGCACTTACATGACTACACGGGTTTAGTTTGATTCGGGTCAAGTCCGGGCTAGTTTGGTAAAATCGGATCTCCTAAAAAGTCAATAGTCTTAATAATTAATTATTTAGACCGTTTATAGGATTCAAGTCACAACTTTGACTAGTTTTCCTAGTTAGAACGCACATATGGCTCGGCCTTCCCTACCATGGCAAAAACACTAATCAAAGCACTCGACTATACTCTTCGTGCCAAAATTTCTAGTCATCTTGTACTCCAAATCTTAACCATGACTAAAGCCATCTATCATAATAACTATTTAATTAAAATATTTACAAATTTCCAAAAATCACTATTTAGTCAAATAAATAATAAATATATATATTTTTTTTAAATTTTGGGAAGAGGGGTTATAAGATATCATCTAACTAACTATTATCCTCAGATGGTAACTCTGCTAAAGTCACGTCCAGATCATCCGGTATGCCAAGGTCAGGATCTGTAGTTTGCTCATAATAAGTAGTACAAAAATCCTCTAACTCGTCACCTAAAAATAGTTTATCTAGTCAGGATTGGAACAAGCACACATATGACAAGCTATTCAAGACATGATAGAATTTATAAGACATGAAAATAGCATATGAGAATTAAACTAAAAAGTAACAGGCATCATCTTATAGTAGGAAAATGAACAAGCAACTCTATAACAAAATATGGTAACTAGAAAGAAAACATGGTGACATAGCATGTGATAAAAAAAACAAGATGAACAAGTAAAACAACATCTATCTACGTGTGTTGAAATAACGTGTTCGACATGTGAACGGCTAAGGGATAAATCTAGCCAATCGCACGTGTCGTGTGCGGCTGCTATTCTTCACGATAAACAAATAGGATGGAAAGGGTATTTCACACGTATACTAAGATATTTCTCCGCCCGACTAGTACTCATGGAATCAAACAAGTCACAAACACGGTAATTATGTGAATAGTAATCAAGAAATATAATATGTAGGGATCCATGATACTAATCTCGTGTAATAAGCGTGTCAGCAAGCAGGAGAAGCATATGTATAATATGTAATGAAAAAACTATCAGGAATCGAACGCAATCAGTATATGTACTTGCATGTGGTCCTGAGCTACGGATACGGGTCGAGTGCTGAGTCAAAGTCTCCAAGACCTATATTTAGCATTAATTCTAGTCAACATGTGAAATTTAAACTAAAATATTACTCTATCTTTATTTATTGCCAACTACCCTTATGCTTCTAGTTTTCCTTAATGTTTGGGTTGTATCTACTTAAAATCTCCTTAGAACTTAATCCTATATCTAGGTTTAACTAATCAATGATTAGTTTCAGTAGTTAAAGATTAGGTCATACTTATTCCAATCCCATTATACTCTCAAGGCTTAACCTATATTACCTACTACTAAATACCTATATTCTAACTGACTACTAATATTACTCTTGCCCTATCCTACATACTGTAATCATGTGTACAAAGTTGTGGGTACCCACCTCTCGATCATTTCAAGAAGTTGTGTTTGGGTAGCAGCTAATATAGGCTGCCTACATAACTATGTACCCTCTCACCCTGACTCTTACTGTTTCTGCCCTTGTAGATTGTTTCTTGTCTTGCTAACCTCAAATTGACACACCAACATATTCCTATTACAGAGTCTTTACAAAGTCCCCTATTCATATACTCATACACCAAACTGATATTACTTCTCCAACTGCTCTAACACTCAAGTCCCTGTTACACCCAATACTCATACTTCTACAGCCATAACCCAGAACCATATTTGCAGACTGATACACAATCTTGGTACCTGAGTTTCACCTAGTAATTGATACTTATGTATCCAATCTGGATACATCCCTACTGTCTGAGCCTCTGACTAAAGGTATTCTCATCTGATACCTATCTTATCGTATTCTCTGCTAATACCTACAGGTAATATACACTCAGGTGTATAGGACCTTGGTCCTTACTACCTATTCTCATGTTTCCTCTACTAACTTCCAACTGGACTGCTCTATAATACTTGTGCTCGCTGCTACATCATATGCAGGTTGGTACATGACATGTAAACTGGCATATCAATACAACTGATACAAGATATGTAATCTGACATATCAAACCTAACTGACATCCAATGGCATCCTTTGTCTTGTGCTTCTAGTACTCGACTGCTACTATGTTTCTGGGAACATTTCCTAATACCCAGAGTTCAAACCTATTTCATTTCCTAACTGCTACCTATTTTGCTCTACTGTCAACGAGGTATACATCATGTCCTACCTCTAATACTCGATCTATAGAAGAAGGTTTGTATACAAGGATACATGGTCCTACATCCCAACCATTAACTGATATCCTACTGACACATAGCAAATTCCTCTCTTGTATAGCTCTGGGGTTTTCCTAACACTTTACAGGTACGGGTCCAGGTTCCCCTTAGGCCCCCCTTTACGCGCACACATCTTGATACTGATTCTTAGTATCAGTAAAACACTACCCATTACTTCTCCATTCAACCTATATTGACAATCTACTCCGAGGGGTCCAAGTATTAGATCATCGATCAAACAGGATGTTCAAATGGTATCCAGGGTTGATACATTGGCCTAACCCCTACTGTCATAATTTTATATATGTACTACTGCCCCTTGCTCTCTGATACGCACCAAGGTGCATAGACCCTGATACCTAGGCACTAAGCCTTTTCTATCACTACATGAATGTTGTGTACCTACTGATCATTGAAACATGAAAATAAATACTGCTACTTAACAAGACTACACATACTGGTGCGTATGTGCACAGCATGCTCCTACTCGGTTAGGCACACACAGGAGTTACTTGTCATTTCCTTTTTCCATCCTTACCAATCTCCCAAATATGTGGACTCGAATAGGAGTCTACTGCTCTTCCACTGCCTATGTAACTAAACCTCCCATATTGTCACGACCCACACCCGGTATAGGGGCACGAGTGCGTAATAGCGCCTAGCCTATATCGCATAATCAACGGTAGAACGCTATTCTAGGTTGCTAACTATCAAGTCACACAAAGATATAATCTACCTGTCATAGATCTCAACTCCAAATGAAGGACAAGCATCAAGATATGGTAATATTCAATCACAGTCTAAAGCACGATAAGATATCACAGAAGTCTAAATAACTATAAAGACTAAACATCAAGAACAACTACTAAAATAATATTCAAACAAATCTCAAATACAATGTCAAAATCTCCACTTATTACAATTCAAGTTCAAATAAAGAATCTAAAACAAGTCCACTAAACTAGTTTTTCGGTCACTCCTGAGAATCGGGACCCAAGGCAGCTATTGCCTCCTCAGATCCATAAAAAGTAGGACACGTATCCTCTGAGCAATCATCTGAAAAATATATCCAGTCAGGATGGAACGAGCACATCTCCTCTAGAAGTTCCAAATAAATGACAAAGACTATAAAGCAGTTATAGACAGTTATACTTGATGGATCATAGAAAGTTTGAGACACTTAATAAAATAGAGCAACAGTTAAACCAAGGAGGTAAATACAGTGAATCAGGACAGCATGGCAATAAAGACTGTAATTAGAGATAACTAACTAGAATAATGTGAGACGAGTCCAATCTGTTTATCTTTGGATGACTGCCATCAAGGGAAAATGCATCTTCAATGTCAGGAAAAAGACGTCATCAAAAGGGCTATTGGCTTTCATATTTATTCTGTATTTTTTCTTTTATTGAGTCTAGGAAAAATATAAGATTAATCGGATCGATACTGGCTTAGCTATTCTCAGTCCACAATAATAGCATACCTATCCACAAATATCTATCCAAAAGTCAACATATTAAAAAGCCTAAAACCTATCAAACTGGCCAAAACAGTTCTGGCAGAACTTTGCCCGAACTCGATCAAAACTCGGCCCGAGTTCGGTCTGGATAAATTCAATATACAGTTCCCACCAAATCTGCATCCAACGTTCGTATGCAAAATTCTAGCATCCGAACTCTGCCTGAACTCTGCCCGAGTTCGGTCCCCCAAAACACTATAAATAGAGTTGAGATTACCATTCATTTTAATCAACCCATTTTATCTCTTTTATTCTCTATCTAAAGTGTTCTGAGCTATTTTACTTTCATATCTAAGCCTTTACGACTCTTAGCCAAGCCAATACAGTTTTTGTTTAATCTAGAGTTTGGTGTTGAAGAGTTGTATCGAAGGTTGTATTCAGAAAATGTTCCAGTTTTCTAATTGCCTTTTGGAGTTGGTTGTGCACTCATTGCCAAGTATGGTGTTGTGAACTCGGTCGTGCACTTGTCATCAAGCACGGTGTTGTAAGAGTTACAAGCGCTCAGTTAAAGTTTGTGCCATAGTGGATTAACAGCGAGCAAGAGTACTCGCGACTGGACTAGTCCTCTCAAAGGGAAACCAGTATACATCGTTGTGTCACTGAGTTTGAATTCTTGACTCTTACTATACCGTATTTTATTTACCGTCTTTTATATGCCATAATATATAACTGCTTAATATTTTAATTGGTGATTATTTTTTGCTGCACACGCACACACTCTATTCACCCCCCCTCTAGAGGTGCTCAACGGTTCTTCAATTGGTATTAGAGCAAGAACTCTATTATTTATCTTAACATTCTTAGAGTAGATCCTTATTAGTTATATTCTTATATAACACTCTAGAGAGTTTGCATATGGCATCCGTGAAATTAATATTCATAGGTGAAGGGCAATTCACAAATAGACCTCCACTATTTGATAGAGTAAACTATACTTCTCGGAAGGCACGGATGAGCTTCTACTTGAAGTCTCTAGACTTATGGTCAATTGTTTGCAATGGCTACAAAAAGCCCACTATCGCCTCTATTCTTACTTTCTCTATTATTAACAAGTCGTATTATAGATACACAGAGGAAGAGAAGAAGTTAGCTAGCCTTGATGCAAAAGCATTGCATGCTTTCTATTGTGCTGTAGACATTAATGTATTCAATCTTATTACTACTTGCACAACATCTCATAAATTTTGAAAACTTCTTGAAGCTACTTATGAGTTCAGGTACGAAAGCAAAACTAGCAACTCCAAAAAGGAGGATAGTCTTCAAAATGATGCAAATGTTTACATGATGGCATCGAAATTTAAGTTACAACACAATCCTTTATATGAAAAAGAGCTTGTATGCTACAACTGCAACAAAATACGCCACATCATGGAATATTGTCCGACTATTACTAAAGAGGAGAATTACTATAAATGATCAAATAAAGGAAGATCGTCGTCTCACAAGTACGCTACCACGAGTATATGGTGTGAAAGTGAAGCAAGCAATTTCGAAGAAGAAGAGAGACCTCGTTTAGCTACAAATATATGCACAATGGCGTTATCTAATGAGGTACAAAGTAATACTCTTTATGAAGAGAGTGATTTTTCTCATGATGAACTTTCTGATGCTTTCAGTGATCTTCTTAAAGAACACAAGAAAGTTCTAGATAAGTATAAGCAAGCTAGAAGGATATTCTATCATATAAGCGTGAGAATGAAAATCTTACTTGCTTATTAAATGATGCTAGAAATACTTCTACTTTTGATAATTCTACTGAGTTTTACATACTTGAGTTTAGATTGCATGAGTCACTTGATTGCATTAAGAAAAGCACTCAAGAAAATGCTAAACTTAAGGAGGACTTAGAAACAGAAAAGAAGAAGTACTCTATAGCTGTACTTAGAATTGATTCTCTTATTGTTAAATATGATAAGATATGTGCTATCTCTAAAAGTTAAAGATTAGACTGAAAAAGCAGGTAGTACAACCTATGACTCAGTTAAACACAAGATACGTGGCACATCACAAGGTCACACACGACAGATCATTACAAATGAAGCAAGCAAAGCTAAAGCTTCACGTAACCATGCTTTTTATTACAAATATCCATGCATATCATATCACACCACTGCACGTTCTCATACTGCTTCACATAGCACTAATGCTAATACTTTCTATCATTATTGCGGTATGAATAGACACATTTTTAATTATTGTCAGATTAGAAAGCTAGTTGATATGAACTTGTGCAAATGGGTTTCCAAAGCTAACAAATGTGGATCTAAGTACTGGATACCAAAGTCTTCACCTAATATTTTAGCTGGAGCTACTTATGCTGAACCATATAACCATGGAGCATATTGGTGATCGCAAAGCTACAACGATCATCTTCCAAACAATTGTACCAATATATGTGTGGTCACTAGAACCAATTTGGTAACATGCTTCCTAAATAGTTTTTTAATATCTAGAATGTTCTTATTGATGTCTTGCTATTAGCTCTCATTGATATCTTTTAATTTTTTATTATTCATGTGAGATATAATCCTAGACTGACTAGTTGGTTAGCTTAAATGATTAGCTATATAGTCTTTTACTCATTTTCTATTAGTGTGACACATTTATCTATGTATGCTCTTTACTCTTAGTCTTTATCTATGAAGCATGCATACCCCACTAGTCCATAGGAGCTTAAGTTTTTATTTTATTTTTGAGTTAATGTATTTTTGACTCTCCGTCTTTAATATTTGTTTTAAATGGTTACTTTTTACTGCTTTGTCTTTAACATGTCATATTTACATTAATCGGTATTTTTGTTTAGCACAAGTCTTATTTTACTTGAAAAGTACATACGTATACTTTTATGTTAACCATGTGCTTGCATAATATATTCACTATTGATTCTCATATTTTATTTTGATTAACTTCTTATGGATCAATTACATCTTTTTCTAATAAAGCATATTTATACATATTTTTGATCTTGTGAAAAAAATTTTAATGCTTATTAAGGATACATGAATAATTCATTGTCATTCAATATTGCTTATATATTTCTTATATTGATATATATTATATAAATATCTTTATCGAGGGATATGACTTCAGCTCAAGTTCTATATTATTTTGAAAGTATTTATTTTTACTTGTTATCTTCAAACTTGTGCTTACTTCATATTTTAGCTATTGATTACTTTGAATAAATTTATTTTCTTCTCTTTATTAGCTTCTTCCTCAAAGCCTCTCTTAAATGATGTTTTTCTTGGTTTTTTGCTTGACATTTTGGATACATGTCTCTTATTTAAATTATATTTGAATTATGTCATGTTATATATATATATATATATATATATATATATTAGTAGTCTCCTAACTTTTGATATTTATTTGTTTTATATCTTTAAGTTGGAACTTTGAGAAGAAATATTTTATTGATTTCTTGTTCATGATTATTTGTGAGTATTCTTTTAAGAAGCACAACATCGTTTTGCTTTATCTTGTTTTTTAAAAAAAATTTACCTCCTTTATTAGTGCATATTTATACTATATATTTTTGCACTATGAAAACTTTTTGAAAACTAATTTTTAGTATCGTAATCATGATGATTATTTTTTTGTTTAATATTTGGGTATTTACTTCTCTTATATTTAGGGATTCTGGATTTTTATGCTGGTTGATGATACTGCACATATTCTTTTAAATCTAAGTTTTTAAAAGTAGAGATAATTTTGGGTACAAGCTGAAAGGGTCCTTCTGTCATACAGGTGTAAATAGCCTGAAGCGACACGGTGTACTAGTCTTCGGACTACCGCTAGATGGGAACCGGCCCCTACAGCTAACCCAAACTGATCAATACTTTATAGACTTAAGATTTATTGAGGTCAACTTGCAACTATTATCTAGTTCTAGATCCAAGACACTGAACCCAGTCCCCTAAGTTCTAGAATACATCAGCTTATCTAGGTCCTATATTTTGATTTATAAATATTTTATATTTTATTGTTACCTAATGATTTTGTAGCACATATAAGGATATATGTAATGGATACATCTTATGCTTATAGCTGCAAATGATTTGATCTTTCGATTTCAGTGGATGCACTTATTTTTGTATTCTCTAAAACGATCTATAATCCTAGATTGATCTCAATTTTATGCAAAGAGATATGGATTTCGTCTTTAGATTTGGATTTCATTTTTATGGACAATATTATCTTTTTATATTTTCACAAAAGGTAATATATGTTGATCTATCTTGTCTATTGTGAGATACTATTGCATAGATCAATTTATGTCGTCTTTTGACTTATATGATTATTCATTGTACTTTGTTTTATATATGCTAAATTGAAATTCTTTTGATTATTTCATCTTAAGTTCATTTAAATGGATATTCTCTCTCTTTTTTTTTCTAAAGATGATTGTTTTTCATATTCATGATATGTTTTTATTAAGCTTTTATTATTCTCTTCTTATTTCAAGTTAATAACTGCCTATAGCAGTAATTCTTTACGGGGGAGAAGTCAGAAATATTGAATTTCTCTCTCTTAAATCGTTTCTTTTCTTTAACCCTGTGGTTATCAAATGGATACCGTGCTAAGGTTTTAAAAGGAAAGAAATAAACTTTGATAAGAAGACAATATTTTGATTAATCAGTTTCGTACTTATAGAAATATTTTTCTGGAATTTAAATTTGTTTTAAATTTTGGATATAGCCATGAAAATGGAGAGCAGTTAATTGTTTCAAATCAATTATTCCCCTGACATGTCATATATCTAGAATACTATTTATTTGGGCATTTATCTAGTCTTATTTTATTTGTTTAAAATGGGCTATTTATGATTTATGGATTCTTTTCTTAAAGTTGATTTCGTGATACAAATTCGAATCGTCAGCTGTCAGTTTGAGGATTAAGCGGACGCATTCGAACCATTGTATTAAGACAACTTTTCATAATAAAATTCCATATTTCACAAGTAATTTGATTTCTCTCTGATGTTTTGAATCTGTCCGTTATTAAGACAGTTTTCAGAAATCCTTTACTGTCTTAAAATTATTTTTGTTATTTGAATATATATTTTTCATTGGAGACATATTTTGTTTGTTCATCTTTAAGCGTTTATTTATTGGATATTTCTTTTTTACTTGACTAAAGATGATATTTGTTTCAAGTTTGGAACTTTATATGCATTTGATCAAAGGAAAGAAAGATGCATATCTTGGATATTCCTTAGATTTTTTTTGATTATTTATTTTATCTATTTTTGCATATAAATTACTTTGGAACTAGATACGCATATTTTAAGGGGGAGCAAATTAATTGTTTCAATTCTTTTACGCCCTTGATATGTGGTATACCTAGTTCATCATGGACATATATTATTTTATTTAAAATATCTTGTTGATTTGTTCATGATTTTTAATTTTAGTAAGTTTATGAGAGAATATATGATTATTATTTTTTTATTTTTAATTTTCTTATTTTATTTGAGCTTTTAAAAGTTATCTTGCCAAATATATTTAATTATCCTTATTGATGATTCCTTTGAGCTTAAAATGATTTGGCTTTTCTTATTAAGGTTTTATCTCAAAGTTCATGATTATCTATATTTAAAATGATCATACTTTGCGGGGGAGCATTCAAGTCGACTTAATTTCTCCTTCTCAAGTATTTTGTCTCTGTTACCTTCATGTTTATCTAATAGATATTCATATATCGTGCTAAGGTAATTGAATTCAAATGCATGAACTTGGGTATGTAGTAGATTCTACGTTATATATTTTTCAATGATTATAGTCTTTATTGAAGTGATTCATTACTTTGTATGGGCAAAGTGTGAATCATATATTTTTTGTGATCATTGTTAAAAGTCTCATTATATTTTTTATTTTTATTGGTATATACTAGATCTGTGAATTTATAAATCCTCATGGATTATTTATGCCCAATGATTGATTTTTTTGGTATCTAACGTCTTTTATTGGTCTCGTTCAAAACTATAGTTATAATCTTTCTTAAATTGTATTTTGTATGGTTTGTTTAAAATTTCTACCCTGATCATTGTTCATGATTATTTCTGCCTTCCTTTTGTTATGATTGATTTTTTATATCTTCTTACGGGGGAGCTAATTTTTGTATCGTGTCAATGGGAAATAAATAAGTTTAAGTTAGCACACAATATTCTAGTAATATGTGTTTATTAGTGATACATGCATCTATCATATCTACCTTAAACTTAATCAATTTGCCATAATCAAAAAGGGGAAGATTGTTAGCCCAATTATTGTATCATATTTTTAAATATGGCTAATCAATTAAGTTTAACATAATGATAATGATGTCACTAATATTCATGAAATCACTATCATGTTGCTACTTAAACTTAGCATTGTTCTAAATGTTCACTATATCATATTGCTATGCTTGTATCATACTGCATCATATTATTTTGTTCGCATAACATGTACTTGCAGACAAGCAGTAAGCATGATCAAACTAGGACATATGCAATGAATAATTACTGATGGGCCAAAGACGACATTATACAAGAAGATTTCTCTAAACCGCCTAGCGACCTATCCGGGGCCTCGCATAGGGGGTTCCGCTGCCCAGTCAGCGGACGGGGGTCGAGGGGGCAGCGACCCCCGTGGGGGTTCGGGACATAGCCCCCTAAAGGTATTAAGATTTCCAGATCTGTTTATCTTTGGACGACTGACATCAAGAAAAAAATGCGTCTTCAATGTCAGGAAAAAGACGTCATCAAAAAGGCTATTGGTTTTCAAATTTATTCTGTATTTTTTCTTTTATTGAGTTTAGGAAAAATGTGAGATTGATCAGATCATTACTGGCTTAGCTATTCTCAGTCCATAATATATAGCCTACCTATCCACAAATATCTATCCAAAAGTCCACATATTAAAAAGCCCAAAACCCATCAAACTGGCCAAAACAGTTCTGGCAGAACTCTGCCCGAACTCGGTCAGAACTCGGTCAGAACTCGGCCCGAGTTCGGTCCGAGTTCGGTATAGGTAAATTTGAAATACAGTTCCCACCAAATCTTTATCCAACGTTCGTATGCAAAATTTTAGCATCCGAACTCTGCCCGAACTCTGTCCGAGTTCGGTCCCCCAAAACACTATAAATAGAGTTGAGATTATCATTCATTTCAATAATCCCATTTCATCTCTTCTATTCTCTATCTAAAGTGTTCAGAGCTTTTTTTACTTTCATATCTAAGCCTTTACGACTCTTAGCCAAGCCAGTACAGTTTCTGTTTAATCTAGAGTTTGGTGTTGAAAAGTTGTATCGGAGATTGCATTCAGAAAATGTTCCAGTTTTCCAATTGCCTTATGGAGTTGGTCGTATGCTCGTCACCAAGCACGGTGTTGTGAATTCGATCTAGCACTTTGGATTAACAGTGAGCAAGAGTACTCACGACTGGACTAGTCCTTTCAATAGGAAACCAGTATAAATCGCTGTGTCACTGAGTTTGAATTCTTGACTCTTACTTTACCGTATTTTATTTACCATCTTTTATCTGCCATAATATATAACTGTTTAATATTTTAATTGGTGATTATTTTCCGCTGCACACGCACACACTCTATTCACCACCCCCCCTCTAGAGGTGTTCAACGGTCCTACAAAATAGAACTATACTAAAGCTAAATTACAATAATCATCAAGTAAATGAAAGAAACTATCAGAGAATGTACTCGTCTGTCGTCCAAAGCAGTAAATGACGATCGATGTCCAAGGTGGTGTCACACAAACCTATATATGAGATGTACAAGGTTATTTATTGATCTAGAGTAAACAGTATATTTAGATGCACATATCTATATGCTTCTAGGCCTGCTCTAGGTCAATACAAGTCAATTAGGTCAATTAGACTTTGACTTCCAGGGTCAACTAGTCAGGTAAGCCAAGTTAACTATTGGTTTACATTGGTCACTAGCCTAAATCTAAATTCCCTAGCCAAGCAAATCTATTTAGGGCTAGTTTGAATTGTGTTATCATGGTCATAACCCTTATCTAGATTCAACATATATATATATATATATATATATATATATATATATATATATATATATATATATATATATATATATATACCCTACAAAAAAAATATATATATATATATATATATATATACCCTACAAGTAATACCTCACACCATTTTCCAATACCCTATGACAACTCATGGTACTCTAAATAGCTAACACCTTACCTCCTATACACATACTGGCCTACATGCAATATGGGCACAGGAAACCCTCACTCTTCTGTCCCTGTTATCTTACTGTTGCACATGCTCTATATAAACACTATGGGTCATGCTTATGAATGGGTATAAACATGTGTGCATTGTAATAACATATACATGCAGGTGCTCATTACATCCTACCTCCTATGTGCAGGAGCTCAAATCCCCTGCTGCCAACTCAACACCTCACCCTCTGCCTCATACATATAAGTATGGGTTAACAAGGCTAATACTAATATCCTAGACTAACTAACACCTTCAATTCTAAGACTGTACCATAAGACCCCAATGTGAACCATGCTCGTCATGAGACACAATGGTTGTCCAATAGCCAACCCAACATGCCCAAAGTGATCACCCTTTGTTGCTGCTAATATTGCCACAACCATTTACAGCTGCTGCTATACTTGCAATACAGGCAATGCAAGGGCCAGGCATGCCTTGCTGCATATGCAAGCCATATGGCTTGCTGCTGCTACCATCGGATACCACATGGCTCAAACAACCTCTGATACATTCTCTTCATACATCCACATCTCATATTTTACACTGATACCTCTTCTAAACCACTGATCCTAGAATCCTAAGATAGGACACTCAATCACACTCTAATTGACATACACCAAAGCCTAACTGATACTCAGTAATATTACTAACTGATACCAAATATCTTTCTCTTTGATACATACAGGCATCCTACTAAGATGCCAACTAGTCCATTAATCTAAATACTAACACTAACCTTCACATTATCTGATACAAGTTTCCTAATGATAAATTCTAAATCCCATATTGTCTTCCTATTGTAGGCAGACCAAAATCCCAGCTGCAGAGCCAAATATTTGCTTAAGGCAAGATGTTACTGCAGTAGGTCAATGTGCAACCAAATTGGCAAACTCGAGCAGTGGCCAGCCTAGCTCACTGTTCCCTGCAGCAGACCAAAATCCCTTGTTCAACCTTAAATGAACACTATCTCAATATACAACCTCTCTAATCTTCCTGCAGTCATGGGCATTGGCCCAATATGGTCTATCCACTGCACACTACAATAGAACAGTGGCAAGGCCCAAATTAGTGTACAATATACTCCCAAACCTGCCTTATACATTCCTGAATAATTATATATCATATATATATATATATATATATATATATATATATATATATATATATATACACTTAACAAAAGAACACCACATTACATTCATTCCACTAAGTCCACCCGACAGTGAGCACCTCACAGAACAGAACATCAGCAGGGTACATACACCATGAAACTAAGTCCCCAAGCTCTATTTGGTCGACCAAAATAGTTCTACTTCACAATTAACATCTCACATCCCTAACACAATCCATAACCAAACGAAATACCTAATTAAAACTGAGATTAGAGAAATAAAATTCCTAAGAGTCATTTTACCAAATACTTGGTGTGCGTATCTAATACTCTCATGATACGCACATCAAATTAATCCAAAATTGACCCAAATCCTTCCTAATGCAAGGGGGACCCTAAATGAATGCATCTACATCAAGGAAATGGAAATCAGAGAGTTTAGAGGGCTCTTACCAATTGAGAGATGGAATCTCAATAAAAATTTCTAGATCTAGATCTCCACCAAGCTCCAATGGTCAAATTGCTCCAAATGCTCCCAAGCTAGGCAATAGAGGCTTCCTCTCTCCAAGGGGAAGAGATTGCAATTTGTTTGAGGAAATTTGGACTCAATTTGGATGTTGGTGGCAATTTGAGGAAGAACACAAATTAGGGTTAGGATTTGAAATGAAAGAGGAAGAATGAGTAGGCAAGGGGTGGGTCTCTTGTGGCTGGCCATGAGGTTGGCTAGGGGTAGGTTTGGGTAAAAATGCCTAAAAGCCCTTTCTAACATGTCATGTAAAGTCCCTTTAAGAAAAGGCCCATTGTGGCTTATGGTTTGAGTCAATTAATAGGTTCTATATGATATTCAAACTAGATTACAGTCTAACTAACATGTCTAATCTCACTAACTAGGTTTCTATGGTCATGGCTAACATCTACACAATATAGTTCTAAGGTTCCACCAATTAAGACACTAACACAATCATCATTTTAAAATATATAAAAAATAATTAAAAAATACTAATTACCAAAATACCCTTGTCCGAGAATGTGGTGGTGACAAATCTACCCTCCTTAGAAGAATTTTGTCCTTAAAATTTAAGATGCTCGTACTCCTTCTAGGTCAAACCCCCAACAATCAAAGTCAAGAAAATTCTATCTAATAACATGCAAGATTGTGGTCCTACTGGTCGTGATTTCACAGTCTCAAACAGGGTCACTACACTATCTAGCACAGCATAAAATATCCTGACAGGTACTAATAGAATCACACAACAAGATGAAAGAAGAACAGTAAAGACAGACCTGCTAACCCGTCACCTGGAGCATCGGTCTCTTCGACCGTCAGCGCAAAAGCCCTGCCCCTCTGGTGCTGGGCATGGTGCTGTGCCACAGGTGGTCTAGCTCCCTCTCTCTGACCCGGTGCTCTGCCAAATGAAGGTATGGTGGGGCAATCCTTTATCTGGTGTGCAGCGGATCCACAGAACAAATACGCCTTTAACCTCCTCCTATAAATGTCCCAAGTTTATCCCAGTTTCCTGCAGTAGGCACAGGTGGGCACCCTCTGGTGCTGTCCCCGAGGTTGATGCTTCACCTGCTAAACTCTAGTCGGTGCCAACAACTGCTGGGGCTGGTGCACCGCCTTCTGCACAAAGGGACACTTCACACTACCGCTTGCACCTCTTGAATCATCCTTGCCTTATATTAGTTGAATGGAGGTACTAAGCGTCCATCATCTCCCTGAAGAGTGCAAACAGTTGTATGGCACCCACCGAAGTAGGAGGTGGTGGTGGAGGATAAAGAATATCAGAAATGACTGGGGAAATCCTCGGAACAGGTGGAGGAGGACCCCCGAAAGCAGCAGACACTCCCATGTGAGCAGACGTCAGGAGCGGAGTAGTCCCGACTGCATGCTGAAACATACTTGAGGTGGCAAACCTCTCAGTAGCAGTCTCCGGGATGGAATGGTATGATCGAGTCTTCGGCGGCATCACAAAGACAGATCAAACAAGAGGTCAATAATGGAGTAAAGATGATATTATCAAGGAAGGACAGGTATGAAATAGATTATTCAGATCTGAACAAGTGTCAATAGATTCAAATCCATGGAAGTTCCTAGTTGTGATTGAGTATACTCTTACTAAGCCTATTCCTTATCTTCTATTGCAGGCTCGCAGCAGTACAACTAAATTGTCGTACTACTACGATATCACACTAATGCGAATCTCGACCTGCGTGGGCCACCACTAAAAACGTGTCACGGCCCATACCCGGTATAGGGGCACGAGTGCCTAATAGTGCCCAGTCTATGGTACAGAATCGGGGTTAGAACGCTGTTCTAGGTTGCTAACTATCAACTCACACAAAGATATAATGTACCTGTCATAGATCTCAACTTCGAATGGAGGACAAGTATAAAGATATGGTAATACACAATCATAGTCTAAAGCATGATAAGATATCACAGAAGTCTAAATAACTATAAAGACTACACATCAACAACAACTACTAAAATAATATTCAAACAAATCTCAAATACATTGTCAAAATCTTCACTTATTACAATTCAAGTTCAAAGAAAAGGATCTAAAACAAGTCCACTAAACTAGTCTCTCGGTCACTCCTGAGAATCGGGATCCAAGGCACCTATCCCTCCCTCGGATCCATAAAAAGTAGGACACGTATCCTCTGAGCAATCATCTGAAAAATATATCCAGTCAAGATAGAACAAGCAGCAGTTCCAAATAAATGACAAAGACTATAAAGCAGTTATAGACAGTTATACTTGATGAATCATGGAAAGTTTGAGATAGATAATAAAATAGAGCAACAGTTAAACCAAGGAGGTAAATATAGTGAATCAGGAGAGCATGGCAATGAAGACTGTAAATAGAGATAACTAACTAGAACAATGTGAGACGAGTCCAATCTGTAAAACATGAGACAATGTGAATCTAGTACAAGACACTAATCCAGTGTGTTTTGAAATACTATTTTCGACAAGTAACGATTAGACGAGTAGTGAATACGGCACGATGCACGCTTGGCCTAGCGGCGACGGCTATCTTTCTTGTAGGGGTGATTCTTGTTGAATAAGGCACGTCGCACGCTTGGCCTAGCGGCAACGGCTATCTTTTTTGTGGTTCTTGTTGAATACGGCACGTAGCACGCTTGGCCTAGCGGCGACAGCTATCTTGCTTGTGGTTCTTGTTGAATACGGCACGTCGCATGCTTGGCCTAGCGACGACGACTATCTTGCTTGTAGTAGTGGTTCTTGTATGATTGAGAATGTTTACATATTTACTCGAGTATTTCCTGACATATAAGAAGAGTACAAGTCTAGCCAGTAAGTAAATGGTGCTTGTAAATGTTTCGAGTAGGTGGTTCTTGTGAATGATTCTAGTAGTAGGAGCTAGACGAGTCAAATACATGTGTTGCGAGTGAATGAATCCAGAATACCAACCCGTGTTGTGACAGATAATCAAATAGAACTATACGAGAAGCTGAATTACAATAATCATCAAGTAAATGAAAGAAACTATCAGTGAATGTACTCGCTTGTCGTCCAGAGCAGTGAATGAGGATCGATGCCCAAGGTAGTTTCACACAAACCTATATATGAGATGTACATGGTTATTTATTGTTCTAGAGTAAACAGTATATTTAGATGCACTTATCTATATGCTTCTAGGCTTGCTCTAGATCAATACAAGTCAATTAGGTCAATTGGACTTTGACTTTTAGGGTCAACTAGTCAGCTAAGCCAAGTTAACTACTAGTCAACATTGGTCACAAGCCTAAATCTAAAGTCCCTGGCCAAGCATATATATATAAGGCTAGTGTGAATTGTGTTATCAAGGCCATAACCCTTATCTAGATTCAACATATATATATGATTACCCCATATCAGAGATATTAGAGGGATCCTTAGCTGGATCAGGGATCGCAGGGGTATGGTTGCTGGATGGGCCAGACAAGCTAGATTGCGACTCTCTGCTACTGTCTGGCATGTCTGGAGGGAGAGGAACAGGCGCTTTTTCGAGGGTCTGATTACCCCTCCGATTGGGATTCTGCACAATATTGACTTTGATGTATCCGTTTTGACCCCATGAGTCATTGGGGAGTCTGTGTGATTTTGTACCGTATTACCTATACCGCGATTCGCGAGGAATAAAATTTTACCTTATTCCAAAAAAAAATATATATATAAAAAAAAAAAAAAATATATATATATATATATATATATATATATATATATATATATATATATATATATATATATACATACAATATGGGCACAGTAAACCCTCACTTTCCTGTCCCTGTTACCTTACTGTTGCACATGCTCTATATATACACTATAGGTCATGCCTATGAATGGGTATAAACATATGTGCATTGTAATAATATATACTGCAGGTGCTCATTACACCCTACCTCCTATGTGCACGGGCTCAAATCCTATGCTGCCAACTCAACACCTCACCCTCAGCCTCATACACATAAGTATGGGTTAACAAGGCTAATACAAGTAATATCCTAGACTAACTAACACCTTCAATTCTAAGACTGTACCATAAGACCCAAATGTGAACCATGCTCACCATGAGACACAATGGTTGTCCAATGGCCAAACCAACATGCCCAAAGTGATCACCCTTTGCTACTGCTAATGCTGCCACAAACATTTGCAGCTGCTACTATACTTGTAATACAGGAAATGCAAGGGCCAGGCATGCCTTGCTGCATATGCAAGACACATGGCTTGTTGCTGCTACTACCAAGCAAGGCCAAGCATGTTGTAATGCAATTACAACTGCTGCACTTGCCAAATGCAAAGCAGCCAAGGCAACTGCTCATAACCTACTTATCCCAAACTATGGTACTCCTGATACAACCTAATTTCTGAAACTAAATATAACCCCAACACACACATTCAAATCCTAGCCCACATTTATCCTATACTAACCTCCTACTAATACTCTAGGATACCTCATGATACTGGTACCATACACAAATGAATTGGTCAAATGGCCAAGTTGAGCCACAAAGCTACTCTTCCCAGATATATGTATCTAATTGATACTCTAATTGACAAATACACCCACATAGCCAAGTGCCTCTGCATTTGCAGCATGCCCATCCCTCTCATCTGATACTATCGAGTATCCTAAACAGATACACAAATCAATGTAGGTCACTCACATGGCTATGGTCCTGCCTCTCATTCACTCCAATTATGATACACTCACTGTTCATTGGAGAACCCAATCTGAACACTAACCAAAATCCCAGTCCAAGTCCTATTTCGGAACTAAAGTCTTGGCATGGATAGGGCATTAAATCAAGGGTCTGATACATATAAAGATGTGGACAGAGATAAAATGAGATGTTAGGGATTGAACATTTGGTTTATGCTGAACCAATGTTTGAGCAAGGATGTAGTCCAAATGGACAACCAACTGGTCAGTAAGGGTGGACGGGTCTGATACAAGAATGGGGACTCAATGTATGGTGGTTAGTTGGTTTAGTAAGTGAATGCAGTGATGCATCTCTGATATGGGGCGGAACATGAATTTCCTGGACATCAATGATGAAGGACAAGCAAGAATAGATACTGCTCTATGAGCGGGATATCAAGGAGAATGGCAATGTCTCAACACGGAGATGGTGGGGATGGATACATAGAAGAATCAAATGAATAGGGCTTACATCCTAGGACTGAACATTTACAATTTATGACTGATTATAAGAAGACATAACTGATACTAAATAGGAGAAGATCAACAAAGGGGACTAAAATATACATATACATCTCTGAATTGATACAAACATATATATATATATATATATATATATATATATATATATATATATATATATATATATATATATATATATATATATATATAACTAAGGACTGATACAAATGAGTGTCTAAAGGACTGAACAAGAAGGATAAATGCTTATGGTGGCTGGGTAGACCTGACATGTATAGTACATGTGAGTAATGGATTGAGCAATAGAGTTCAAATTAAATAATGACTAATATACTCACATATATATATATATATATATATATTTTTTTTATACATATATATATATATATATATATATATATATATATATATATATATATATATATATATATATATATATATATATATATATATACTAACTCGCACTGTCTTTCCTCACTCTTTGATACCATCTGATACCACATGGCTCAAACAACCTCTGATACATTCTCTTCATACATCCACATCTCATATTTTACACTGGTACCTCTTCTAAACCACTTATCCTAGAATCCTAAGATAGGACACTCAATCACACTCTAATTGACATACACCAAAGCCTAACTGATACTCAGTATATATATATATATATATATATATATATATATATATATAAACCCCTAACTCCCACTGTCTTTCCTCACTCTTTGATACCATCTGATACCACATGGCTCAAACAACCTCTGATACATTCTCTTCATACATCCACATCTCATATTTTACACTGGTACCTCTTCTAAACCACTTATCCTAGAATCCTAAGATAGGACACTCAATCACACTCTAATTGACATATACCAAAGCCTAACTGATACTCAGTAATATTACTAACTGATACCAAATATCCTTCTCTCTGATATATACAGGTATCCTACCAAAGATACCAACTAGTCCCTTAATCTAAATACTAACACTAACCTTCACTTTATCTGATACAAGTTTCTTAATGATAAATTCTAAATCCCATATTGTCTTCCTATTGTAGGCAGACCAAAATCCCAGCTGCAGAGCCAAATAGTTGCTTAAAGCAAGATGCTACTGCAGTAGGCAAATGTGAACCAAATTGGCACACTCGAACAGTGGCCAACCTAGCTCATTGTTTCCTGCAGCAGACCAAAATCCCTTGTTCAACCTTAACTGAACACTATCTCAAGATACAACCTCTTTAATCTTCCTACAGTCAAGTGCATTAGCCCAATATGGTATATCCACTGCACACTGCATTAGAACAGTGGCAAGGCCCAAATTAGTGTACACTACACTCCCAAACCTGCCTTATACAATCCTGAAAAATTATATATCATATATATATATATATATATATATATATATATATATATATATATATATATATATATATATATATATATATATATATATATATATACAAAAAAAAAAAAAAAAAAAAAAATATATATATATATATATATATATATATATATATATATATATATATATATATATATATATATATATATATATATATATACAAAAAAAAAAAAAAAAAAAAAAAAAAAAAAAAAATATATATATATATATATATATATATATACAAAAAAAAAAAAAAAAAATATATATATATATATATATATATATATATATATATATATATATATATATATATATATACACTTAAAAAGAGAACACCACATTACATTTATTCCACTAAGTCCACCCGACAGTGAGCACCTCACAGAACAGAACATCAGCAGGGTACATACACCATGAAACTAAGTCCCCAAGCTCTATTTGGTCGACCAAAATAGTTCTACTTCACAATTAACATCTCACATCTAACACAATCCATAACCAATCGAAATACCTAATTAAAACTTAGATTAGAGAAATAAAATTCCTAAGAGTCATTTTACCAAAGACTTGGTGTGCGTATCCGATACTCTAATGATACGCACATCAAATGAATCCAAAATTGACTCAAATCCTTCCTAATGCAAGGGGGACCCTAAATGAATGCATCTACATCAAGGAAATTGAAATTAGAGAGTTTAAAGGGCTCTTACCAATTGAGAGATGGATTCTCAATAAAAATTTCTAGATCTAGATCTCCACCAAGCTCCAATGGTCAAATTGCTCCAAATGCTCCCAATCTAGGCAATAGAGGCTTCATCTCTCCAAGTGCAAGGGATTGCAATTCATTTGAGGAAATTTGAACTCAATTTGGATGTTGGTGGTAATTTGAGGAAGAACACAAATTAGGGTTAGGGTTTGTAATGAAAGAGGAAGAATGAGGCAATGTTTACTTAAATAGGCAAGGGGTGGGTCTCTTGTGGCTGGCCATGAGGTTGGCTAGGGCTAGGTATGGGTGAAAATGCTTAAAAGCCCTTTCTAACATGTCATGTAAAGTCCCTTTAAGAAAAGGTCCATTGTGGCTGATGGTTTGAGTCAATTAATAGGTTCTATATGATATTCTAACTAGATTACACTCTAACTAACATGTCTAATCTCACTAACTAGGTTCCTATGGTCATGGCTAACACCTACACAATGTAGTTCTAAGGTTCCACCAATTAAGACACTAACACAATCATCATTTTAAAATATATATATAAAAATTTAAAAAAATTACTAATTACCAAAATACCCTTGTCCTAGAATGTGGTGGTGACACATATGTGTTACCTGCCCACAAGTTTGTAGTTAATGTCTATACCAGTCTAGATAGGAACCCCACCTAGGATTTGAATTATGATACCCTGTATGTATCCCTGGTACACCCCCTAAACACATACACGACTACTATTATCCAGTCGTCATCTGGACACGGATACGAATTCTTATAGACACCAATCCATTGATATACACATACTACTTAACAGGGTTCTTCAAATTCTGCCACTTGTAAGATATCGATCTATTTTTAACCAAACACATAGGGTTCCATTATTTGTTCTAAGGCTATATACTTAGATGAAAGTCGGAGGGTTACTTGTGACGTACTTTATAACCTGGGTCGACACGATGATGGCTGTAGACACTCATGCTCCTCTCAACTACTAGTCGAACCCTTCACAAGTAATCAAGGGTTTGTAGTAATATTAGGAATTTTCTTCGATATGTTATGACAATGAGGACAGGTCCCAAGGTCATCGTCAAGTTATGTCATATAAAATAAATATGAGTCTGCATGCTGCAATGCTTCACTCAGTACTGCCCTTGTATCTTTGGAGAGACGAAGTAATTCAAATATGGGTAGTCGAGCAGGAGTATTGGCGAGTTGTGCCAATATATCGAAATTGGATGGCTAATCAAGTCCGAGGGAATTAGGCTTCTTTAGGGACTTGTCGAACCTCACCTCTTTTTGTTTTCCTTTTTTCCTGAAGTGAGCTTTGACGAACCCGATCCTGAGGAAGCCTGGGTAGCAGGTAGACTAGGAGCAAGAGATATAGTAAAAGGATTATCTTCTTCATCCTGATTGGAGGCACGCAGGTATGTTTTTCTAGATCTGGTTTCTCCAACCAAAGCTTTATTAATCATGTTACATGATCTATTCTTCTTTTCCTACTCTAATCCTTGGAGATGGATAAAATTGATTTGGACCCATATCTTCAAGGAGATCATGATGGATCCACATGATTTCACCATGCTGAGTAGTGAGTGGTATGAGTCCGGTTGTCTGAACCCAACTGGAGGAAGATTGACGACTTGTAATATCGCCTTTGGTATTGGAGTGACACTGTTCTGAACTTCAATCGCAGGAAGACCCCCAAATTGGAGAGAAACAAGATTTGCGAAAACTTATTTCTCATCTGTGTGTAGCGTGATGGCCTTTGAATCCAACAACGGTTGGATATGGTTTT
Organism: Iris pallida; assembly: GCA_029216955.1. Classification (NCBI taxonomy): domain Eukaryota; kingdom Viridiplantae; phylum Streptophyta; class Magnoliopsida; order Asparagales; family Iridaceae; genus Iris; species Iris pallida. Next base: position 10,737,953 of record JANAVB010004800.1, read on the forward strand.
TTAATATATAATAATCCTTTGTCGGATGATGTACATATTGATGATAAAAGAAATACTTTGGATCATTGGTTCGCCCTACTTCTTCAAGCCTTCGAGGGGAAGGAAGTTGCAGTTTGTTCCCTTTTATCAATACCTGGAAGATGTCCAATGTGAGGGCCTCATTGAAGGTATAGTACGATTTAGGTCTTGGAGCAACTGGAGCTTTTTGTTTAGGCTGGGAAGCAATCGCGGAAACATCAATTGTAAATGACTCCTTCCCTTTGTTGGTTTTTCCAGAAGTGTTGTTCTGGGGACGTTTCTCTTTGTCTTCAGTTGACTTCAACCCAATCAAATGCAGAACCTGAACTGATTTTTTAGCTTTCTCAGCAGTAGCAATGAAAGCTGGCCAATCCTTATAATCTCCAGGGTCGATGCAGAACTTGACTGTGGGTAAGAAGTTACCCGTGCAGGTGTTAATAAGAACTGCCTGAGGAGTCCCAGGATGCAGCTTCATTGACAATCTTATGAACCGTTCAATGAACTCACGGGCCGGTTCTTTGTTATCTTGCTTTGTTGCAATGAGTTTTGATATAGAGACATCACATGTTCCTTCATAGAATCAGGTAAGGAACAATTTCTCCAAGTCTTTGAATGTTTTGATGCAACCATCAGGTAGATTGCAGAACCATTCAAAAGCTATGCCTTTTATAGTACCAATGAATAATTTAGACTATAATGCATCATTTCTTGGTATATGAACGGTCTGGAAGTAAAAGTATGCCAAGTGCTGCTTCGGGGAACCTGTTCCGTTATAAGGAATCAAAGATTGAGGTTTATACTTTGGAGGATAAACCACATCATTCCACTCTGAAAGATAAAGACGTGACATTCCCATTTGATGCAGTTCCTCTTTTGAAGTGATATCATCCAATCAAGCATTAATACCCTGAATAGCTTCGATAGTATCAACCGATTGGCTTGCAGAGGTCTACTGAATGATAGCCGGTTGTTCCTGTTGTAATATTGGTGTAGAGACATTCCCCACTACCGGTGATGGATTAGGGTTGAAAGATACCCCCACTGTATCTTGATCGACAGGTGTTTGAATCAATTGAGAAGATTGATGTAGAGATGTTTGCAGGTTCATAGTTGTTTAAATTTGTTGCATCATCGCCATAACATTTTGTAGCATGTTCTCCAGGGTATCAATTCTTTGTCGATCACTGTTGCCACCCTCTTCATTGATAGTCACATACACTGAGGTTGTATATAGGCTGCCAGATGGAGAGGTATGCAAGGAATCATTACTAGAACTAGTGCTACTTGACCCAGATTGTGAAACATTATCACCTCCTTCTGACATGTGAAGAACTATGTCACCAGATTCAGATGTAGAATGATCAAATATCAAAAGAATATTACCTCCAGTATTATCTTGTTCGTGAGCTTGGACTGCGCCCGAGAAATGTCTAGATTGGGAGCGGGTTCTTTAGTAAACACCATCAGGTGAAGTAACTCTTTGTCTCCCTCTAGGTAAAGAGGATGAAGGTGCTTGCTCATTACCTTGACTAGATGTTGCATATACCGAGGTTTATTGTAATTTGTCTTCATTGTTAGAGAGTGGTCATTTAAGACATGACAAATCTGGAGAATTTGGGCATAATCTTGTGAAGACAGACTGCCTGGTTGATTGATCAACTGTTTTTGAATAGCAAAAATTGATAACAATCTTTGCACAGGATGTCTCTGACATGACATAAATGTGTTTGTTGACGCCTCTGCTAATTTATGTAGGAACAAAATCATAAAGCAAAATACTCTAGAGGGGGGGTGAATATAGTAGGCAGCGGAATATTGCTAATTAAAAACTCGTTATCAGTTAGATCACAGATATAATAATAATCACAAACTAAATAACAGTAATGAAAAGAGTGATCAGAAGGCAAACGCAAACACAGAGATTTATACTGGTTTTCCTTTTGTGAGGACTAGTCCAGTCGAAAGAACTCTAGCTTCCAGTTGAATCCACTATTGGAAAATCCCGTAAGTTTTCGTACGAAGTCCTTGCAACTTCTACAGACGCGAGCTTTGATACGAAGAACTCGACCAACTTCAATTGTGAAGAGTCAATCTTCAATCAAGCCTCTGATATCAATCGCTCTGAAACTTCTAGACTGCACCGTACCGGCAAATCGACTAGAGAATTGTAACTGGCTTGGGATTTGAAAATAGAAGCTTTTTAGAACTCTTTGGAAGAAACATAAGCTTTAGAAGAGAAAAGATAAAAGTGAATTGGTGTGTTGAAATGATCGAAATCCTTCTCTATTTATAGTTTTTCCAAAGGCAGAATTCGGACAGAACTCTTTGTAAACAACCGCAACTGACGGGAGACCAAGTTCAAAATCAAATGTTCACATAACATTCAACTTGGCCGAACTCTGGCCGAGTTCTGTCAGGGTTTGGTCAGTTGATTTTGTGAAAAATAATTTTGATTTTTTGAAAAATCCTTTAGAAGCTTTTTGTAAAATAGATGTTTTTCAAAAACATAGGTCATTTTTAAAAAGATAGGTCAGTTTTGAAAAATAATTTCGGATAGCCTATTTGCCAGTACGACTTGGTGTACAATGTATTCCTAGACTCAATAAAAATGAAAATTACATTACTCTAAAGGAAATACATTCTTGAGTGGAAACAGCTTCGGTCTTGAACTGAGTAGATATCCATCTTTGATCAGTGTCCAAAACGTCGTTAGTAAATATTTGAATTGATTCGTATATCGAGACAGAGTTTGATCAATTATTAAAATCAGGTTTGACCATGACCAATGGGCCAACAATCTCCCCTATTTTGATAATTGACAAACCTTGACCGATATAACATCTTGGTTTTGATGAATTCAAAAGTATACCGATTGTACTGAGATATAAAATGAAAAAATTATTCATAACCTGTATCCATGAAGATGTTAGATCTTATTTCTCCCCCGTTGTCACTTAGCAAAATAATTGCAAACGAGAAAGCTCCCCCGCAATAAATGCATAAGTAACAATCAGTGAAGAAACACAAAAAAAATATGAATAAAGATATTATTTCTAACATTATTTCTACACAGTCATGATATAAACATTATAGACAGAATAAAGTAGATATGGTATAAACAATACAGACATGGTATTTGTCACAGGCAGTTTATATGGAAGCATAAAGAAAGATAATGCTATAATGAAGCTGAAACAAATAAAGTGTTGAATAATAAACTAAACTAAGTCATATGCCAAACTGAGGCATAAAAACATGTCTATCAATGTCACAAATTATATCCAAAATATAAAAGAGTACTGATACTATCTTGGAATGTCGGAGCATTTCCAAGTAAACATAAGACAAAATTATCAGGCTCAAAAAGTAACATCTCAAAAGTCATCCTCATCATCATCGGCTGTAGTGCCAGCATGTCCAGATGGACCAGCTCTAGAAGTGCCAGCTCCAGAAGTATGTGGAGTAGCACCAGAAGTACGATACCAATCGTAAGCGTTTCTTGGCTGGAACAGAGAGTGGACCGCCTCATCATCAATGCGATAGCCAGATACAGAAGGGTCTCGAGGAATAGAGCTAGCAGAGTGACCCGTCTGTGTAAATCTCAGATCGGCAAAAGAGTTGGCAATAGCCTGGAACCGAGTCACGTCACGGAACTCATGTTCCCTGGAGGTATCAACGAAGAATATCTATAGATCTGATAGATGCTGGTGAATACCCTCAAAGGTCATAGGGTAAGACTGAGGAGGACCAGGTGTTGTGGAAGCAGGTGCAGTAGGTGCAGGTGCAGTAGGTGGAGAAACAGTGACAATGCTGCGACGAGAAAGCTTGAGGAACTTGGGCTCAGGGTCCAGAACACAAGTGGATAAGTCAATATCAAATCTCTGAAAGATGTGTGGGATGATCATCGCATAAGAGAGGTTGCGGTCTCTTCCGTGATATCTACCCATCATCTGAATGATAGTCTTAGGGGCAGAAAAAGGAATCTCCTAAAGAATGTGACATAAAACAGAAAGCTCGAGTGCAGTGACATCATCTTTTGAAGTGAATTTTGGAAGTAGAGTGGAATAGATGATGCGATGTAATTCATTGTTAAACAGGTTCAAGTTATTGGCCTTGAACTTTCCAGGACGAGCACGTGCGGGCGCACAAAGCTCATTCTTGAAACTAACGAGAGTCGTGCCCTTGGGGAAATCGAAGTCAGTGATGTCGTCGAGCGGGGCACCTTCATTTAGAAGACCAAGGATTTCTGCTAGCAATTCATCATTGAACTCGATATCTATACCGCCGACACGAGTTCTCGCGGTAAAAGTGTCTAACACAAAATTACAGTAAAATAGTCTAATGGCATTAGTAGCTATAGGGAATTATAAAGTAGCAAAGTGATGTAACCCTAATGCCTCAAAGTAAGGACAGTGATCAGGAAATACAGTCCATTTGATCAGAGATTTCGTACATATAGTACGCATATTAAAGTCGGCATACCAAAGTAAGGCTTGATCGGGAGTTTTGAAATAAAATTCGTCCGATGCACCATCATCCGATTGGACCGAAGAAAAGAGGAAATCCGTATGCGGATCAGAAGACGATGCCTCTTTACTGGCATGGATCTTCTTCCTCTTGAAAGGATTGAATCCCTTAGGCATTCTATCCCAAAAACTAGAAACCATAATAATTTGAAAGTGGAGGAGAGAAGGAATTATACCTTCCGAGAATCAGATATGCTGAAGAGAACGCAATTCTCCGTACGAATCCAAATTTTGGACGAAGATCTCCATGTAGATTGGAAAAAGAAAGGTGGAAGAGAACTATGGTTTTCGGGCGCTGCTGCTGCTGTTGATGTGGTTTTGGAAGGAATGAAGAAGATGGGGACCTTGGGTTCTGACTGATATGCATATACCCAGCCGAACTCTGGCCGAATTCGGACCGAACTCGGGCCGAATTCGCTAAGGGTTCTCCTAGCTATAAAAAAATATTTTTATGGGCCACATCTTTTTCATCAATACATTTCAAATATTTAATTCAGAGTTTAGTAATTTTAAATTTCAAATAATATAATTAATATTATTTTATAAATTAATATTCTTTACTCAGCATCTGTTTCAGATTAGCTGTAGGAGTACTGTCCCAGCTAATGGAGGTTCACCGAAGAACTCTTAAATACCGCTTCGCTTCGACCGTAGTCGTGGTGACAGACAGACTCTTTTTAGGCTTGTCTCAAAAATAGGTTATGTGTATTGAATAAATTAATTAATGAAACAAAATTAATTAATATTATTGAATCAAAAAATCCTAATTCTCGACGTAAATAATTGAAACGATCTTCCGCTAGAGGTTTTGTGAGTATGTCAGCTAATTGATTCTGTGTGTCTATGTATACAAGGTCTATATCTCTATTTTGTTGATGATCTCTAAGAAAGTGATATCGAATCTCAATATGCTTAGTACGAGAATGACATACTAGATTCTTAGTCAAATTAATAGAACTAGTGTTATCATAGAAAATGGGTATGTGTGTAAAATGCAGTCCATAGTCTTCTAAAGTTTGCTTCATCCACAAAATTTGTGCACAATAACGTCCTGCGGCGATATATTCAGCCTCGGTTGTTGATAATGCGACAGAATTTTGTTTTCTGCTAAACTAAGAGACTAGAGCTTTTCCTAGGAAATGACATGTGCCGCTGGTACTTTTTCTATCTACTTTGCATCAGCAAAATCAGCATCAGAATAACCGGTTAGGTCAAATGACGTGGTTTTGGGATACCATAAGCCGACAGAAGAAGTGCCTTTAAGGTATCGGAAGATACGTTAACTGCGCACAGATGTGATTCCTTAGGATTAGCAAGAAAATATACACACAAGCAAACACTAAACATAATGTCTGGTCGACTAGCAGTTAAATACAGTAAGCTACCGATCATACCCCGATACTTACGTATGTCGACGGGTTTGCCTTGTTCATCAATATCAAGCTTGGTTGAAGTTGCCATTGGAGTGCTAAGTGGCTTGATTGCTTCCAGGTCGAACTTTTTTAATAGATCCTTTGTGTACTTTGCTTGATTTATGAACGTCCTATTGTTGGTTTGTTTGATTTGCAGTCCGAGAAAGAATTTCAGCTCTCACATCATGCTCATCTCAAACTCATTCTACATACACTTTGAAAATTCTTGACAAAGAGATTCATCAGTAGATCCAAAAATAATATCATCTACATATACTTGAATCAAAAGAATGTTGTTATTCAAAGATTTTATAAATAATGTAGTGTCAACCTTTCCCTTTGAAAAATCGTTATCAAGTAGAAAAGAGCTTAAACGATCGTACCAGGCATGAGGGACTTGTTTCAAACCGTATAAGGCTTTTTTCAACTTGAAAATATAATCTGGATATTTGCAATCAGTAAAACCGGGAGGTTGAGCTACATAAACTTCTTTTTTATAAAACTATTTAAAAATGCACTTTTGACATCCATTTGAAATAACTTAAAATTATGAAAACATACAAATGCACATAACATGTGAATGGATTCTAATCTCGCAACTGGGGCATAAGTCTCATCATAGTCGATACCTTCTTCTTGATTGTATCCTTGAGCTACGAGTCGAGCCTTATTACGATTCACTAAACCATTCTCGTTCAATTTGTTTCGGAATACCTAACGGGTGCCAATGACCGGATGATCAATGGGCTTGGGAACAAGTTCCCAGACTTGATTCCATTCGAATTGGTTTAATTCCTCTTGCATAGCATCAAACCAAAAATTATCACTATATGCTTCTTCAATATTTTTGGGTTTAAACTGCGAAACAAAAGCAACACAAGAAGCTATATCTTTATTAGAGGAACGAGTACTTACACCCTTGGTAATCTCACCAATTACCAAGTCCTTTGGATGATCTGCCAAGAATCTCATCTCTTTTGGCGTATCCTCAGGATTGCTAGTTCCGGCTTCTTTGTTTGAAGGTTCTGCATCTTTGTGTGAAGGTTTTGCAATAGCTGTACTTGGTGTGATTACATCTTCATTGTCGTCATCGTCTAAGTGTTGATTTAGCTCATCAAACTTGACATTGATTGATTCTTCGATGATCATGGTTCTTTGTTGAAGACTCTGTACCCTTTGCTCTTTGCTGCATAACCTAAAAATATACCTTCATCGGCCTTTTCATCAAATTTACTCAGATTGTCTTTAGTATTAAGAATAAAGCATTTACAACCAAAAATCTTAAAATATGAAACATTGGGTGTTCTATCAAACCATAGTTCATAGGGAGTCTTCTTCGATATAGGTCGAATTAGAACCCTATTGAGAATATAGCATGCTGTATTGAGAGCTTCGGCCCAAAAGTATCTGGGTAGACTAAACTGGTTTAATATTACTCTAGCCATTTCAGATAGAGTCCTGTTCTTACGTTCCACAATTCCAATTTGTTGTAGAGTCCTAGGGCAAGAGAATTCATGCAAATAACCATGTGTGTCACAAAATTGCTTGAACTCTGCATTCTCAAATTCGTCGCCATGATCACTACGAATGCGAGTAATCATGAACCCTTTTTTATTCTGTACTTTCTTACAAAAGGTGACGAATTCTGATAATGCATCATTTTTGCGTACAAAAAATATACCCATGTATATCTAGAGAAATCATCTACAATGACAAATGCATATAACTTACCTCCTAGACTAGCAATTCTACTTGGTCCAAATAAGTCCATATGCAACAGTTGTAAAGGTCTAGTGGTACTTACAGCGTTCTTGGATTTAAATACGGATCAGGTAGCTTTGTTCTTTTTATATTCACTACATACCGTATCCTTTTTAAAAGATATGTCCGGTAAGCCGCGTACCAACTTCTTTGTAGATAGTCTTGAAATTGTATCCATGTTTGCATGACCGAGTCTCATATGCCATAGTTGACTCTCAATGCTTTTAGCCATAAAATATCTACCTTCTGTGTTAGCATCTTCTAACAGATAGAAAATATATATGTTGTCTTCCCTGATACCTTTAAAGATAGTACTACCAGTTGAAATATCAACTATAGTACACTTGTCTTTGACGAAGTTAATGCCATAACCATGATCAGCTAAATGGCTTATGCTGAGTAGATTATGTTTTAACTCAGTAACTAGACAGACATCTTTAATCACAGGATAGGGAGCCTTACCAATGTCACCGATACCGATCATGTACCCTCTTAAATTATTACCGAAGGAGACGTATCCTTCTTTATTCTTCTTTGACAGTCTTACGAATAATGAAGCATCAGCGGTCATGTGCCGTGAGCAACCGCTGTCGAGGATCCATTTGCTCCTAGCATGTGAAGGGCGTTTCACCTACAAAACAATTTGCAGATAAAACTCTTGGTACCCATTTTTTGTAGGGTCCTGACTGGTTAATTTTTGGTATCCATGCATAAACATTTAAATCTACTACTTTTCTGATTCTACATGTAGAGGATATATGACCAATGAGGCCACAATAATGACATTTTGCATGTTGAGTGTTAAAAGTTGTGTGAGGTGCATGATTGGTAGGTTTTGGTTTTCTAGTATAGAAGAATGCATGCCTATTAGTCTTATTGGGCATAGGTTTGGTATGGTTTGGTCTGACAGTGTTTGGTTTGGGCGTGTTCCGATGATTCGGTAATTGACACGTGTTAGAATAGGAAGCAGTAACTTCAGGCCGTTTTCCTAAACTAATTTCCAACTTTTTGGAAGTGTCATATAATCTAGTGTAGTCAAATGTAAGTATTTCTATTCTGACTTGTGCACACTGGAGACTCTTTCTCTCCTTAGATAGGTCTTCCTTTAGCTGGATGATGGTTTGGTCTTTTTCTTCGGATAACTTAATAGCCTCGTGTAACAACAACTTAATAGATGAAAGCTCACCAGACTCAATAGAAGAGTCATTATTTCTAACATGATCTAGTTGGTCGGTAATTCTTCCTATTTCACCTTTGTACTCTTTGAGTACCTTCTTAGAGGTTTCATATTTACTATGCAGTTTCCTGTAATCATTTAACAGGTCACTGAAAGCCTCTCCTAGTTGCTCAAAGGTGAAATCATCATAAGGATCAAATAGAGGATTAGTGATTACCTGATCGCAAGCCATCAACATACATTTGCAGCGTCATCTGATTGTTAGTCTTCTGAATCGCTGGCTTCACTTTTATGCCATATGCTTGTGTTGGCATACTTCCTTGATGTAGACTTCTTCAGGTAGCCTTTGTCATATTTGCTGCTTTTTCTTGATGATGATGTTGTTGGACAATCTTTCTTCATATGTCCTTTCTTCTTACATCCGTAGCAAATAGGATCTTCCTCGTTGTTGTTATTGTTGCTATCTTTTGTTCTCCTGTTAAATCTCATGAACTTCTTGAATTTTCTTACCGGAAGAGCTTGATATTCAGAGTCAGAGTCACTGTCGTCAGAATCATCTTCGACAGTTCCTCTATGTTGAGTCTTAAGTGCAATCGACTTTTCTGACTTCTCCTTTGGTGTAACGTCTTCAAAGTCTAAAAGTTTTAACTCGTGAGTGAGTAGCTTACCCATGAGTGTTTCCAGAGACATTGTTGAGAGTCGTTTCCTTCAATGATTGATGTAGCCTTTGGAATCCAGTTGTTTGTGAGAGCTCGTAGAAGTTTACGAATCTTTTCATGGTTACTGTATTCCTTGCCTAGTGAAGATAAAGGATTTACAATATCCAAGAATCTTGTAAACATCTGAGTAACTGATTCACTTGGCTTCATTTTGAATGCCTTGTACTCCTGAGTAAGTATGCTGATCTTTGACTCCCTGACTTGTGTTGTTTCTTCGTGTGTTACTTCGAGAAGTTTTTACACTTCATTTGATGTTGTGCAAGTAGATACCCTGTTGAATTCAGTTCTGTCTAAAGCACAAATAAAGCGTTAATAGCACGTACGTCAAGACTGGCCTTTTTCTTTTCATCCTATGTATATTTGTCGTGGGATTTTTTAACTAAAACTCCATCAACATTAATACGAGGAGGCTTTTTGTAGACATCAATAACTACAGACCATAAGTCAAAATCAAAAGATTTTAGGAAGAAACTCATACGTGTTTTCCAATAAGTGTAGTTTGTGCCGGTGCCGTCAAACAGTGGAGGTCTGTTTGTGGCTTGGCCTTCACTTGTGAATTTCACAGTTGCCATGTGTAGTTTTGTGATCTATATAACAATTAAAAATTAACTGAATATAGCTACAATTTAACCTTGCTTTACCTGTATAACCCGCTCTGATACCAATTGTAGGAACGAAATCGTAAAGCAGAATACTCTAGAGGGGGGTGAATAGAGTAGGCAGCGGAATATTGCTAATTAAAAACTCGTTAGCAGTTAGATCACAGATATAATAATAATCAAAAAATAAATAATAGTAATGAAAAGAGTGATAAGAAGGCAAACGGAAATACAGAGATTTATACTGGTTTCCCTCTTGTGAGGACTAGTCCAGTCGGAAGAACTCTAGCTTCCAGTTGAATCCACTATTGGAAAATCTTGCAAGTTTCCATACGAAGTCCTTGCAACTTCTACAGACTCGAGCTTTGATATGAAGAACTCGACCAACTTCAATTGTGAAGAGTCAATCTTTAATCAAGCCTCTGATTACAATCGCTCTGAAACTTCTAGACCGCACCGCACTGGCAAATCGACTAGAGGATTGTAACTAGCTTGAGATTTGAAAATGGAAGCTTTTTAGAACTCTTTGGAAAATGTAAGCTTTAGAAGAGAAGAGATGAAAGTGAATTGGTGTGTTAAAATGATCAAAATCCTTCTCTATTTATAGTTTTTCCAAAGGCAGAATTCTGACAGAATTCGGGCAGAATTCGGACAGAACTCTTTGTAACCAACCGCAACTGAAGGAAGACCAAGTTTAAAATCAAACGTTCACATAACGTTCAACTCTGGCCGAACTCTGGCCGAGTTCTGTCAGGGTTTGGTCAGTTGATTTTGTGAAAAATAATTTTAGCTTTTTGAAAAATCCTTCAGAAGCTTTTTGTAAAATAGATGTTTATCAAAAATATAGGTCATTTTTAAAAACATAGGTCAGTTTTGAAAAACGATTTCGGATAGCCTATTTGCCAGTACGACTTGGTGTACAATGTATTCCTAGACTCGATAAAAATGAAAATTACATTGCTTTAAAGGAAATACATTCTTGAGTGGCAAACAGCTTCGGTATTGAACTGAGTAGATATCCATCTTTGATCAGTGTCCAAAACGTCGTTAGTAAACATCTGAATTGATTCGTATATCAATACAGAGTTTGATCAATTATTAAAATCAGGTTTGACCATGACCAATGGGCCAACAATTTATGTTTATGCCGAAACATGTCACGCAAGTCAACAGAAGAGTGCATAACCTCATTTCCCTTCTTATGCGACTGGACAAAGTCCATGCATGGGAGAGTTGGTTTGTTAACTTATTAGCCTATTTTATGTACATAGGAACCCCTAGTACTTAGATCTTGAGTTGTTTTATCATGTGAACTCATTTTAGGTACTTTGGACAATGTACATGAGTTCATAGTTTGTGGAAGAGAGGAGCATGACTGACTGGGGTGCATAAGTTTCGACTTGTATAGTTTTCCATCATCAACAGGCACAATACGGATGGACGAATTGAGCCTCCTTTATACTACATAGAATCTTTGGAAAACGAAAGTCTATGGAAGATAAACTTTCTACCTCCATTTATGTGTTCAGGATTCTGTATTAAAGCAGAACCCTCTTCTTGATGTACCAATTGTGAGACAGAAGTTCTAACATTCAAATTCTTAGCATCGTAGTGTTTTCCTCTGCTAGAATTCAAAAGTTATACATTCTGTTTACCCACGTTGGAATGAAGAGCTCTATCACAAGTGTCAATTTTCTTCACAGATGCATGATTAGCATGCATCCTCTTGGTGTTCTTCTTCCCATGAGAAGTACAGGACTTTGATGATAGCTCATTGGTAAAGCCTCTTTTAGACGCATGGTGAATCCTATGCGTATTATCAGTAGAAAAGTCCTCAGAAAGTATTGTGGCTAGTATAGATCCATGCGCCTTTACACTATCCATTAGGCCCACAGTAGCCAGAGCTTTTCCTTTGCCATCAGCGGTGATGGAAGGAGCAAGAAGAGATTTCGGGATCCAAGCCATGCGAACACACTTGGATTTCCGCCTCTTAGTAGTCGGAGTAGATTCCTTGCCCGATAGTATTACTTCATATGCTTGTTGGTTAAACTGCACCACCAAAATCTTCTCAACTGAACCTAGCTTGTTCACATCAGATTGTGCCATCACTTTCTCGTCGGTGGAGAAAGTCGTCCCCAGCAGAGTCGCCATTTTGTTTTAACACAAAAAGAGTCCGAAAAATAGGATCTTTTGTATTATTGTAAAAAAAGAAAGGTACAACAAGAATCTTAAACAAAATTCTGAGTATAATAATGGTCTGGGGATTGGGGTGATGGAGATTAAGTCTACTTCTATTTTTTTACTCCGTTGACGATCTGATGCAGAAATTATTGAAGCTTGGTGGTTGATGAACTCTCGATTGCAAGGAGAACTTTATCACTGAAAGTTTCTCTCTGAAAGTTCTTAACAAAGAAGATGTAGTCTCTCCTTATGCCTGTGCTTCATATGTCTGTATGTAGTCCCCCCTCGCGAGGAAGAATTTGTCCTCTATTTATAGATTTTCTCTACGGGAATAGCCATATGTGTATGTGCAAAAAATACACAGTCTTCTGCCTCAGAGGCGCATGAATTGGAGTAGGCGCATGATCCTTAGGGTTAGTGGGGAGTAAACGTACTCGAGAATCAGGTATAGCTCGCCACGTGTTTTGAGACGTGCTATACGAAATACTGCCATGTCAGCACACGATTATTTTAATGAAGATAAGCTATGCGTCGAATATTGTTACACACATAGCCATTGGTTGCATACTGTAACATAACAACTTTTCTTCGAGTCACTATGAATTATTTAACACGGGAACACATAGCTTCTCTTATTGCTTGCTGTAAGATGTTGATCCGAAAGTAGACACATACAACTGCTTCTTTTACAGCTGGCTAAATATAATGATGAGGATGACGTGAGCATTGATATCTTCCTCGTAGTCTGAACACTACATATTGTTCGAAAATCATCTCTTCACACAAGAGACAAAAGTTAATCACGTGTCTGAATGGGCCATGCGTCTATCTGGCCCACTTATTAAATCATGTGTCTTTCTCCTCTAGCAGCTTCAACTCAAGAACATTTTATATTTCGGACGCATAAAGACTATACGCCTCTTTTTGATTTTTTTATGCTTCTACAGCTGGTTCACTGCAGCCAGCAATGCACTAAAAGGCTGTTTGCCATAAAAATCAACAACAGGTATTACAGAACGCTAGAATTGATTGCAAACTCGCTTGTACAAAGAAGAACCTAGAAAGAAAGCTTAGGAAACAATCTAAGTACAATTGTTTAGTTTTGATTCTGGGATTGACGGTGGAGGCTCGAAAAAGTGCTATCAACTCTGCCTTACTCCGTGGACTATCTAATGCAGTCTCTAGCTCATGAAGATATTGCTTTTTTCTTGAAGGTTGCCAGCCTTTTGCAGGGGTGTGGCACCCTGCTATTTATAATAAGTTGTATTTTGATCCACATAGACGGCTTACGGCCACGTGGCTGATTAGCACGCGAAGACCCGTTCTTGGGCTGCCATATGTCGATTTGTTGGGATTTTGTTGCAGCAATTCTGGGTAGTTAAGGAATTGGTCAGATTGCCACGTGTCCCGTTACGTATAGCATTCTCAGTCTTCGATCATGCGGGGTCGCATAAGACTCATGCATGCGGCTTGGATCATAATTACTCCTGGCTGCATGAAGTTAAGAAAACTTTGGGGCCGCATAACCAGAGCCGCATGAGTTTCATGCGACTTAGGTGACACTCTTCTGGCCGCATAGAGGCGTACGAACCCTGCTTTTGGGCAACGTCTCACGTCTGATCTTTCTTGTCGAAGTGTCAGAACTGTCATGTTTTGCTAGGACTTGTCAGCTTTATCACGAACTGCTCCTCCTTGGTCGCATTTTTTCCTTCTGCAGTTGTTTGTCGATGGGCCGCATATGTCTTTTGAACAGTCATGTGGACCTGTTTGGCCCAGGGTACTTTTGCGGCAATTTGTAATCTGTATGAAGCCTATATTTTTCATGCTTCTACAAGACCTCCTTCAAAGTTTTCAAATTACAAATTTGGAATACATTGAATAAGAAGCATGAAAATATGTCAAGCCATAGGGAGTCTTCAAGTTGCAGGAAGTTATTTCGAACTACACAGAGATCCTGAGTCGCAGAGAAATATTGAGCCGCAGGAAGATCTTGAGTCGCAGAACAAATCTTGAGTCGCAGGGACGCTTCGATTCACAGAGAGTCTGCCAGCTGTCACTGCTGCATTTAATTCTCCAACTTTTCGAGATAAAGTCGACAGTTACTAGGGATAGAGTTCCCAAACGTCGACTTTATCTTTAAATGATCTCAGAAACCGAAGAGACGCTCGACGGTTATTAGGGATAAAGTCCCCAAACGTTGTCTCTATCCCGAGAATTGAAGAGTCTCTTTCAGCAACTCTATAAATAAGAGTCGTTCAGAGAGAGATTTTCCTTTTTCACCTTCTCCTCCTTTGACTTCATCATACCTTCTGCTATGGCTCCAAAAGCTTCTGAGTCGATTGGTGCGACGGCCAAAGGGAAGAGACTTGCTTCTCCGTCGAGAGCGGCAGACACTCCTTCCATTTATTTCGATGTGTAACCTTCTCCCAAGAGTAAGGATGGTGAGCAGACGATGACTTAAAATTTCAAATGGCCATGGCACATATTTTTGTACGCGAGGCTGTCATATACTGCCTCTGCTATAAACCTGGTCGATGTATGCCCTATCTCGTCTGGACCACTTGTGTTCTATACGATAGGGCTGCATAGACTGAGTCGCATAACCGCTGCTTATTCGAACTTAAACTGGCTGAGTGCCTCAAGATGAAACTGTAGGAACTTTTCATGACCGAGCTGCATAGGTGCCGCATGAGCACTTTACGATTGGGTCGCATGAATACTGTAAGATTGGGTCGCATGATCGCCTTGTGACTGATCCGTACGAGTATTGGGCCGCATGAGTTTTTTATGACTGAGCTGTATGATAATGACTGAGCCATATAAATGCTGCATAAGTGCTTCATGAAGTCGGCCTCACAACTGTTGACTGTATGAGTTTTGTTTTGGCTGGGCCGTCTAACTGGCTAGGCCGCATAACAGAGTTCTTTGTTGTTATATGACTATCTTCTTTTTTTTCGATTTTTGTAGCATCCGTGTCGAAGGCTGAGACCATTGCGAAGGAAGAGGTACTGCCCCCTTCCATCAAACAAGAGTCACTGTCTGTTAAAGTTGAGGTGAAAGAAGAGCTGGCGTCCATCGGGGAGGGGATTCCTCTCAAGAAGGAGTCCAAGTCTGAGGGCAGTAGTATTGGGAGTTCTGACCCTCCCGCCCCCGTCGAAGACTCCGGTCAGATAGATCTTTCGTATGCGAAATGGCTAGGGGAATGGTATATGCCTCAGCACGACTATGATCATTGATTATAGGGATCCGTGGGCTACCATGTATTAGACGTTCGTATCCGCCTTTGTACTTTCGTCTGTCTATAGTTGTAGCCTTCGTTTTTCTTCTTTTGTAATTCTTTACTGGAGGTGTAGTCCTGTGAATGTAACTGATCTTGAATGACCAGAATATGTTCACTCCATCCTATTTGTAGTATTTTTGTGGTGCTTGTATGTCACGACCCGCACCCGTTTTTCGGATACGAGACGTGTCCAAGCCAGCCTACGCCGCAGAGTCGACGGTAGAACACTGTCAAGCCCGCAAGAAATAAATGCTCAAAGTATAACATTTGCTGCTCATTCATATTTCTAATTTATTACAACAGTTACAATATTTATATTTAAAGGAGATACAAAGTTTTACAATTAAAGAAAATGATACAATTGCTTTCTATTTCTAGGTTGGCCTCAGCATACCCAAATCTTCCCAGTGCTAAGAATGATCGCGGCTAAACCTAAAAAATGTTGGTTTCCAGTCAGGAATGGAACAAGTACACAAACCGACGACAAAACGAAAACATAATAGAATTAACAAGACATGAAAATAGCATATGGAATATAAAAGCTAGTAAGAAAACTGATGACATAGCACGCTAGAGAAGTAAACAAGGAAAAACTAATAGAAGACATCTATCTAAGTGGTATAAAATATTCGTTTTGACATGTGGACGGCTAGGGGGTAAATCAGGCACACTGCACGTATCGTGCGCAGCGGCTAGCATTCACGAGAGACAATGGGATAGTTCTGGGTAGTCCACATGTTTACTAAGATATTTCCCCTCCCGACTACTCCGTGTGACGAGCGTGTCAACAAGCAGCAAGATATATGTATAGACATGAAATGAGAAAACTACTATGAATCGAAAGCAATCAGAAAGTGCACTTGTCTGAGGTCCTTAGCTGGAGAAACCAATAACACTATACAACTCAATGAGCCACAATCAGTCAACACATGTAGAAGTCTCTGGATGCTGAAATAAACATTACCAACATTCTCAAAATAGTCAAATTAGCTAAGATTGCCTGTCCTTAAGTCCAATTCTGGACACAGGGGCAAAACGGTAATTTCGGGCAAAAACGATGTCCGCCGTTGGACCCACTTTGTATCGAAAAACATGCCAGAGTCAATGGTCTCTAAAGTCATCAAACTACATGTCTACGGATCCGGTTTTCCGATACGAACCCAACCGTATGTCCAGAGTTGGATTCCGGTGGGCCATGCACAAAATCGCCCGTTGAGTGGGACCGTGGGGCCCGCAAAACGGTGATTTTATCAACTGTCTCAGAATCGGACCAAACTCGGCATACAAGATCAGAAAAACGATACGGTCCTGTTGGCATAAGTTTCGTCTCGATCTGACGAGCGTACACGAAGTAATTAGAGAATTTGCAAAGTGCATGATACGGTGAATTTCGATGGATACGCATCAACTTCGTCGCGCACACGCGACCAATTTGAATTCCGTCAAAGCCCACACGTCCACGAAGCCGATACGTAGCTTTCGATACTTTTGGTTTGTGACCACGTCGCCCGGATTGGCGGGACGCACGTCGTGTGGAACAATTTTCTAGTTTTTAAAACAGGTTTTTGGAAAACTTTGGGATTCGATTTCTCGACGCGTAGTCGATGATTTTCGAATCCACAAAAAGTGTCGTGAAGTCCTACAGGTTGTCTATAATTTTCTTCAAATAGTTTTTCTAATATTGTATTGTATCGATCAGAATCGATCGTCAAACTTGGGTGATTGGACAGTATATACCCTATTTTTCGAACAGGTTTTTAGCCGACTTTGGGTCGAGATATCGGACTATCTAGTTCGTATGAATCAAAAGTAATTGATGTGAATGAAAGTTGTACATGTTATGAGCATACCAGAACAAACGGGAGGCAAAACGGTCCATTGTACGCGATAAAAAGCCGTCGCGAAGTCGGCACCCCTGCAGTACCCCGCTGTCGCGGCTGCTCTGCTATGTGCGGTTCCCCCCAACGTTTGGCTGGCGGTCGGCCACCACGGCGACGTGGTGGCTGCGTGCGCGCACGGCGGAGGGGCGCGCGCAGGTCTGGATCGAGTTTGATTAGGGTTTATCGGCTCTTCCATCCGCCGTTCTCTGTGTATATATACTATTATATACATAACTAAAGCTGGGTTGATGCAGAGCCGAGGGGCTCTGGCCCTCGGATTGGGTTATTTCTGCTTGTGGGGGCGCACTGCTCGGGCTTGTGTTGTTCAGCCGAGTGGTTTGGTTGGGCTGGGGCCTTAATGTTTGGTTTTTATTTCATTGATCAATCAATAGTTTTTTTATAAATGGCTCTACATGGTTGGCCATGTTATATGTGACCAAGTGAAGTGAGGCGTGCACGTGAAGCTTATAGCTGATGGCAACCAATTACAACTTTGACTAAGCTGATGTATGATTGCATGCATGTATATGGTTGTTGCAGCAACTTGCAACTAATATATATTGAAATGAATTGAATTGAATTTCAATTCAATTCAGTTCAAACATTCATTTCATTTCAATTCAATTCAATTCACTACTATACTATATAATCATAATAATAACAGAGGTCACCACCATTTGCACTTGTTGCTTTAGGTAGTGGTACAAGTCATATTTGGAGGGCAGAGTGTTTGTTGTGTACATTTTTTTTCTTTTCTTTTCCTTGTGAAAGTGACAACACTCATGTTAGCTGGTAGGATTTGGGCCAACTCAAAGAGATTGCAACCGGGTTCAGCTGTTTAGGGCCGGGTATGGGCTGGCTCTGGATTGGGCTCGGGATTGCTTATTCTTTATATTACTTATATTTACATATATAATTTCTCATACACATATATATTTACATATATATATTTATATACACACAAAAATAATATCTATATACGCCCACATACATCTATATATATACACATATATAATATATTCGTATATACACTTATTTCTATATTACAATATATATTTCTATATATATGATACATATATACCTTTCTATACATATATACATATATTTCTATTTAGCCTAATACATGTATTTCCTATGAATACATTTCCACATATATATATATCTATTATCAGTTTAGAGCTTTGTTTATATAAATATGAATATATATAGATATATAACATTTATTCGACAACCAATAGTAATAAAATAATATTATATATATAATAAACTCAAATAAAATAATAATCAATGTAACAAAATTTAGTAAGACAATAATGGTGTATATATACCATTATGCGCAGCCTAATAATTCCAAGATGCACAAGACCCATTTTATACAAAATGTCATTGAAGGACAACTAATAATAATATTTACAAAATCAAAAAAAACACCATTTAAATAAAATAAATAATGATAAAATATTTTAAAAAAATCGGGAAGGGGAGCTACAAATCTACCCACCTTAAAATAATTTCGTCCTCGAAATTCTAACTCTTAACTATTTCTTAAAATTCAAGAGGAAAGTCTACCTTAACCTTAATCTCCTTAAATTTTAATTTCTAAAAATATTTATGGCCTTCTCTGGTCATATCGTAACTACGAATCATCGAGGACTTCTACCCACCTTTGGTCACACTACCTCCCCCTCAAATTTTTTGTCGCTAAAACTTCATAATCTTCCAGCTAGTTGGTAAAACTTCTACCGATAGATATCTACTGCGTATGGCATATATAATCTTCCCCTATTTATCAAACAACCCAAATTTAACAAACAACAAAATTTATACAAGTAGCTACGAATTATTAATAAATTCTAATAAGCATGACTATTCTTCGCTCTGAAATAGGAAGGACGGGATGGTAAGGAAGGATAATCGAGAGCAACTACAAAGTTTCAAGAGCAGTAGAGAGTATCCAACGATACAGCTAAAAAGAGTATTTACGTACCATTGACTTATTTGCTAAATTGGGCTACTCTAGTCCAGTCACTTGCTAACTCGAAGAACTCCTCGTTTCTTAGATGTGGAGACTACATAATAGGTATAGGGACCTATTTCAAATAGTTCGGTTTTATAGTCCACATATGGTGATAAGCATGGATGTGTTCTACTGGGTCTTAATGGGTTCCCTATTTGGACATCAGTCGTTGGTTGGATGAACATCGGGTTTCAATCTATATGGTCTAGACAAGATCCCAATGATAAAACTACTATTACTAGATTAGGGTATCTTAGAATAGGTTTTTACCCAGGGGATTGAGCTAGTTGCTAGTCAGGTTGGTTAGTTAGGTCTCTAAAGCTCAAAGTGTGCCTTCAGTGACTTTTGTGTTTAAGTAGCACATGAGGCCTCAATTGGGTGGCACACTGGTGACATGTGTGTAGTGGGCTTCGGGTAGATCGCAATCATATATTGGGTCGAAGGAAATGAGTCGAGGTTGAGGCTCTAATGGAAATCGAAAAATTTATCGGTATTATGGTAAGGGTTATAGCGAGTTCTTTTAACCTGAAAGTCGTAGCACAAAAATAGAGTACAAGAGGACGAGTTTGAGTGGGACATGACATGCCTAAATGGAGGTGGACTCGTCTAGATCTTGCATGTAAAGTTTGTTGGAAGATAGCAGTTGGTCTCGTGCTCCGAATATTAATGACACGACCGGGAATACGAAATGATCTAAATGGAAAGTGGGAGTCCATTGGCTCTAATTATCATCCTAGTGGAAAATTATTCTAATCAATCGGTAATCCTCGTATATCTCAAGATTTTAGAAGGCTTACCGTCTACTCACCTTAGAGGCTAGGATATGGTGGCAAGGTTCTTGTCACAGGGCTGGCCTATGGTAGCTGCACTTGTATATACAACTATCATAGCCATGGGGATACTCTCTATCTATCAAGTACGAGCATTCATTTTTCCAATTAGTGAAAGACAAAAGCAATAAGGAGTTCAAGGAAGATGTCATCGAATACAATTGCGTGATTCAAGGCAGATTTATAATTCAAAAGAAATTGTCAATACAGTCGCGGGTGAGATTCTGGATACCTTTATATCTCAATCCACGTAGGGTAATTAAATGAAGAGCGAACCAAATGTATCATGGTTGATCAGACCGTAATACAATGATTCTGATTAGACAATATGTTAGCGGGCGTCCCTAATAAACATATGTCTCGGATCAAGCTCGATAAAAGGGCAAACTTGCAAAACTAGGCTGTAATTGCAGCGTTGGTCAAGATAGTCAAAATACAAGTTTGCGAGATTTTTGAAAAGAGATACAAGTAGTTCTAGTTTTGAGAAAATCAAATCCTTACCTGGTGCTCTTGCCTATACAGTCATCCTACTATCCTCTATCCATAAGGCCTTGGTCGATTAATGGGTTATGGACTCTTAGATTCTATATTCTAGGAAAACCTATTAGTGTCAGTCAATTACCTCGTTAATAGATCACAAGGTCCACGGAGTGCTAGGTTGGGAGACATGCTACCTAATCTTACAGAATCCTTCACTAGTATTGGCTTTGGGTCTTAGGAGATATACATGGCTATTCTCTATAGTGTCCTAAACTCGTAATCACGTCTGAAGTCATTTCACCGAGAGTTATGCCCCGCCCGTATACTCTGGCTGTGGCAATCTCTTGGTTCCGTGATTCAGATGTGATAAACTATTAGGAACTCTACTCTATATTGACATAATGGTATCTAAGATCTAAATAGGTCAACGAGAACATAGTTTTAGCAAGGTTCCATTGACTATGATTCTTCGAAATGATTTCATTTCTATGGGTTGTGCCTTGCCAGTACACTGCTGGTTGGCCATTGCAATCGTTAAAACTATTCCAACTATATTCCTAGGACTTCAAGGAGTTGCTAGGGTTCTAACCAATTGTCTTATGATAGAAAGTGTAAATGTCTGTCTACAAGTCTCAATCCTTAAATTAATATATTGATCGGGGAGGAATTAACTAAAGACAAGGAAAATAAGAACATCCTAACATTTATCTCATATATATTTTAAATGGTTGAGGGAAAAACTTTGAATCAAATCTGCCTTGAGATTCATATATGAATAACAGGATCAGAAATTACAAACTAATTCTTTACAGCAAATAGGATTTTAAAACAGGCAATTCTAACTTATGATATAAGATTTATATCTAATAGAGCAAAAGAAAATTAAACAGATTATCAAGATCAAAATTAACTCCTTAATTCTAGGCAGGTCTAACATACCAAGTGTATAGTGTATCCACATGGAATCACAATGTCATATCAAAAGTATAGTGTACCTATAAAGATCTGGCAAGCAATCTAAATTCAACCACTATATATCCAATTTGCATGGCCTATCAGACAATCTTAACTACCCAATTATCAAATTAATGAGGGACTCCTATTCCTAGTCATTCTCTTAAATCATTTTAATCCTAATTGTGAATGAGCATTTCCTGGGCGCAGGCTCGCAGCAGTACGACTAATATGGTACTACCGCGAGTTCACATAATTTGTGAAGACTGACCTGCATGGGCCACCACATTGTACTAGAGGGCCTAATACAGAATTTGTAAAGGACATCCCACTGGGGGATTTTTGTGGACCTAAAACCAACGTATTTACTCAGAGGTAATGAGGACGTGGTAAATACGGGTCAAAATAAAGCCTTCCTACTCAGAGGTAATGAGGTCATGTTAGGGGTAGACATGACAGGGATACACAGAACAACTCAGAAGTGCTATCAACGTAGAAGTTCTATGCATTGGGTGATTTGTTTGTGATAGACGGGAAAACAACTCAGAGGTAATATGGACATAGTTGCTTTTTTCCGTTGGGGAGTTTTGTGGACCTATTACCCTTTTGTGCACTGACAGTGCGAGTAATAGATTAGGATAAGTTGTATGGACCTATTACCCTTCTGCGTACCGGTGGTGCGGGTAATAGATTTTGAGACAAACTATTGGTAGAAAGAAGCTATGACCAGGAAGTTCATAGATATGACCAAGAGATGAGATATAAATTAATTCGGAGTAGTCAGAGAGTAAGTTCAATGGTACCTGAGGGTACATAACTCAATAATCTGGGAGATTTGAAGTCAGAGTATAAGTTCAGCGATACCTGAGGGTATATGTGTAACGCCCCAGTCCCAAAATACGTAGGACTAGGATACGTATACATGCCAGCTACGTATCGAAAAGACTCCAGCCCAGCTCGAATACGTATAAGCTGTCAGGTTATTCTAGATTAACTATATCTCAATCCAAATAATAAAGATAAATATGACGAATCAAGTGCAGTAAGGCTGATCAGGCCATGATACACTGATTCTAGATTAGATAAATATGTTAGAGTGGATCCCCAATAACACATTCATCATGAACAAGCTAGATAAAAATAAAGCTTGTAAAAGACTAGCAATTATAACAATGAGTATCAAATATAGGACAAATCGAAATACGGAAGATATGATAAAAACACACTATATATACCTGAAGTCTCGGCGTAGCAAACATCATCCATCAGTATACCATGCCATCAACTAATACCTGGAGAGATCACGAGGTCCTCAGAGGACTAGCAAGACACATAATATACATGCCTACTGTACAGTAAATCTCATGCAAGAAATAAAGGAATAACCAATCGAGGAAAGAATAACACGAAAAAGAACTCTATAGATGGTGACATGTCATGAGAATATAATATTAATCGTGGCTAAAACCGTAGCCTGGGGAGGCACTAACAGTCCTATATCAGGTTCACTATCGTAGCCCGGGAAGGCACTAACAATAGAGGATAGCCACGGTTAATAAAACATTCTCTTCTAAGTTACTAGGAAGTCAAGCCTATCTAGTCATGTCCAAGTTCAGTACAGGTCAAACAGGTCAGGAAAAAACATGAAACATGCATATCAATATTATCACTATATATGAACAAGATAGGAAAGATAGAACAAGTAGTATAGAAAGAAAAATCAAAATCTACGTGCACGTGTAACTAGAAAGAATCATGAGGGGAAACAAGAGAGATATGCAGCAAAGCAAGAAATACTAAAAATATAGAAAAGCATGTAAATACTGTAGAGTTTGGCAAGGTGTACTTGCCTGGGTCGTGAGCACTGTAGTGACGAAGATCAGACAGAAAAGTAGGTGGAACAACGACTGCCAAGGAACTAAGGTCCAAACAAATATCTTCGGATGCTGAAAATAGTCTATTATCTAATTATAAATAATATTGTACCTATTAGATTTATTTAGTTAGGAGATGTTATAGATCATTGTATCAGCTTTCCGAAAAACTAAACGGATCATATTTTTGTTTTCGAAATCTCCAGGAATCGCGAAAATATCGAAACATATTTGTTTTTCGGGAATCTAATACTCAAACAATTTTACAGAAATCTACAAAATGGATTTTGTCTATTAAAATATGTTTTTGAAAAGCTTACCTCGATACGCTTCCAACAACAAAAACTGGGACGCGTTTCGAGTCCCGAGCTAGGAGATATGGCCCTTCTAAGTTGCTTTGTCGGGTAAAAAATGTGGCTGACTTTTCTATCAAATTTGGAGAATATTTTTGGACGAAAAAGAGAAGGTGTGCATGATTTTTAATATAAGAATTATGAGATACTCATATATTTATATATATAATTAAGATAGATATGTATTATTTAATTTAAGTATGATTAGATTGGACATGTTAGAAGAAGATAATCTGGATAGTAGTAGGATTACCAATAAGGCTAAATTTGGAATATAATTTATTTAAATATTATAATCAATGGTCATTATTGAAGGAGGCTTAATTTAAAATCTATGTGTTGCTATTAGATAAGAAGCATATAAGTTTTAAATATTAAATTTAGATTTAATTAAAATACAAAGAAGATTTGCATGGAGGGTTTTCTAATATGGAATTAGTTAGATTTCTAAATATAAATGCAATCTAAATCTGAATAAATATTAAATATATATGGTTATTAATATATATTAATGCCCAACATGCCTACATAGGTTTGGGTTGGACTTTGGGTCAAATATAAACTAATGCCAACAAGGATTATACTAGGATTACACGTAGACACTTCCTATAAATAGAAACTTTCCAAAATTGAAAACATATTAATATTAATAAGATATATATACAAAATATATATATATCAACATGAAGGTATTTGAGAGTACTACATGTCTATTTAGATTTGGATTTGGTTCGGGTCAAGTCGGGACTAAATTGGTACAACCGGGTCTCCTAGAAAGTCAATAATCTAATAATAAATTATCGGTAGGGGCTAAGTCACAATTTTATCTGGTTTTCCTACTTGGGACATAGCTATGGCCGGGTCTTCCCTAGCATGGCTAATATACTACTCAAAGCACACAACTACACTAACCGTACCAAAATTTTTAGTCGCTATGCATCTTAGAACTTAACCATGACTAAGGCCATATCTATATAAAATATTAGACTATTATAAATATAATCATATATATATGATTATAAATATAATCATATATATATGCAAAATTGTATATAAATCTATTTGGATGTATAACATCCCAAAATAAATATCAAAATAATTATACTAAGTCGTAGCAACCTATCATGGCTCTATAAGTGGGGTTCGCTAGGTTAGGGTCCAAATATATTTTCTAGTCAAGTCGAACTCGAAAAGTCAACTAATGAGTCTCTTGTGCCATTCAAAATTAAATAGTACATAGAAACTCGATTGAGTGG
This sequence comes from Iris pallida, assembly GCA_029216955.1. NCBI lineage: Eukaryota > Viridiplantae > Streptophyta > Magnoliopsida > Asparagales > Iridaceae > Iris > Iris pallida. The sequence continues at coordinate 10,763,270 of JANAVB010004800.1, forward strand.
CACACCCTTAGCATGTGTGTCGTAGACTCAAAATGGATCAAAACCATATATTTGGTCAATTGGTTTTGATCTATATCGAGTTCCGAACTCACATGGGAAGCTAGGTATGGAATTATGGTAAATAATCTAATTGCCTAAATTTGATTCAAAGTTGTGCGAAGTCAAAAGGATGCTAGGGGACAAATTTAGATGGGACATGATAAAACAAATTGAAGGTCATCATGTCTACTATAAAACTCATAAAGGACGTTTCGAGAGATGGGCATGTCTTGTGCTCCAACAATCAAAGGCACAAAAAGTACATATAAAATCCTAATTAAATATACAATATAACCTAATAATTAGAAATACTATAAAATAAAATAAAAATAATTCCCAAAAATTAGGGTCCTCATAATATGACTCACAATCCGAGAGATAGTTGGACGGTGACGTTTAGACATAGTATTTCTTGAGGAACTTGCCGTTAATGGTCATCATGAGCAAGTCTCCATTTTATTTTGCGAGACGATACGCGCCATTGGAGAATATGGTCTCGATGACGAACGGACCCTCCCACTTAGGCTGGAATTTGTCGGGGGCTTGTGAGTCATGACCATTGGTCTGCGAATGGCCAAGACAAGATCGTCCACTTGGAATATCCTCTGCTTGACTTTCTTGTTGATAACCCGAGAGATGCGCGCTTGGTAGAGCTCTATGCATTGTTGAGCTTGTAAATGCTTCTCATCTAATGCTTCTAACTCCTGTAGTCGTCGGCGGTAGTTATCGTCTGCTGTCAACCGGTGGGTGAGGGCCACTCGAAGCGAGGGAATCTGAGTTTCCAATAGAAGGACTGCCTCTCTTCCGTAGACCAAGGAGAACGATGAATTTCCTGTAGCCGTCCGAATCGTTGTTCGATACGCCCATAGGCACTCACCAAGCTTTTCATTCAAGTCGCGTTTGTTTGCAGACATAAATTTTTTGAGGAGCTTGATTATAGTTTTGTTGAATACTTCAGCCAGACCATTGGCCAAGGGATTATATGCTGTCGAGGCCATGTTCTGAATTCGATTCTTATCACAAAATCGATAAAAAGTGTGGCTTACGAACTGCGGACCATTATCGTAGATAATCCTCCGGGGTAGTCCAAAACGGTAGATGACGTGATATTTTATGAAGCTAATCACATTCGATGTCTTGACCTCTGCCAATGGAACAGCTTCTACCCATTTGGAGAAGAAATCGGTGATTGCAAGTATAAACCGATGCCCTCTAGACGACGTCGGGGTGATTGGCCCAATGACGTCCATTCCCCATGCTTCGAATGGCCAAGAGGCCACTGTCGGGTGCAAGAATTCAGATGGCAGATGTATAAAATCTATATGGATCTGACAAGCCTTGTACTTCTTTTCATAATCAACTGCATCTGCGACCATTGTGGGCCAGTAATAACCCATCCGGCGAAGACGATTTTGTAATTTCGGATCAGGTTGGTGAGCCCCACAAGTACCATTATGAGCTTCACGTAGGGCTTCTTTGGCTTCTGCGTTTGATAGGCATCTTAATAGTAGCCCATCGTAGGATCGCGGATATAACATTTTTGTCTCCGCGTCGTAGATGAATCTGAGGGAGCATCTTCTGATTGAGGTGGCTTCCTTCACATTCTCTGGCAGAATTTCATAGACCGTAAAGTCGATGAGCGGGCGTCTCCAGTCTTGTATGTCGTTGGTTATCTGGACGGAGCAACTCATACCCAGTTGAAGATTGTTCGGAGGGCAGACCAGTTCATGGCCTATTACGTCGACTAAATGATGAGCATTATTTGGGGACGCCAAGGAAGCAGCGAGATCGGCCAGGACATCGGCTTCGATATTTCGAAGCCTAGGAACGTGCTCTATAAAGAACCCCTCCAGGGTTATAATGATGGCCACTGTTGTCTAATGTTAGGGAATCAGGTCCTCATTACAGACCTCGTATGAACGTCGGATCTGGTTAACAATCAACTGCGAGTCACCATAAGCTTTCAGGTATCTGATCCCCACTTCTTTTATGAGTTGGAGCCCAATGACTAGAGCGTTATATTCGGCTACGTTGTTTGAATAGGGTTCTGTAAGGGAATACGCCCGATTGACTACTAGTCTGGAGGGAAAAATTAATACCACCCCGACTCCAGCGACGATATCGCCTTGTGGCCCCATTCTTGAAGCACCGTAGAAGAACATTCGCCAAATGGCATTGTGTGAAGTCATGTTCGAGGCAAAACTTCATCAGGAATTTCTTTATGAATTCTAGCTGTTTCTGAGCCTGGATGGGCTGCTAGGAAGTCAGCCAGGGCTTGACCCTTGATAGCTTTCTGCGGAACAAAAACCATGTCATAAGGGGATAATAGTATCGCCCAGGTAGCTAGACGAGAACTGAGTGCGCCTGGCTTGATCATGAGAACCCTGAGGAGATTGACTCGTAAAATCACATGGATGGTCTGCCATGTCACATAGTGTCGTATTTTTTGAATGGCGAACACTAGGGCAAGGCACTCCTTCTCCACGGCAGTGTACCTATGTTCAGGTCCTATCATCATCCGACTGAGATAGTAAATAGCTTGTTCATGGCTCGCGTCATTATTCTGTGCTAGCAGAGCACCGAGGGAGTGTTCCATCGCCCATACATAGAGTATGAAGGGCTTTTCGGCGACCGGGGCTACCAGAACTGGCAGATTCATCAGGTACTCTTTAATATCATCAAAGGCACGCTGACATTCCTCGTTCCATACAAAAGAGACACCTTTCCTCATGAGTTGAGTGAAGGGTTGGCATCGCCCTGAGAGGTTAGATATAAACCTCCTGATATAGGCTAGTCTTCCCTGAAGGTCGCAAAGTTCGCAGAGGTTCTTTAGTGGGTTCATCTCTAGGATTGCTTTTGTTTTGTCGAGATCTATGTGAATGCCCCGGAAAGTAATAACAAAGCCCAAGAACTTTTTGCTGGATACCCCCAGAAAAGACTTGGTAGGATTCATCTTCAGGTTATGTGCCCGCGTGAGGTCGAACACTGTTCTCAAGTCATGTAAATGATCATTTTTGGAGCGACTCTTGACAACGATGTCGTCTACGTAACACTCCACCATTTTGTGCAAATGATCTCTGAAGATGACATCATATCCCGTTGATATGTTGCACCGGCGTTCTTCAGGCCAAAGGGCATGACCGTATAACAATATACGTCGATCGGCATTCGGAATGACGTATGCTTCTCACATCAGGAGCCATCATGATTTGATTGTATCCCAAAAATCTATCCATAAAGGACATGCGCTCAAAGCTGCACGTATTATCGATCATTATATCGGTGATCGGAATAGGGAATTCGTCCTTAGGGCAAGCCGCATTCAGATTACAAAAATTGATGCAGATTCTAATTTTCTCGTTCTTCTTGATGACTGGCACTACGTTGGCTACCCAATCTGGGTGCTGCTCTTCACGGATAAAAATTCTAGCTATAAGCTTGTTTACTTCTGCCTCGATAGAATTCATGATGTCTGGACGAAATTGCCGCTGCTGTTGCTTGACTGGTTTTGCATTCGGATAGATGTTGAGCTTATGGAGTACAATCTCGAGGTTCAGCCTCGGCATGTCTTCATAGCTCTAGGCAAAGATGTCGATGTATTCTCTGATGAGTTGTAACGACTCCCGCTCGTCGTCTGTCAGACTTTTACTGACAAAAATTGGCTTTTGAGAGGATTCATTGCCGAAGTTCACTTGCATAACCTCATCTTCAGTGGGAGGATCATGAAGTTTGAAGCATTTTTTCTATTGTGTATCTAGTTGTTGGACCTACGGCTCCAACTCAAGAGATTCAAGTAGGTCTTCGTCTTCTTCTTCGATATCAGCGGATGTCATATTGGCAGATAATATCTATCTGCATATATCCCCAACACTGCTATCGAAGTTGTAAATGGGTGACTCAGACGAATGGGAGTGCCACTCGCATTCTTCGTCAGAACTTTCGGGCGTTGTAGGTGGAGTAACATACCCGAGGCCGCGTCTGAATTTGTGATAATGATCCTGAGGCTTCCCTACCAGTGTCGGCGGCTGTAGAGGCAATCGTTGACCACTGCCATAATTTAGACCCGGGGTAGCCTCCATGTCATACCCCTGCTTTTGCATGAAGTACTTGGCTTGAGGACTATACAAGTAGAGCGGTAGTCTTCCGGCTTCGGGTCCGAGGTCGGACTCTTGTGGCGTAAAAGATTGAGGACCTTCTTTTCGGCCAAAGATGATTGTGCGATCCCATCCTCTTCCGTCTGAGACCGGGAAGTAAGCGCCTTTTATGGGAGCAAGTCGATTTGGGGTATGGACAGTTGTCACATGTTTGTGCAGGCTAACGTCTAGACAGTCCCGTGCGACATACGTTAGATTAGGCTTATCATACTCAGAATAGTCTAACGGCAGCCTCTTATTATTGAAATAAGGAATTTTATCCACCGAGATTACATCATCAGGTGAGGGGCTATCCGTCTGTGTAACCACATATTTGGCGAGTTCTCCATCCTTCTTGGCCACCCCTTGCGAGCTCAGAGTTTGGGATGCTATCTTGGGCAACTTGACCACCAAGGGTTCTGCTTGAGGTATTGACCTGGCTGGGAGTGTTAGATCAACACTTGGCTGCTGGCTCATCTTGGGAAGACGGATGACCATTGACTCGGCAAGGGATTTTGTGTCTTCTAGTCGTCTTGGAGCAGATTTTGGTAACTGGATCACCATCGGCCCTATGATGGGCTTTGACTTTTGAATTTGGGAATCGGATAACCGTTGGTTCCGACTGTACAGCTTGAATGAGAGACCTAGGTGCCTCTTCATGCATGGTTGCAACAAGGGGTACGGCCCTGCCCGGTTTACGGGCTTGGAGACGGATTCTCAAGGGTTCTTCTGGCCCTGTGATGGCCTCCGGCTCGTCCGTTATATGATTCCTGGATTTGTCATATAGACAAGCCTCCGAAGAGTAATAAAATTCAACCCCTTTGAAAGGATCAATGTCAGCAAATTCGGTCTTCACAGAACCGTGCTTGCTGACATATTTAAAACATTGGTGAAGGGTGGATGGCACGATCATATAGTCATGTATCTACGGACGTCCCAGGAGGATCTTGTAGGAGGTGTCTGCATCTATGACGTAGCAGGTAACTTCCGTCCTCAGGTCACCAATCTGGCACTTCAACCGGATCTTTCCTAGGGGATAGCTTCTCCCTGAGTTAAAACTGCTAATGGCAGTGTTGGTTGCTGCTAGTCGGTGCATAGGGATGCTAAGAAGTTGGAGCAGGCTTTTCGGGATAATGCTTATTGACGAGCCCGGATCGATATGCATCCGATCCACCTTGATGTCGCCTATGTATCCAGTGTAGTACAAGGGGCGATAATACAAGTTGGTCTTAATCAACATGTCCTGTGGAGTAAATATGATGTTGGGCATTGTATCTGTGCTACCGCCGCCCTGTAGATCTACTGGCGGGTCTTTCCCTGGAGGCTTGACCTGAGCTAAGTAGGCATCAGCATTCTGGAGTGCTTCGCTTAATGCGACACGAAGATCCTTGGAGAGCCTTAGGAGCTCGTATAGCGACAACTTTGCTGGCGTATTAGCCAACTGTAACAATATATCAAAGTTGTAAGGTCTCTCCAGTCCCTGAGGTACATCACTACGGAGTGACCTGTCGAAGCGGGTTTTTCTTGTCTTGGACTTATCCGCCAGTGGAGGCTGCGCTGGCCTTGGAACATCAGAAGGAGGCAACGTTGCTGGCTGAGGATCTTCGGTTGGACTATCCCGTGCGGGCTAGACTTGCGCTCCAGACCGGGTAACAATGTCTGCAGCTTCTTCAGCTTTAGCTGAAATTGTATGGCAGGCTCTAGACTTCCTGCCCATCTTCTTGTTGGTAGGAGATAACACCCCCTGGGTAACATCGGGCACCAAGTCTGGATGCACCCATATGATCTCTCCTCGCGATGTGGTGAGGGGTACCAATCCAGATGTCTGGCTTCGGGCGGATGGAAGATTAGTAACCTCCATCGTTGCCCGAGGGATAGGTATTACCCTGTCTGGAGTGCTTGTTGGAGGAAAGTCGTCGAACTGAATAGATACCATGTTGCTGCCACGGTAACCTCTTCAAAGTCTATCGACAGAACTTTGGAGTCGATAAGACTCTGAATGTACCGCTTCAATTGGAAGCAATCCTGGGTGGCATGATGGACATAGCGGTGGAAGTGACAATACTTTGGGTCCTTCATTTCTGCTGCTCGGGGCTTGTGCCTTGGTGGCGGGAGCTGGATCCTACCCCCTTGCAAGAGCATATCGAAGATAGGTTTGACATGGCTATCTTCGAATGAGTAGTTGATCTTGGTCCACTGACCTTCCGCCTATTTTGGTTTGGGCTTCTGAGTCACATCAGTGACCATGGCCTATTTGTCTTTATTGTCCCGGCTGGTGGTAGCACCACTGTTGTTGTTACTGGAGGTGGGACCAGGACGTCTACCCTTATCTTCTCTGTCTGGGATGTGTAATCCCAGCTGGCGAGCCTTCTTCAGTTTTGCCTCTGCATTTGTAGCACTTATGATGAAGGTCGTCCAATCTCTGAACTGATCGTCTCCCATCCAGAGGCTAATTGCAGGAAGCAGCTTCTTCTGAAAGATTTCAATCAAGGAGCTCTCAGGATTGCCTTTGGGAAATCTTATCGCAGTTTGGCAGAACCCCTCGATATAGTTCTTTGTCAGCTCCCTCTCTCCCTGGACGACATCCAAGAGAGATGACATTGTCACATCATGCCCTACTTCATAGAATCTCTCCAGAAACATGTGCTTGAAGCCGTAAAAAGAATGGATACAGTTGTCGGGAAGGTTGCGATACCAGTCGAACGCGGTCCCCTCCAATGCTCCGATGTATAGTCGCGTGAGGATAGCGTCACTATACGGCAAGTGGTCGATTGTGACTTCAAAGTAAGTCATGTACCGACTAGCAGAGGTCTTCCCATCATAAAAATTGATATGGAACAGCTTGTACCATGGTGGAAAAGGCACATCTCTCCATGCAACGGGATATGGCTGCCGTATTTTGAGATCTCGAGAGGAGTCTCGGGCATTGAACATTGCCCGAAGCTCCTGGACTACCCTTCTTGCCTCCTTGGCTTCGTCTGCAGCTGAAGGAACGGATGGTGCTACGGGATCATCACCCAAAGGAGGGGCGGTTATGTTAGAGTTCGCGTTTACTGTGGGTCCCAAGCTTGTTTGTCTGGGCGTCCTTACTGGTTGAGCTGGCAAGACGGCTTTGATCTCGTCCACCGACTTGACTAAGGTTAGGAGCATGGCTTCAAGCACTTCTAGCCGTTGTCGGCCGGAAGGCGCTTCATGATCGTCGTCAATCATAAAGACTGTCCTCACATGGGTAGAGGTGGAAGGGATTGTGGCAGAGGTACTCTCGGTGCTGTACCCTTGTATAGAGAAATCGTCAGAAAATATCGGAATATCGTCTTCGTCAGACTCAGAAGGGGTGCTACCCCCTGTGTAAGAAGCCGCATCATCTTGGTGAGGGTAGTGGCCTTCAAGGAAATCCGATTCTGTTGCAGAGTTCTGGAGGATCTCTATCCCCTGTGTGTGCTCTTGGTACATCGGGTTGTCGCATACATTGAGGGGGCTGCTACCCCCAGCTTCATCTACTCTCAAGGAGGCCGAAGGTGCACCCTCGGGTGTCGGAAGCTTCTTTTTGGATCGAGTGCCTAAATAGACACCCCTGCGGTTGATGGGAACCCCCAGATGAGGGTCTCCTTGCGGTACTGGCCGAGATGGTCGGGCTGGAAGAGCCTATCTTCTTTCCTCCCTTGACAGGGCAAACTTTTTGAGTTGAATTACAGGAGGCGAAAGAAAACTCTTCGTCCCCTAGAATTTGCACCTGTCGGATAGGTGCTGGCTGCTGCAGTCGCTGGAAAACTGACTGCCAATCTTCAGGTGCTGCTGATTTGTTGTAGCAGCAGTTGATGATGACTTGGACGCAACGACGCCCCGAGAGGGAATCATTGCATGCCAACGCTGCCGTCTCGTGTTTGTGAGTAATCACGTCACGTAAGTCGGTATGAGGCTGCTCTACCTTTGCACCAAACTTGTGAACTCGGGAATCCCGAGCGCACGGGTGCTTAGGTATCTTGTTTGTTCCCTGATCCGTGGCTAGTAAAAGCCCTTGCTCTGGATCTTTAAGGGAACACTTTAAAGACCTACCCTGTCCGTTGGCCGTAGGGGACTGGACGCGAGTGGTTCTGTACAATTTTCCGTCAGGAGCCCGTGTAACAGTCAACGGGGCCCTCTGACAGTCAGCAACTTGGGCAGTTGCCTGGGCTGGTTGGGCCCGCACTGCCCTGGACTTTTTTAACTTAGCGCCCGAAGGCGCGTAGTAAAAAGAGTCCGAATTGATACATCCTGCATCCTCGGTGGGCCGCATGGCATCGAGCCCACATGAGAGGCGATCGAACACAGAGCTTCTGATAGGGCCGCATGAGACGTCTTGTTTGAAGCCAGGATTGGCCGTCTCATGGACCATCTTCTTGCGGCAGGAGCTGGCTGCCGCATGGATCATCTTCCTGCGACGAGAGTTGGCTGCCGCATGAGTTGTCTGCCTGCGACCGGAGTTGGCCGTTGCATGGACAGACTGCCCATCTCCTCTCTGCGGTATCCTCTTTGTCTGTATGGACTTCCCTTGTGCTCCCAAAAACTCAGCATCGTAGTATTTTTCTCTGCTGGATTTGGGGACAGTGGGGTCCTCTGCGGTCAAAAACAAAGCCACAGAAGAGTTTTGGTCACCATCTTGGGCTGCAGAAGGAGCTTCTTCGAAAACTTGGTCGGGGGCAACAGTTTTGCGCACCGACGCCTTGTGAGTCCTCTTCGGGTTGGCTCGCTTCTGAGACGGGCTGGCGCTTCCTTCAGAGAGCAATTCTTCGAAGGCTTGTTGGTCAAAGCGGACCACAAACATCTGCTGCGTAGAGCCGAGCTTGGACGCGTCAGATTATGTTACCAACTTCTTATCGGAAGAAAAGGATGTCCCCAGCAGAGTCACCATCGTTTTTGCCATAAAAATCAACAACAGGTATTACAGAGCGCTGTAATTGATTACAAACTCGCTTGTACAAAGAAGAACCTAGAAAGAAAGCCTAGGAAACAATCTAAGTACAATTGTTTAGTTTTGATTCTGGAGGGTGACGGTGGAGATTCGGGAAAGTGCTATCAACTCTGCCTTACTCCGTGGACTATCTGATGCAGTCTCTAGCTCGTAAAGATATTATTTTTTCTTGAAGGTTGCCAGCCTTTTGCTGGGGTGTGGCACCCTGCTATTTATAATAAGATGTATTTTAGGCCGTATAGACGGCTTACGGCCACGTGGCTGATTAGCACGCGAAGACCCGTTCTTGGGCTGCCATCTGTCGATTTGTTGGGATTTTGTTACAGCAAATCTGGGTAGTTAAGGAATAGGTCAGATTGCCACGTGTCCCGTTACATATAGCATTCTCAGTCTTCGATCATGCGGGGTCGCATGAGACTCATGCATGCGGCTTGGATCATAATTACTCCTGGCTCCATGAAGTTAAGGAAACTTTGGGGCAGAATAACCTGAGCCGCATGAGTTTCATGCGGCTTAGGTGTAGCCTCTCTTCCCGAAAATTTTTGAAATATTATTTTTATATTTATTTATTTGATTTAAATGGTAATTTTTAGGATTTTATAAATGATTATTTAGCTAATTATTACGATAGATGACTTTAGCCACGAATGAGTTTTGGAGTACAAGGTGACTAGGAATCATGGCACGGATAGTGCAGTGGCGTGCTTGGACTAGTGTTTAGCCATAGTGGGGGAAGGCCGAGCTATAGTGACGTCATAACTAGGAAAACCAGGCCAAGTTATGACTTAACCCTTACCGAAGTTTATTTATTATTTAATTATTTATTATTAAGGTTTATTGACTTGTGGAAGACCCGGTTGTACCAAACCAGTCTGGACTGGAACCGAACTGAGCCAAGCCCATGTAGTCATGCAGTACGACCAACGATGTCCATGTAGATAAATAGATGTGTATATATAATTGTAGCTTATTTTATAATACAGGAAGTATTTCCTGTTATGTGGATATTAAATATAATATATAATTCTCTTAGTTACCTTTGTGCAATGTGGTATTAGACTATATATTTGGATGTCTAATGATATATACACCATTATTGGTTTATTAAATTTCATTATTATTATTATTATTATTATTATTATTATTATTATTATTATTATTATTATTATTATTATTATTATTTTATTAGGATTGTTATTTAATATTATTATTTTATTGGTTATATTATTTTTGTCAGATAAATGTGATAATAAATATATATAGAGTTATATAATTATATACGTATAAATGTGTGTATATATATACGTGAGTATGTGTATGTATATATATATAAATATATATAATATATATGTGTATGTGTATATATATAAATTTTTTTTTTGTATGTGTATATATATAAATACATATATATATATATATATATATATATATATATATATATATATATATATATATATATATATATAGAGATATCAATTGCTAAACAAGAAAAAGAATAAAACAAAGAAAAACAAATCAAACCCTTTTTCCCCCACCGGCCAGGCCGGCCCAAACCCAGCCCGACTAATCGCCAAGCATCCCCTGCTAAACACCTACGAAGCCAGGCCGAGCCCTTTATATATAAACACGCACACGCACATATACGCAGAGGAGAGATCAAGAGAGGGAGAATACGAAAATCTCACAAACCCTAACCCCACGCCGCGTCGACCCAGGAGCCTGGTGACCCTGTCCCGACCCCGCATGCCACCGTCATGTGCCGCCGCCGGCCGGCCGGGCACGGGAATCCGTGCGCGCACAGCAGGACAACCATAGCAGTTCGGCTGTGTCGACGCCTACTTCAAGGTGAGATTTCGTCCCCCGTACTCCATGCAAATTCGATCGATAAATTCCTACATATAGCCCTTGTAACCCTCTTTAATTCCCTCTAATTATATTGTCCTCAATAACCAGTATCACTCATGGAAATCCTTGAGAAATCAGGAAAAAACCCATATTTTTGAAAAGTTAAAACAGGGCAACACCCAACCCAGACCAAGAATTGGAAGGGTATTTGTGGACAGAACAGTTAGGATTTTCAAAATCCATTTAAACATGTTTGTAGACAACCTAACCATGATGGAAACCATACTTTTAGTTTTTACCTTGATTTATTATATTCTATTTTATATCAGTTCCAAAATCAAGAAAAAAAATACGAAAACAATTTTCGAAAACAATGAAATCCTTCGATACGACATGCGTTCCGCCAATCCGGGCGACGTGGTCGCGAACCGAAAGCATCGAAAGGTGTGTATCGGCTTCTTGGACGTGTGGGCTTTGACAGAATTCAAATTGGTCGCGTGTGCGCGACGAATTTGATACGTATCCGTCAAAATTCACCGTATCGGCCTCTGTGCAAACTTCTCAATTACTTTGTGCACGTTCGTCAGATCGAGACAAAACTTGCGGCAACAGGACCGTATCATTTTTTTGGTCCTATATGCTAAGTTTGGTCCGATTATGAGACAGTTGATTGGATCGCCGTTTTGCGGGCCCCACGATCCGATTCAACGGACGATTTTGTACACGGCCCACCGGAATCCACAATTGAACATACCGTTGGGTTCGTATCATCAAAACAAATTCGTAGAAAGGTAGTTTGATGACTTTAGAGATCATTGACTCTGGCATACTTTTCGGTAGAAAGCGTGTCCAACGGTAGAATTTATTTTTGCCCAAAATTACCGTTTTGCCCTTGTGTCCAGAATTGGACTTAAGGATAGATAGGCAATCCTAGCTAATTTGACTATTCTGAGAATGTTGACAATGTTTGTTTCAGCTTTCGAAGACAGTTGTGAGATTTGGACTTATTTGGCTTACCGGTTGACGGTTTATTGTTGGCTCTTCGTGCTACCACCAGGCAAGATACCTTGCCTCCCTCTACAGTTCATTTTCATTCTTATAGTTCATCTATTTTATTATGTTATATTCATTTACCTTAGTTGCTATAGATTTATATGATACCATGTTTACTAGTTTATTGTCTTGCTTGTATATCAGTATTTCCTGACTTGATAACGTAGTTACATCAGGCTTGCCCATATTATGGTTCATGATAGAGTTGTCCTTACCTGTGCCATGACTGAGTTATACCGTGTCGTCACCTGTATCTTGACTGAGTCGTGTCTGCAAGTATGTGTGATTGAACTGTTATTCCTGTATTGTTCCCACAACCTACGAGTCCATACCCGGGGCGAGGGTTGTTCGTTTGCACCTGCGAGTTCACACACGGGGCGAGGGTGACTTGTCTTGAAACTGACCTGCGAGTCCACGTCGGGGCGAGGGTTGGTATTCCATTGACCTCTTGTTTACTTGTTCTTCCAGCAGTTCATTTATACATAGTTGATCCCGTGTCTGTGTTCATAGTTACTTGTCAGTAGCCACATGTCAGTCTCATGTCTAGTTCCTGTTTATACCCTGTTTATATTATTGTGTGATTAAACTGTTAGATAGGCATATTTTAATGTATCTTGTAATGTCCCCTGAGGACCTGATGATCTCTTCAGCTAGCTGATTGCATGGAGTTAGATAGCGGCTCATGATGGTAGTGATTACACCTGCAGGGATACAGGTATTTGCTTGTGATATTTTTTAATATCCTTTCGTGCTTTATATTCCATGCCATGATATATTCTGCTTATTTTATAAACTCATATCATTCTTGGAGTCTAATCGGACAATATGCTAATGGGCTGCAAACCATGACCCATAATTATTTATTTTGTCTTATATATTCTTGTGGATTGAGATACATTGTAGATTACCATATTAGCCATGATACCATGACCTTGACAGCTTATATGTACTCGAGTCAGGCTGGAGTCCGTTCGATACGTAGCTGGCTTGCTCACGAGCTCGCGTCCGAAAAGCGGGTGCGGGTCGTGACAAGTTTTTTTGGTGGCCCATGCAGGTCAGAGCATATCGTGTCGGTTACGTAATTGTACTGATACGAGCCTGCGAATTTGACTATACCTTTAGAAATCTCAATCCACTCTACCTTGAAAATTCTTCTAGAAATTCTCTACGTCCTTAAAAACTCCATATTTGATCTCGATTATACTTCCTTGCTTTCCGTACCATTGATTCTCGTCCCTTTTATTTCGAGGTGACGAACGATCATGTTGTTTAGATTTATCAGAAATACTTAAATTATAGTATAATATTGCTGGGCTATTGAATATTTGGTTGTTTATAGATATGAGAGATTATAGATGCCATATGCCCTAGATATCTGTTGGAAGGACTGTTAGCCAGTAGTTAGAAGATTATCAGATTTTAGTGACCGTATTTTGAGGAGTAGTATGACCAAAGGTGGATAGAAGTCCTCAAGTATTTGGAGTTAAAAAAAATGACTAGAGAAGGTCATAAAATATTTTTGGAGAAATTAAATTTGAGGAGATCAAGATGACAGTAGACTTTGAATTTTAAGGAATAGTTATGAATTAGAATTTCGAGAACGAAATTATTTTTAAGGTGGGTAGATTTGTAGCCTCCTTTCCCGAAAAATTTTAAAATATTATTTTTAGATTTATTTATTTTATTTAAATGGTAATTTTTAGGATTTTATAAATAATTATTTAGCTAATTATTACGATAGATGACTTTAGCCACGGATGAGTTTTGGAGTACAAGGTGACTAGGAATCATGGCACGGATAGTGCAGTGGCGTGCTTTGACTAGTGTTTAGCCATAGTGGGGGAAGGCCGAGCCATAGTGACGTCCTAACTAGGAAAACCAGGCCAAGTTGCGACTTAACCCTTACCGAAGTTTATTTATTATTTAATTATTTATTATTAATGTTTATTGACTTCTGGAAGACCCGGTTGTACCAAACCAGTCTGGACTGGAACCGAACTGAGCCAAGCCCATGTAGTCATGCAGTACGACCAATGATGTCCATGTAGATATATAGATGTGTATATATAATTGCAGCTTATTTTATAATACAGGAAGTATTTCCTATTATGTGGATATTAAATATAATATATAATTCTCTTAGCTACCTTTGTGCAATATGGTATTAGACTATATATTTGGATGTCTAATGATATATACACCATTATTGGTTTATTAAATTTTGTTATTATTATTATTATTATTTTATTAGGATTGTTTTTTAATATTTTTATTTTATTGGTTATATTATTTTTGTCAGATAAATGTGATAATAAATATATATAGAGTTATATAATTATATACGTATAAATGTGTGTATATATATACGTGAGTATGTGTATGTATATATATATATATATATAAATATATATATATATATATATATATATATATATATATATATATATATATATATATATATATATATATATATATGTGTGTGTGTATATATATACGAATATATATAAATATTAATTGCTAAACAAGAAAAAGAATAAAACAAAGAAAAACAAATCAAACCCTTTTTCCCCCACCGGCCAGGCCGGCCCAAACCTAGCCCGACTAATCCCCAAGCATCCCCTACTAAACCCCTACGAAGCCAGGCCGAGCCCTTTATATATAAACACGCACACGCACATATACGCAGAGGAGAGATCGAGAGAGGGAGAATACGAAAATCTCACAAACCCTAACCCCACGCCGCGTCGACCTAGTAGCCTGGCGACCCTGCCCCGACCCCGCGCGCCACCGCCGTGCGCCGTCGCCGGCCGGCCGGGCGCAGGAATCCGCGCACGCACAGCAAGACAACCACAGCAGTTCGGCTGTGTCGACGCCTACTTCAAGGTGAGATTTCGTCCTCCGTACTCCATGAAAATTCGATCGATAAATTCCTACGTATAGCCCTTGTAACCCTCTTTAATTTTCTCTAATTATATTATCCTCAATAACCAGTATCGCTCGTGGAAATCCTTGAGAAATCAGAAAAAACCCACAGTTTTGAAAAGTTAAAACAGGGCAACACCCAACCCAGACCAAGAATTGGTAGGGTATTTGTGGACAGAACAGTTAGGATTTTCAAAATCCATTTAAACACGATTGTATACAACCTAACCATAATGGAAACCATACTTTTAGTTTTTACCATTTATTATATTCTGTTTTATATCAATTCCAAAATCAAGAAAAAAAATACGAAAATAGTTTTCGAAAATAATGAAATCCTTCGATACGACGTGCGTCCCGCCAATTCGGGTGACATGGTCGCGAACCGAAAGCATCGAAAGGTGCGTATCAGCTTCGTGGATGTGTGGGCTTTGACGGAATTTAAATTCGTTGCGTGTGTGCGACGAATTTGATGCGTATCCGTCAAATTTGATGTGTATCCGTCAAAATTTACCGTATCGACCTCTGTACAAACATCCCAATTACTTTGTGCACGTTCGTCAGTTCAAAACGAAACTTGTGCCAACAGGACCGTATCATTTTTTTGGTCCTGTATGCCAAGTTTGGTCCGATTCTGAAACAGTTGATTGGATCGCCGTTTTGTGGGCCCCATGACCGATTCAATGGGCGATTTTGTGCACGGCCCACCAAAATCCATAATTAGACATACCGTTGGGTTCGTATCATCAAAACAAATTCATAGATTGATAGTTTGATGACTTTAGAGACCATTGACTCTGGCATGCTTTTCGGTGCAAAACGGATCCAACGACGGACATCATTTTTGCCCAAAATTACCGTTTTGCCCTTGTATCCAGAATTAGACTTAAGGACAGGCAATCCTATCTAATTTGACTATTCTGAAAATGTTGGCAATGTTTATTTCAGCTTTCGGAGAAAGTTGTGAGATTTGAACTTATTTGGCTTACCGGTTGACGGTTTATTGTTGGCTCTTCGTGCTACCACCAGACAAGATACCTTGCCTCCCTTTACAGTCCATTTTTATTCTTCTAGTTCATTTATTTTAGTATGTTATATTCAGTTACCTTCGTTGCTATAGATTTATATGATACCATGTTTACTAGTTTATTGTCTTGTTTGTATATCAGTATTTTCTGACTTTATAGCGTAGTTACACCAGGCTTGCCCATATTATGGTTCATGATAGAGTTGTCTTTACCTGTGCCATGAATGAGTTGTACCGTGTCGTCACCTGTATCTTGACTGAGTCGTGTCTGCAAGTATGTGTGATTGAACTGCTATTCCTGTATTGTTCCCACAACCTGCGAGTCCACACATGGGGCAAGGGTTGTTCGTTTGCACCTGCGAGTCCACACACGGGGCGAGGGTGACTTATCTTGAAACTGACCTGCGAGTCCACGTCGGGGCGAGGGTTGGTATTCCATTGACCTCTTGTTAACTTGTTCTTCCAGCAGTTCATTTATACATTATTGATCCCGTGTCCGTGTTCATAGTTACCTGTCAGTAGCCACATGTCAGTCTCATGTATAGTTCCTATTTATACCCTATTTATATTATTGCATGATTAAACTCTTAGATAGGCATATTTTTATGTATCTTGCTATGTCCCCTGAGGACCTGATGATCTCTTCAGGTAGCTGATTGCATGGAGTTAGATAGCGGCTCATGATGGTAGTGATTACACCTGCAGGGATACAGGTATTTGTTTGTGATATTTTCTTATTATCCTTTCGTGCTTTATATTCTCTGCCATGATATATTCTGCTTATTTTATAGACTCATATCATTCTTGGAGTCTAATCGGACAATATACTAATGGGCAGCAGACCATGACCCATAATTGTTTATTTTTGTCTTATATATTCTTGTGGATTGAGATACACTATAGATTACCATATTAGCCATGATACCATGACCTTGACAGCTTATACGTACTCGAGTTGGGCTGGAGTCCGCTCGATACGTAGCTGGCTTGCTCACGAGCTCGCGTCCGGAAAGTGGGTGCGAATCGTGACATTAGGTGACACTCTTCTGGCCGCATGGAGGCGTATGAACCCTGCTTTTTGGGCGACGTCTCACGTCTTATCTTTCTTGTCGAAGTGTCAGAACTGTCATGTTTTGCTAGGACTTGTCAGCTTTATCACGAACTGCTCCTCCTTGGTCGTATTTTTTCCTTCTGCAGCTGTTTGTCGACGGGCCGCATATGTCTTTCGAACAGTCATGCGACTTTTCTTCATGCGGACCTGTTTGACCCAAGGTACTTATGCGGCAATTTATAATCCACATGAATCCCATATTTTTTATGCTCCTACAAAGGCTTGCCCCAAAGTTAAAGTAATTTCAGATAAGCGTAGGTTATCAAATATTATTAAAACTATACCTTAGTTGTCATATTTTATCTTTGAATTATTATGTCAATATTGGATAAAGTTGATAGAGTATTCGGTACCGTATTCTTATTTGATTCATGTGACCAAGACTTTACTGCAGCCAGATGTACACTAGCGAGGCATGGATTTTCGATAAAATGACTTCAGATATGCTTACAGTTTTTGGATACTATAGAGGCTATATCTTTTATTAGTATATAAATATTAGTTTTACAAATTGATTTGATTTTTTATTTCTTATTACCATCTTCTCAATAGACTAGTAGTTCTTCCTTCCTTTCTTATCTTTCATGTTCGAAAATCGGTATTTAGTTTCTTCCTAGTAATCATTTAGAACCAATTACTATAGTTTGATTCTATTCCACTAGATTCATAATCATACATAGATTTTGAATCTATAGTCGTGTCTAAATGATTTGGGTTAAGTAGCGGATCGTATCGAAATGATTACGATTTGATCATTCACAGACAATTTTGTTCAAGATTGGACTATTTTGATTATATTTCGATCATGCAAATTAGCATCTTTTTCTATATTTTGATTCTATTCGCTGACCAATTTTGATCGTTATCGTATCATTTATTGATCGTGCCTATTCATATATTTTAAAATTTTAAAAACGAAATTTTTATAAGGTAGGTAGATTTGTAAGCCAACGTCCCGAATTTTTTAATTTTTTAATTTTATTTGAGTATGATTAATTTTATGATCATTGGGAGTCATGCCGAAGCTTGTAGGTGAGCTATGACCATATTAAGGTCATATGACCTCTAAATAGCTTATATATATATTATTTAGCTATTTTAATATTTAGGGGTTTATTATTTTTAAGGACTTTTAGGATTTACAGTAAGGTCGGTATAGGGTATTTTGGGACAAAATATTTTCATTTGGACTCTAAATGACTAGAAATATTTTCTAGAATATTCTAGAATTTTTCTAGAATTTTCGAGAATTTTTAGATAATTAAAACCTATATAATTTTTTTATAGGCTTTTGGAATTTACTGTGGGGTCATAAGATGATATTTTTAGTTAAAATATTTTTATTTAGGATCTAGATACTTAGAAATATTTTTTAGAATTTTTTAAAAAAATTTGGATTTTGTTCCAATTTATTTAGATTTATTTGGACTTAAAATAATTTTTAAATAATTTTCTGAATTTAAATTAGTATTTACATAGTCAGCAGCCCAGTCAGCCAAACCTGGGCCCACATGTCGGTGCCAAACTGTCCCTCTCTTCCGACACACACACACACACACACCATATATATATATATGTATATATATATATATATATATATATATATATATATATATATATTTATATATATATATATATATATATATATATATATATATATATATATATATATATATATATATATATATATATATATAAGGGATGTGAGGTGCCACCTCACGATGAGGTGGCTATATTTCAACCCCCTCCCATGCTATCATCATGCACTTGCATAGGGGATGACACATAGCCACCACCCATAGGGTGGCACCCCACCTCCCTTATTATATATATATATATATATTTTTCCCTTTTTATATATATATATATATATATATATATATATATATATATATATATATCATACATAAAAACGATGTGGGCTTGGCTCCCTCTAGAAGGAGCACTCCCGCTCCTCGAGACCCCCATCCCCGGCCACGGTCGGCAGTCCTCCGCCCCCGGGCGTCTCCCCTACCGCCGGTGGTCTCCTTCCTTCCCCGGCCTCCTCAGTCCCTTCGGGCAGCCGGGTTCCCAATGGCCGCTCATCCCACGAGGAGCCCCCCCTTCCCAGGCCGGAGTTTGCCCGATGTGCGAAGGCCTCTCCCCCTTCCTCTCCTTTCCACGGCGTAGCCGTCGCCCCCGACGTCGAAGACAGCGCCGTGCTCGGCACCTTTAGCCGTCCCCGACTCCCTCTTCCTTCGGCCCTCCGTCAGCCTCCCTCGGCGCCTCGCGCGCTGCGAGGCCCCCTTCGACTCCTCTGGCCCAGGCGCCCTCCGTCCCGACTGCTGCCTTCCCCCTGGCGCCTCCTCCCCAGCCCCTCTCACCACCTCGGCTGAGGGCCTCCTCACCGCCTTGGTATCGCCCCCCCCAGCCTCGGCGTCCTCGCGGTCCCAGGGTCCTGCCCCCTTTCGACTGGTTCGCCCCCGCTGTCTCCTCCGACCCAGGCGCCCTCCGCCCAGGTTGTCACCCTTCCCCCGTCGTTTCCTCCACCCGCGCCTCCCCCCGCCTCGGTTCCCCCCTCGGCGCATCCCTCCGCCCCGGACGCGGCCTTCCTACCGGAGATCCCTCCTTTCGTGCTTTCCTCCGCCTCGGTCGCGGACTCCCTTCCCCTCGCCGCGCCTTCCTCTTCCTCCACGGCGGCGGCCTACTTCCAGGACCCCGTCTCTCTGCGGTGGTACTGGTATCCCATCCCTTCCCAGTCGGCAGCGCCCCAATGGCACGCCTCTGTCCTCGGAGGCTCCGGGCTCCCTTCTGCGTCGTCGTGGAGGTCGAGCCCATACTACTAGCCTCAGACGCCGCCTCGGACCCTCGGCCGGCGCCTCCCTGCCTCCGTCGGGTCCCCTCCGGCTCGCCGCAGTCCCCTCTTTTCAGCTGTGGCAGCCCGTGCATCACTCCCCTCCCCTCCCCGTGGATCCTCGACCTCCCCCTCCCCGTGGATCCTCGACCTACTCCTCCCAGGTCCCCCCTCGCCGGAGCCCCCTCCTCCTCAGGCCCCCCTCCGTTCGGTTGCGCTGGCTCCGCGGGCGGCGCGCCACCTAGGCTAGGCCTGGCCCCGCTCCTCCGCCCCAACCCCTCCCGTCGTGGCTCCCCGCCGTGGTATCGCCGCTGCTCCCCTCCCTCGAGCTCCCCTTCCCTCCCTCATCTACGTGTTGGCCGGAGAACAGCGCTCTCCCCAACCCCCCATGGCGAACCCGAGCTCTGCCCTTCCGTCCCCGCTCCCGGCGACGCTCCCGAGGGCCTCTTCGCCGTGTCGCGGCTCCCATCGGCCGTGGCTGCCGCCGCCCGACAGTGGCGCTTCCCCTCCCCCTCTGGCTCACGGGTGAGGGTCCCGAGGCCCCCTCCCCTCGGGCCACGTGCTTGGCCGGGTCTCTCGCGTCCCCTCGGGTCGCGTCCCTCTCCATCGGGCTCCGCGCCCGGAGCAGTCCTCCCCCCCCCCGGGCCCCGCGTCTATTCGCCACGTTCCCCTCCCGGGCTGCGGGCGGTTTTCGAATTTCGAATTTTGGTTTTTTGTGGGACATGCTCTTTAGTCCGGTGTAGTTCGTTTCCTGATTTCAATAAAATTTCCTTATTCAAAAAAAATAAATAATATATATATATATAATATATATATCTGTATATTCAATAAACCCTAGTTTATTATTCCAACCTCCTTTGTGGTTTGATTTTGGAGATCCTCCAACTTCACGAGACGATTGCGAACAACTCCGACGTCCGTTTCGAGTTTCGTTATTTTTGTTAGAAGCGTATCGAGGTTATATTTCCAAAAATATATTTTCTTTTCTGCAATTATCTACATGAATTTTCGAAGATTTATTTGAGTGTCGACTGTCCAAAAAATGACGCATCGTACTATTTTCGAGATTTCAGGAGATTTCGATTTCCGATTTGTGATTAGTTTGAAGTTTTGAAAAGCTGACACGAAGATCTACAACATATAATTTTTCCAAAAATTTAGAAATTCGTTTACTATGTTATTTATTATGTTGAACTCAGATTTCACCTGTAATTCACTGATTTGGTCACGGTTAGCCATAACGACGATAACTTTGACAAAATCGTGATTTTACAGCACGGTCGATTCCGGTGCACTCATTGTGCTGAAATCTACCAAGATGCATCCTCAAATCACTGATTTTATAATGTTTAACAAGTTAGTCAACAGTACGCCTCGGTTTGCGTGCTATGGCTTCCAAAATTGGAACCATGACTTTCTATAGGCAAAATTCCTTGTTTAAATTATATTTCAGATTATTATTAGGTTAAATTAGATTTTTAAGTAATTTATTTTAGAATTTAAATAATATTAGGTAGGTTAAGCCATTAGCCATTTATTCCATGATTTTAGAATTAGAATCTTAGAATTGATTTGTGGTTTTCGTGCACGGTTCGTGGTACGATGGTGTGATATGGATTGATAGCTTCTAGGCCATTGTTCATCTTGTCATCAATTTTTGAAACCAGTTCGTTCAGGAATTCAGGCAAGTACACTACTGATTTATGTTCTAATCACATTATAATGCTAATCTTTATTTTGTTCATCGAGTATCCAGTTGAGACACGATTGTGACACGATAGGCTTGATTGTATCATTGCTCATTTATTGACTGTTTAGTGAGTCGGAAGGGAAAATATCCAATAGATATGTAAATAAATCCCAATGAATGTTAATGTGGATAGCTAAGTCATAAACCTCACATATGGGTTGGTCGTACCAAAAATGTGGATAGCCATCTATATGATGTGTCGTATTAGCCCAGCCATTCACCTATCGAAAGGTATTTCAAAGTACTGTTTGATTAGTTTTACTTGTTCATGTTCATTCTAGTTGTCTTGTTCATACATATTTCTGCTAGTAGTTTCTTGTATATGTTATTGTTTCCAGTTCATAGACATGTTTCTTTACTATAACATTACATATCTATTGTCTAGCTTTATTTTGTATTAAGTTACATAAATACAATAGGGTTGTACTTTGCTTCTTTTCTAACTGGATCATTGCATGTGATTTGCCATGCTTGCCATCTTATGCGCTATTGACCATACGGGTGGAGATAGAGATCTTGGAGGTCAACCTTAGAGTCTAAATTAGATGGTTCTTTTATTTAAACATTTAGCGAGTTTGTTCCCGAATAACAATTTTATGTATTATTGGATTTGTAAATAAAATCGTTATTGTGAATTAGCAAATAAATGTGGTTTTATTATATTGAGATTGACATTGAGGTATAGACAGCGTACTATCGACGATGCTGCGACGTAGGCTGAACTTGGCTATGTATTTGTATCCCAAAAAGAGAGTGCGGGTAGTGACACAATTAGGGTAGAGAGATCATTCGACTGCAACGTTTGAAGTTCATTAAGGTGACGTTCTAGCTCTTCTACGGATACTTCAAGGGCATTTTCCATAACCTCCTGGTCGGGTCGAGCTCGTAGCGATACAAGCTTAGTTAAAGCCGCAGTCTTGGCTATCACGAATGGCCGGCCTCGTTCCAAAGCACCTTTTGTACCCCGGTTCAAGATGGTGTAGAAAGTCTCAGGAATGAGTCCGATATACTCATCGTCCTTAGCAGCAGAGAGAGGAGTCATTGGCGGTATCATGCTCAGAGGACCCGTCAGAACTAAAGCTCGTACAACCACTAAGGTAGCCGCCTTAGCCAAATCCAAAGGATGGACGGCAGGTACTGGGCCCGAGGATATTCTTCCAAAAGGGAGCACGCCCGACACTTTTGGATCCCTCAGAGGAACAAACACCCTAGGACTAGCTCCAATCAGGGTGGAGCCAACATGAAGTTTTGCTGGAGCCAAGGGCATTCCCGTCCTAGGTTTATCGCTCACCATAATCCCTTTTTCCTGGGAAGGTGACCCACCCATATCTCGGGTCGGTGCCGACTGCTCTTTCGAAACAGGTATCTTCCTCTAGCTAGTAGTCTTCAAGACAATCCTCAAACAACCGGTCGGCAGCGAAGTCACTCGCCCGGTACGGGAGACATCTTCTAACTCTACCTCCTTAGCTGTCAAATCCACAACAGATGTTTCTGTTGGGATGGTGCTATCTTTTCCTCCTCCTCCGATCGGAGCTGGGCATTCAGAGGCCGCTCCTTCCTCCATCATCACGATGGCCCGAGAAGCAGGCTCATCTGTCACGACCCGCACCCTAGAGTAAGGGTACGAGACATGGGTACGTCCAGCCTACGTCGCAGTGTCGGCGGTAGAACGCTGTCCTAGGTCAACATACATCTAACAATATAACTCTAAACAGTTTATACTCCCCGAATGGGGGTGACATAGCAGTAAATGAACTCAATCACAACTAAGGAAGAGATAGCACGATATGAAATAGAACTCAAGGAGATATAGATGATAAAGTAGTCTAAGATAACACTCCAGCAATATCCAGAGTACAAACTCAGCTACAGAATACGAAAGAATATATACAACTCAGAATCTCTGAACAGAAGTAAAGTCTAGCTAAACAGTCTCATGACAACATAAAATAAGATAAACCTAACTACAGAATACGAAAGAATATATACAACTCAGAATCTCAAGGAGATATAGATGATAAAGTAGTCTAGGCAATGGGGGTGATGTCCACAGCTAGAGCTGGGTCCTCCTGAGAGTCCAGCTCGCAAGTGTCGTCTAGGGCTGCCCCGTAGAAGGTATCCACACAGGCCACCTCCTCGTCCTCTGTAATATTTTCAACAGGTCCGGTCAGGACATGAGCGAGCACAGTATATCTCAACAGTTCATAGCAGGTTAGAAAATATAATCATGCAGTAAAGTAAGATACAGGTACTGAAAGAAATGCAGTATGTAAACAGAGAGAGAGAGCTGTAATAGAAATATCTACTATAAATAGAGACTAACAGTGGCTAGTGAGTCAGAGTACAATATAGACATGTAAATAGCATAGGAGATTCTGATGAGACACTATGGAAAGATTCTGATGAGATACTACTTGGGTATTATTCACATGTCTACTTCTACTCCCCCGTACCCCCAATCAATACACAAGGATCCAACCAGGTTATGTTATGATTCCATGCAAGGCCCCCGAAGGGTGATATATGGATGTCCCATAAATAGGGATTCTAGGAGATTCTAGGATACCCAGTAAATGGGATAAGGATTCTAGGAGACTCTGTGATCATAAGAATATATGTCACAAGTGATCAAAGAACCAATGAAGCATAGTGATACGCCATGTAAGTGAAACGCACAGAACATGTAGTACCCGATGCTCCCTAAGGATAACATCTCAAGAAGGGATCCATATAATACCAATCCGTGTGGCCAACGTGACAGTAACAAGTAAAGTAATTTAATGCAGGAAATAATTCTAAGCAGGATATGAAATGATCAGAAAATGTACTCGCCTGGTATCTGAGTGTCCAACTGAAAAGTACTGTCCGAGGAGTGGTATCTGGCTCCTATTTAGAACAGCACAGGTCACAACAAGTCCAGAATGGTAAAATAAAGTACTACAATGCATTCTACATGAATCTAGGTCAATCTAGGCCAAAG
Organism: Iris pallida; assembly: GCA_029216955.1. NCBI lineage: Eukaryota > Viridiplantae > Streptophyta > Magnoliopsida > Asparagales > Iridaceae > Iris > Iris pallida. The sequence goes on from JANAVB010004800.1 coordinate 10,787,914, forward strand.
TCAACTCTTGGTCAACTCTGGTCAACCCTAGAAGTCAAACTAGGTCTAACCAAGTCTAAACTAGGCTATCAAGTCTAAACTAGTCTATACTAGGTCACACAAGCCTACACTAGCTAGTACACACCACTTCAAGGCTATCCAAGCCTAAATCAAGCCAACACACATTCATAAGTCACACTTGTCCAATATTCAAGTTATCTATACTAGGCATTCAAGAACAATACATAAAAGAACTAACTATATATATAGGCATGCATCACTACACATTAGCTATATATATAACATGGCATTTAATTAATATATATATATATATATATATATATATATATATATATATATATATATATATATATATATATATATATATTTTTTATATATATATATATATATATATATATATATATATATATATATATATATATATATTAGCCCTATATATATATATATATATATATATATATATATATATATATATATATATATATATATATATATATATATATATATATAGAAAAAAATATATATATATATATAGATATAGATATAAAGAGGGCTATGTGTGTGTGTGTGCATGAGGGATGTGAGTGATATGCTGTGTGTGTGTGAGAGTGTGTGTGAGAGAAATATGAGTGAGAGAGTGACTGCCCATGTGTGACAGTGAGGCTAGTGTGTGTGTTATGAGTGGGCTGAAACATGTGACAGGAAATGGGAAATAGGTAGGAATGTGAATGTGTGTAGGGGGGAATGAGGGGAACAGGGGTTAATAGAAGAGTAAAATTCTGAAATCACATTGTGTGTAATGTGTAGAGAAATGTGTGTGTATAGGAAAAATCAGAAATCAGTTAAGTGTTCATGTGTCCCTGTGTGTATATCATGTAGAAAACAGTGTGTGTGGGTTGAGACATGACAGTGTCAAAGATGTACCTGTGTGTAGTGATAACTGGGGTCATATTAACAATGAATGGGAATAATCAAAACAGTGAGTAACATGTTAGTGTCAATAGGAAGCAGGGAATACATTTGTGTGTGGGATAAAAATCTGGAAAACCTATTGCCAAAACAGTTAGCTAAAAACCCAAATCTCTGATCAGTTAAACATGCATCCACATTCATTTCAGTTAAAAAATAGGAAGAAAAACAAATCAGTTCCTGGAACATCCCAGATATAGGAATCATTTTGATTACAGATCATCAGGAAGGGGTGAATCTCAGGTTACAAAATGAATTCAGTTTCCTGCATTTTAACTCAACACCATGTATCAGCCGTTTTATTCTAAATCTAACAAATGTCCAAATACTCATTATCACTCCCAAGCCCAAATTCAAAGGTAAATATGAGCTAAACATTAACTATAAACATGTGGGTAACATAAACAGTAAAAATTATTGTTAAAACAGTGATCGAAATGGTTGGGGAAATACTGGAAACAAGGTATCAGTTCATGTATCAGTCGACAGCCATTCACCCATTTACGAAACCAAAATCCAATCAAAACCTAAACTAGTGTGTAAACATAATCTAATACAGGTTATACATCATAAATAGGATCTAAATAGCAAATGAAATCATAAATTAAACTATTTAAACTAAAATAAAACAAAGGAACCACACTGAACACTAATACACACAGTGTACACCCTGTGCACGCACAAAATCATGTCCGACACGACACGAGAAGACTTGAGGCTTGGGGGCCCTCGTGTCAAACACTGCCCCCACATTCTCGACAAATCTTAGCTCGCCACATGGCCTGTGCATCGAGCACGAGGCCACGAGCAGCAGGGGATTGCACTGCCAGTGCGCGCGCGCGTGCACCCTCGTGTGCACGTGTCCTTAACGACATGACACGACACGAGAACCACCCCAGTCAATCACAAACGTGTAAGCGACATCAAAATAAGAATTTCTATTCAAACACAATTCAAAAATCAAAACAAAATGCCCATTGAGGCATTTCCACAAACACTTGTGCACAGTCACTAATACGTGTCCGATATGGACACGTACAAGACACGAATTGGTACGAAACCTAACCCTACAGAATTAGGACACCTAGGGCTAGGTGTAGGTGCAAGGAAACCCTAGTTTTAATGAGGGAATTGGATTTTACCTCTATGTGTTCTTCCAACACAAAAACTCTTCAAAATGAACCTCCAAAAGCTTACCCAATTCCTTCAAATTGTCCCAAACCTGTGATATGACTCCACAAACAGTAGAGGAACAGTATTTAGAGTGCTATGGAGGAAATCCTAATGAAAATAGACCTATATTGAATGATCTATAGAGAAATGAAATGTAGGCTCACCTTGTCTTGAGAAAAGAATGATAAACTATTGGAAGGAGGCTCAATCCCCAAAATGATATTATATAGGCAAGGGGGACAAGCCTTGGCCGGCCACTAGGTTAGGTTACGGTTTCTAGGTTGCATCCTAGGGCTAGGAATGAATCAAGGGTATTGTGTGGTCTAGAACAAAGGGCTATTTCCTAGTCTTAAGCAAACTCACTTAACTTAACTAACATGACTTAAACCATTAACCAAACCATCTAATTCTCAAAGTGGCTAACAAAAATTAGTTATGACAAATCTAGGTTAGGTCCAATCTAGGTTAGGCTAACCAAAACCACATGGCAAACAATTAACTAGGATTTAATCACACCATTTAAATAAATTATTTAAAAATTCCTAATAAAATATATTAAATTCAAATAATTCCAAAAATGACAAAATACCCTCAAACTAGAAATGTGGTAGTGACATCATCAGCAGTCGGCTCATCACCGGCCCGGGCATCTAGGTCCATAATAGTTTCATCACCTATAATCGGCTCAGTCCCGGTTGTTCCCCCCGAAAGCTTTCCATCAAAAGGCTTGGGGATTGAATCCTTTGTTGGGCCAAGAGTAGTAGGAACGGATACCTCACTCCTGACCTCATGTCCTTCGGCAGGTTGCGATGATTCCGTTTGTAAACCTCCAAGATTGGGGACAACCGAAAGATTAGCGTCATGGAAGGTCACGTTGTGTTAAAAACAAAAGCAACTTACCAAAGGGACCCGTATGGAGAAAATTCTGATGATGAGAATATATAAGGTCCGAGAAGTGCCCTGATGCATATTGTCGCCTCAACATCCATCGATTATTGTCGGATCAGCCGGCGGTAAATCCTACCCTTCGCTGGAAGAAGATAGAGTGCTAGGCGCCTTCTGTTTGTGCCTAGACTTTCCTTTGGCAACCTGCAAACAGGGAAAAAATGGAGTTAACAAAAAGATGTCACTAAAATATAGCAACTACTGAATCATGAATTTCACTTAGTGGAGCAGTGACGATGGTGGATGAGTCCTCCTTTTTTGTGGACGATCGCAGTTTAGTGGCAGCCACCTTTCTCTGCCTTTTCTTCGGGGGCGACGGACTCATCCCAACCGACGCTCGCCGTTTCTGACTAGATTCGTCAACTTATCCAGATACACATCAGACTCCAACTCCATTATTAGGTGTGCACTGTTAGGGTTGTATACTAAAAGCATCTCTTTTGTAGTAACCTTATTTCCTTAAATTTTGAATGAGAATCATATGGGCAAATGTTTGTATATTGTATTTGTTGCAAATGTTAATGCAAATGTCTGATATTCTATATTGTAGATAATATGGTGTGTGGTGTCACACAGAAGATCATATTATCAGTTCCCTATGGAGTATATAAATAGTTCACAACCTAGATGGACTTGGACAATCTATTGGAAAGGTTGTAGTGTAATCTAGTATTAGTCTATCTTGACTATAGGTTTACACTAGTACACTTTGTGTGTATTGAACAGGACCACTTGAGGTTGTTCTCTTTGTACTGACTACATAAGAGAACAAACACCTCTGTTATTATGGATGCTTGTGCTCTTAATCCGGATATAATAACGGACATGTATATGCAGTGTGCATTACTTTGACTCATAAAAGAGTGAGATTCATTATGGATCAACAACCTCTATGAATTGGGTAATAACATTGTAGTATGATGGACTGTTGATTATAAATAGAATCCATGTCCCGATACATCGGGTTGATGATGTCCCCTTAAGGAGCTCATAAGGATTGTCATGTAAACCCTGCAGGTGGATTATATTCGACATGACAAATAAAGTTAAGCGGTACTACTTAAGGATAAAAGATGTCGAATCAATATAGTTGTCAGTAACTTAATTTGATCGACGGACATACGATATCTTAACATGGGGAGCCAAACAAGCATATAATAAAAGGAGCCCACAAACATAATTTGGGATTAGGAAGGTAGTGCAACAATAGCTCATTAGTGGACCGAACTATTGTTAATGGGCCTGGATTATGTGTTCGGGCTGAACATGGGATATCCAGATCCGTTAGGAGGCCTAACCCTAATTTTTCCTCATGGTCCCTGTCGTAGCCTATATATATATATCCTCTATTTTCTGGCTGCTAGATTACTGATCAGAAATCTAAAACTTTCTCTAAATTTATGATTCACGTAAGGAGAGAAAGAGAGGGCTGCCAAGGAGAAGAAAAGGTTGGGAGATCGTCGCCCACACGACGTCCAACTCGAGGAAGGAATACGTGCCGAAGATCTTGGGGTCGTCCTCTCGAGATTGCCAGGAATTACTTGTCTCCTTTCCGTCGCAGGTATAATTCGTGAACCCTAGTTTTCGCCTATGAAGGGTTAGAACACGTATTAGATCTGTTTAACTTTCTATCGATAAATACGCACACCAAAGGAAGGGTCCTGGGAATCCCCAATTCCATCAATTGGTATCAGAGCCACTTTGGATCTACGTATTAATTAATATGTCCATGTTGTCCAATAAAACCTGCGCTGTGTAATAGTCGGTAGATGTAGATCTGTTCTAACTCGATTTTGCAGGAATCTTAGATCCAACTATTATGGTCCAATACATGTTTTTGATTATGTTGTTTAAACCACGGACATGTCGTAGATGTTGTTGTTGCTGTGGATGTAATTAAAATCACGAGGGTTGATCGTGCTTATTATTTTAATTTTTTAATCTAGATTATATGTGAAATCCTTCGGGAGGCATAAGATTGATATAATTTTAATTATTTTTGATCAATCGTGATGGCGGTGGTGGCTGTTTCTGACGCTGGACGAGATGCTGATTTTAAGCAGTCTAGAGGCAGACAGATAATTTTCGATGAAGGAATCGACAGCCAAAACCGAAATAATAAAAAATTCGGGGCGCTGCCCCTAACCCCGCGACCTGACCGGACAGGTCGAACCCCAAATAGATCTGTGCAGCAGCAGATTTTGGATTCGGATAGTTGAGGACGGAGCAGCAAAGATGACCATAATAGTTGGATATTTTCTCTTATTTTTGTCATTTTGCTTTTTCTGATTATGCATGTTTATTATTGTGTGGTTGTTTTTTTGAAAAACCAAGCCTACATTAATAATGGACAACATGGACATAATATCAACTAGTAGAAAAACCCTCATTGTTAAATAACTAAGTGGGAGAGGATATTTGTTTAGTATAAATCCTATGGTCTCCATTACTGGTTTGTAGGTGATGTAATTATACTTGCGTGTTGGCTTTAGTGCTTTCCTCCATATCGGATGAGTATAATTATGGATCACCAGTACAAACTTCCTTAGGGATAATTGTAGAAAGTTACCTAGTATGTGTTCACTTCTCTATCTGAAGGAACTCATTACAAAGTAATGGACTTAGTATTAAGTAATGGTATACACTTAGATACAAATAATGGTATCCTCCCCATCAGAGTCACTGCTATTATTTGTATGACCAGAGCAAGACCAGCATGTTAATTTTATTTGTCATAAAGTTATGTTGACATGATAGTAAAATTAATAAGAAAAACCTACTTGAACAAAGTTGAATTTGTATATGTCCACACTATCATGGCATGCTAAATTCATGGTGTTCAAGGTGTTGGTAAATTTTTTATTATTATTTTGAGAGAATTAATATTTAGTTAATTCAAAAAGTTTTTTTGCCCTACATAATTTTATTTATGTGATTCTTAGGATTTTAAAAAAAATGGGTTCTTTCAGTCCACTTATGGTGATTCTTAAAGAAAACAAACTTACTGGACCTAATTATATTAACTGGAAACATAATTTGGACATTATTCTGACTGCTGAGGAGTACAAATATGTACGTATTGAGGAATGTCCACCTAAGCCTGATGCTAACTCTGATGAAGAGGTCAAAGAGGCTTATAAGAAGTGGAAAAAGGCAGATGAGATGGAGCGGTGTTACATTCTGGCATCTATGTCAAATGTACTGCAACATCAGCATCAGGCCATGGCCACTGCTTATGACATGATGTATAACCTCAAGGAACTCTTCGGACATCAGAGTAGAGCAGCTAGGCAGTTTGCTATAAAATGTTTGATGAATACAAAAATGGCTGAGGGTACACCAGTAAGGGATCATGTTCTCAAGATGATGGGTCATCTGAATGAGATGGAGATCCGTGGAGCTAAAATCGATGGGGAATCCCAGGTTGATATCATTCTCGGGACTCTGTCTAAAAGTTTTGACAATTTCTGCCTTAATTACAACATGAACAAAAGGTTATATAGTTTGGCAGAACTTGCAAAAGAGCTACAGGATGCTGAATCTCTCTTTAGGCAGAGTGGTTATGTTTTTGTTTCTGAAAAGGCTTCTACTTCTAAGCCAAAAGGCAGTAAGAAGATTCAGAAACAGGCAAACTCAGCAAAGAAGGGCATGGGACCTCAAGGCGCGGTGAAAAAGCCGAAAGGCAAATGTTTCAAGTACAAAGGGTCAGGACATTGGAAGACTGATTGTCCACTTCTCAAACAAAGGAACAAAGAAGGTATATCTCATTTACTAGTAGTTGAAACATGTTTAGCGGTGTTATCTACCGGCACCTGGTGTGTAGATACAGGAGCCACTACTCATGTATGTAATACAATACAGGGGTTCCAGGAAACCAGACGGCTCAGTGATGGAGAGATATGCTTGTTTATGGGTGATGCTACAAAAGTATCGATCGTTGCATTAGGAGATGTTACTTTATCTTTTGGTAGAAATAAGTCTTTGAAATTGAGAGATTGTCTTTATGCACCTTCACTTAGAAAGAATTTAGTTTCTGTTTCTATGTTAGTTAAGGATGGATATTCAGTTTATTTTAATGACAATATTATTATTAGAAAGAATAAACATTTTATCTGTTCTGGTGCATTGGTTGATAATTTGTATGTCATTAATCCTATTTCGCCCACAATACAACTTATGGAAATGAATAATATGTCATCTAACTTAAATAAGAGAAAAGAACCTTCTTGTATGAAGCAAACATATCTTTGGCACTTACGATTGGGGCATATTAACCTAAGAAGGATTCAAAGACTGGTTGAAGATGGACCTTTGAGTTCATTGGAAGTGGAGGCACTACCAGTCTGTGAATGCTGCTTGGAAGGTAAAATGACCAAAAGGTCTTTTACAGCAAAGGGATATAGGGCCAAAGATGTGTTGGAATTGGTTCATTCTGATTTGTGTGGACCCATGACTATCCAAGCTAGAAGTGGCTTTGAATATTTTGTCACATTTATTGACGATTATTCAAGGTATGGATACATTTATTTAATGCGCCGTAAGTCTGAGTGCTTTGAGAAATTCAAAGAGTACAAGGCTAAAACGGAGAAACGTCATGGAAAATATATCAAGTCATTACGATCAGATCGTGGTGGCGAGTGCCTCTTTGGAGAGTTTAAGGATTATTTATCAGAGGATGGGATTGCATCCCAATTGACTGCACCTGGAACCCCCAGCAGAATGGTGTTGTCGAAAGAAGGAATAGAACTCTTATGGAGATGGTTAGATCAATGATGAGTTATTCGAATTTGCCAGATTCGTTTTAGGGATATGCCTTAGAGACTATAACTTATATTTTAAACTTGGTTCCTTCTAAGTCAGTACCTCTTACTCCCACAGAGCTGTGGATTGGGCGTAAGCTTAGTCTGAAACATGTTCGCATTTGGGGTAGTCCAGCACATGTGCTGAATGGGAAAGCAGATAAGTTGGAATCTCGTACAGAAGTACGCTTGTTTGTAGGCTATCCAAGAGGAACGAAAGTAGGTTTATTTTATATTACTAAGGATCAGAAGGTCATTGTTAGCACCAATGCCCGATTCTTAGAAGAAGACTATGTGATGAACCATAAACCCACAAGTAGAGTTGTTCTAGAAGAACTGAGACGTGAGACACCAAGTACTTCAGTACAAACAGTACAAGAGGATGAACCAGAAATAACTGCACAATGTGTCACAAATGTTACACCACAATCGATAGTGCCTCGTCGTAGTAGGAGGGTTGTGATACAACCTGATAGATATATGTTCTTAGAAGAGTCGTCAGACTTCGTCTCTGAGGAACAAGATTATGATCCCTGTACCTATAATAAAGCACTCCAAGATAAAGATGCAGAGTCTTGGCAAAAAGTAATGATATCTGAAATAGAATCTATGGATTCTAATCAGGTCTAGGAGCTTGTAGAACCACCTGTTGGTGTAAAAGCCATTGGATGCAAGTGGGTCTATAAGAGAAAAAGAGGATCAGACGGTAAGGTTGAAACCTTTAAAGCTCGGCTTGTAGCAAAAGGTTTTACTCAAAGAGAGGGTATCGATTATGAGAAAACCTTTTCTCCTGTAGCCATACTTAAGTCTATCCGGATTCTTTTATCTATTGCAGCTCATCTCGATTATGAGATTTGGTAAATGGATGTCAAGACAGCTTTTCTTAATGGAAGTCTTGAGGAAGACATCTATATGAAGCAATCAGACGGGTTCATTGAAAAGGGCTAGGAGCATCTTGTTTGTAAGCTCAAGAAGTCAATTTATGGACTTAAGCAAGCTTCCAGATCTTGGAACATATGTTTTGATCAGGTGATAAAATCCTATGGATTTGATCAATATCGGGATGAATCATGTGTATACAAAAAGTGTGACGAAAATGTGGTGGTGTTCCTAGTACTTTATGTGGATGACATTTTGCCTATTGGAAATAATGTGAAGGTGTTATCTGATGTAAGGGTATGGTTATCCAAACAGTTTGATATGAAGGACTTGGGAGAAGTAGGTCACATCCTTGGGATCAAAGTTCTACGAGATCGCAAGAAAAGGATGTTGGGCTTATCCCAAGCTTCCTATATCGATATTGTACTAACTCGTTTTAGTATGCAAAATTCTAAGAAAGGTTTCTTACCTTTTAGACATGGAATTGCTCTATAAAAGGAGCAGTGTTCGAGGACACCTAAAGAGATAGAGAACATAAAGGCAGTTCCTTATGCTTCAGCAGTAGAAAGCTTAATGTATTCAATGCTATGTACGAGACCAGACATCTGCTTTGCCGTAGGCAAGGTCAGCAGATATCAGTCTAACCCAGGACAAGAGCATTGGACTGCCGTAAAGCATATTTTGAAGTACCTGAAAAGGACTAAAGAGTATATGCTAGTTTACCAGGCAGATAGTTTAGTTCCCTTGGGGTATACAGACTCAGATTTTCAGTCAGATAGGGATTCCAAAAAATCTACCTCAGGTTATGTGTTTACTTTGGGAGGTGAAGCAATTATGTGGAGGAGTATCAAGCAAAAATGTATTGCTGATTCCACCATAGAAGTCGAGTATGTGGCAGCCTCTGAGGCAACCAAAGAAGCAGTTTGGCTCAGAAACTTTCTGTTGGACTTGGATGTGGTACCTAGTTTGCCTAAGTCTATTACACTTTATTGTGATAATAGTGGTGCAGTTGCAAACTCAAAGGAACCACGAGCCCATAAGACAGGCAAACACATTAAGCGCAAGTACCACCTGATACGAGATTTCGTAAAGAAAGGAAAAGTTGCTGTGATCAAGATAGCATCAGCCGACAACCTAGCTGATCCCTTTACAAAGAGCTTACCAGGTAAGGCTTTTGATAGTCATGTTGAGGGAATGGGAGTCAGGTGTGTAGCAGCATGGCTTTAAGTGTAAGTGGGAGATTTGTAACAGTATACTGAAAAGCAATGCTTTGAGTATAAGTGGGAGATTATTAGGGTTATATACTAAAAGCATCACTTTTGTAGTAACCTTATTTCCTTAAATTTTGAATGAGAATCATATGGGAAAATGTTTGCATATTGTATTTATTGCAAATGTTAATGCAAATGTCTGATATTCTATATTGTAGATAATATGGTGTTTAGTGTCACACAGAAGATCATATTATCAGTTCCCTATGGAGTATATAAATAGTTCACAACCTAGATAGACTTGGACAATCAATTGGGAAGGTTGTAGTGTAATCTGGTATTAGTCTATCTTGACTATAGGTTTACATTAGTACACTTTGTGTGTATTGAACAGGACCACTTGAGGTTGTTCTCTTTGTACTGACTACATAAGAGAACAAACACCTCTGTTATTATGGATGCTTGTGCTCTTAATCTGGATATAATAACGGACATGTATATGCAGTGTGCATTACTTTGACTTATAAAAGAGTGAGATTCATTATGGATCAACAACCTCTATGAATTGGGTAATAACATTGTATGTATGATGGGCTGTTGATTATAAATAGAATCTATGTCCCGATACATCGGGTTGATGATATCCTCTTAAGGAGCTCATAAGGATTTTTATGTAAACCCTGCAGGTGGATTATATCCGACATGACAAATAAAGTTGAGCGGTACTACTTAAGGATAAAAGATGTCGAATTAATATAGTTGTCAGTAACTTAATTTGATCGATGGACATACGATATCTTAACATGGGGAGCCAAACGAGCGTATAATAAAAGGAGCCCACAAACATAATTTGGGATTAGGGAGGTAGTGCAACAATAGCTCATTAGTGGACCGAGCTATTATTAATGGGCCTGGATTGTGTGTTCGGGCTGAGCACGGGATATCCAGATCCGTTAGGAGGCCTAACCCTAATTTTTCCTCTTGGTTCCTGCCGTAGCCTATATATATCCTCTATTCTCTGGCCGCCAGATTACTGATCAGAAATCTGAAACTTTCTCTAAATTTGTAATTCACGTAAGGAGAGAAAGAGAGGGCTGCCAAGGAGAAAAAAAGGTTGGGAGATCGTCGCCCACACGACGTCCAACTCAAGGAAGGAATACGTGCAGAAGATCTTGGGATCTTCCGCTTGAGATTGCCAAGAATTACTTGTCTTCTTTTCGTCGCAGGTATAATTCGTGAACCCTAGTTTCCGCCTATGAAGGGTTAGAATACGTATTAGATCTGTTTAACTTTCTATCGATCAATACGCACACCAAAGGATGGGTCCTGGGAATCCTCAGTTCCATCATGCATTGCATGGTACAAAAGGTACGAGCCACGTTGAGGACCTCTTCCAAAGGCTCGAATCGTATCCTTAGAAGGAGACTCTGCTCTCGGTCATAGTCCGGAGGGAAGGTGTTCGCCGAGCAATAGAAATTGACCGCAGAGTATAATATATTTGTCTCCGGACTTTACGAAGGAGCCACAAAGTGCGCCTGGGTACAATCAGCATTATAGTATTGCCAGGCCCGTGCGCTGTTAAGGAGTCCTCCTTTATAGCCAAGGCAGGTGCTGGCATTGGTCAATAATAGTTGACTGTAGCCAAATTGGCGGACAAATTGGCTCGACAGGTACGGTTCCAGGAATACCTTATTTCGGTTCTGATAACCAAATAAGATGGCCGTATCGATTGCAACCAACGAAAAGCCTCTTCAGCTAGGTTGAAAAAGCGAGTTTTACCGTCTACCAACTCGTTCCCCTTATTGAATTGTAACACCCAGATTTCTAGATGAGGGTAATTTTGAAATTTTGTAATTATAATTATTATTATTGATATTTATTTCACATTATAATTTTTTGGTAATTTTTTAATTATTTTTAAACTATTTAAAAGCTGTTTTAAGTTAGACTTGTGATTTTGATGTGCTGCCAGTGAAATCCTAGTGACTGCATGACCTAAAGCCTAACCATGTCATTAGGATATTTAATTATCATTTTTAGCCTAGGGGTAATTTGGTTATTTTTAACTTATTTGAATTATTTGATTATTTATTGAATTGGTGAATTCTAGTTTGACTTTAACTTGTTGAGACCTAGTGGACTAGCCTAGAACCTAACCCTAGCCATGGTAACCCTAGTCTAACTTGAGTTAACCCATTTTAGTCATTAGAGATTAGTTTTAGAATGAGAGAATTTAGTTTAGTGAATTTAAGTCATGGCTTGTGGTTTTATGAAATGACTTATGGCTTAATGATTTGATTAATCATGACTTAAGCTCATGGGCCATTTTAGTAAACCCTAACCCTAACTATTGAACCTATGACCATCCATAGGAGAGCCCCTCCCTATTTAATATCTTGTTGAGGAGTTCTTGCCTTTTTTAGAGCTTGACCTAGAAATTGAAGAAAATGTATTTTTTTCCCCTTCCAAAAATCTCCATAAATTCATCTTAATTCCTTTTTAATTCTAGTCTTTTGCATTAGGACCTAATTACTGTGTATTTATTATTTTTGGAGGTAAATCTCAGTTTTGGGTTCATTTGGAGCATTTGGCCATCAAGGAGAATACCCTCCATTTGAAGCTCTTCCTAGCTTTTGCACCTATAGGTAAAACTCCTCAAATTGATCTAAATTTCTGTTTTCTTTGCATTTAGGGCTAGAACTAGGAGTCCCCTAGCTGTCCCTAGATTTTGAGCCAATTTCGTGTCCGTTTGGTGTCCGTATCGGGCACGTGTCAATGTGTAAGTGTAGGTGTTTGATAGAATGCCCCTTAGGAATTTATTTTCAATTTTTGAAAATGTAATTACATGAATTTGTAGATCTAAGGATGTACATTAATTTTTGTGAAGGATGTTAGGTATTTTGGTGTCGTTTTGTGTCCGTTTTTGCTGTTGGACATGCGTGCACGACACGAGCGCACTGTCCTGCATCACGGGCAGGATATCTCGCTGTGTCGGACATGTGGACACGCCAAATTTTGGGAGGATGTCAGGGCACTGACTGACATCATTCTCCCAAAATTTGGGGCCATTTAGTGCAGTGTGCGAGGAGTTCTCCTCCTCGCACTGGCCGTACTGGCCGCGCGCGCGCTGTGCACGCGTGAGTTTTAGCTGCTGACACGCACGTTTAACCGATACGACATGCATCTAGGACACGATGTAGGGCCATGGACACGTATCCCTATATGGGACAAACACGTGGACGTGACCATGGCATGTGTCGTGCAACGTGTCGTGTCCTAGAGTGACACACACGCGTGCACGACGCTGTGTGCCTGTACGCGTGTCTGTGGCGTTCGTGAGCCAAGACACGTTGTGTCCTATTTCCCCAGGACACGAGATGACTCATGGGACACGGGTACAGGTGGGGAATGGTTTACCAACCATTTATTGGTCATTTTAGCATGACTTTGGTGTTCAAATTTCAAATTCCTGTTTCACTGATACCATGTGTCTTTTTTTGAAATTCCTGAATTGATTTCATTTTAAAACTATTTTAAATTGATGTTTAATCGTCATATTTGATTCCTACATATGTAATAGATACTGCTAGTTGGATTTTATATGTTAGAATTGGTTTTTGCTCTTTGAATGGACTTTGATCATGGGAATGGGTTGAAGGAATGACTGATACCAGTTTTCCTGTGAATTCCTCGCTGATTTTTTATTCAATTTGTTATGATGAATTCACCACATGTTTACACTGAATATGTATTGGGATGTGGGGGTTTTGTTTGTGTAGGGATATTGGATTTTGGTTGGTATGGGTGTTTGGGACTTGGAGTTACCGTTGAACTGTCGAGTTAACATTAAATTTTCCTGAGAACCATTACTAAGGAATTATAATATTGAATTCCTGAGTTATACACATATATCACACACATAATCCCTCTTGTATTCACAGCATACTCATAAGCCCTGCCATTAGGCATTGTCCTAACTATAGTGCTATGTGCATTTGACTGATTCCTGAAGAATTGGTAACTAATTGGTACACTCACTGATTTCCTAAAATCTGAGTTCTACTCACACTCAAACAAATTTCCTGAGAACCTATGAGGTTCCCTACACACACATATTCACTATATTTTTTCTGAAATCCTGAGAACATAGCCCTGTACACCCTCTACACACACACACCCTCATTTGACACTGTTTTCCAGAATTACATATACACACACCATTAGACACCACACCACACACACACAAAACAGTCATCTTGACACTCACCCAAAACTGGGAACAGCCCTATTTACACACCAACCTTCACTATGACACTAAGTTCATCCCTAATACACACACACCTTGTTTTCTCTGTTACATGTCCATCCACACCCACACATACATGCTCTACACACACATGTGATACTTCTAAATCCTAAATTCATATTGACACATTGCACCATTGATTTCAGACTTCACTTACACTATTTGACACACACACATGTCCCTCTCCATATCACTCTAGGCATATATATATATATATGTATATGTATATATATATATATATGTATATCTATATGTGATATATATATATTTTTTTTTTCTATATGTGATATATATATATATATATATATCAAGGTAAAAAATATATATATATATATATATCAAGGTAAAAAAAATATATATATATATATATATATATATATATATATCAAGGTAGCTATAGATAATGTGTGTGCTATCTATATAAAAATTAGATAAATAGTTGGTGTATGAGATGCCCAGTATTGAGTGACATATACATGTGCTATGCAAGTATAGGCCTATAGCCTATACAAGCCTAAGTGCACCTTGTGTATATGCCTTAGCCCTCACTAGGTATCTATGTAAACATGTATGTAAATGAATGTATATATTTGTATAATGTATCTACTTGGTATATAGCCTAGTGCTAGAGTGACCTATGGGTGGTTGTTTAGACTTGAGTTGACTGGCCTAGACCTAGTTTGACTAGAGAGTTGACCAAGTTTGACTTGGGCCTAGTTTGACCTAGACAGTTGACCAGGTTTGACTTAGAGTTGACTTTGACCTAGATTGACCTAGAAATTATGTAGATTACATCGTAGACTTCATTTGTCTTATTTAAAACACATTATAACCTGTACTGCTTTATTAGGACATTGTGACTCCGGTGCAGATATCTATTTTTATCAGTTGTACAGGGTATCAGGCGAGTACATTCTCTGATAGTTCTTCCATTTACTTGTCGTTTACTATACTTCGGTTGTAGCTAGTTCTATTTGATTCTATATTACAAACACGATTTGATATTACTGGATCCACTTCATGCGACACTCACTTATTCATGTATGGCCTCTATTTCTGGAACTACCTACTGGAACCACCCTGGAATCATTTACTAGAACCATTCGTGTACTGGCTGGACTTATACCTATTTTTGTGTCGGGTTATGGATTCACTTGTACTTGCTGGGCGGGAAAATATTGGAATAGGCATGTGAACATACCCAAATACTGGAACCACTCCTTGGAATTATACTGAAACGATAGCCATCCCACACTTGGCCGAGTGTGCGGTGTGCCGTATTACCTACAGCCGTTCACATGTCGATCCCGATATTTTAAAACACACTGTTAGAGTATGGGCTGGACTCACCCTGGAACCTTTGATCACTGACTGGACTCACCTTATACTGGACTCGTCTTGTACTAGAATCATCTGGTATTGGATTTACATTGTCTGGACTCACACATGACTCTTATTATACTGTCTGGATTTATATCATGCTACTCTAGTTCAGCTAGATTATATTTTACAGTCTTCATTGCCATGTTTATCTTCTTGTTTAGCTACTTACTTTCCTTGTACCTTAACTGTTCTCTACATCACTACCTGTATAAAACTGCCATGATTCATCAATATAACTGTCTATAACTGCTTTATAGTTCTCTGTCATTTATTCGGGATTTCTTGATGAGTTGTACTCGTTCCTGTCCTGACTGGACCTGTTGAAAATTTTACAGATGATTGCCCTGAGGACACATGCACTACATATTATGGACCCGAAGACGGGATGGCTACCTTTGGCCCCGACACTCAGGAGTGATCGGGATTTAGTTTAGTAGACTAGCATATGGTTTCATGTTGAACTTATTGTAGAAGATTGAGACTTGTATAGTATTTGAGATTTGTTGAGAGTTGTTATTATTTTAGTAGTTATCTTTCTATTCTTAGTTAATTCTTCTGTGATTATCTTAACGTGCTTAGACTGTGATTGAGTTACAATATCTTATACTTGTCCTCCGTTCGGAGTTGATCATGATGAGTACATTATAATTGCGTGAGTTGCTAGTTAGATAGTAACCTAGGACAGCGCTCTACCGTCGACACTGCGGCGTAGGCTGGGCGTTGTTACGTATTCGTACCCTCACAGTGGGTGCGGGTCGTGACCCGAATTCTGCATAGGTGGAAGGAATCTTCAAAAACTCGTACTGGTCCAAGTACGAAAGTTCCTTCTGACATACAGGGACTTCTTGGTGTAACCAAGCCTGCTTTCGATAACGATAAAGGAAAGCATCTTCTGGGTGGACGACCTCTTCCGAACCTGGATTCATCAGGAAAGGGTAGTGCAGTATGTGCCATCCTATCAGGTAATGAAAGGGTAGCTCTGATCGAAGGAACTTGCCCATACCATCATAATGTACCATCTTTTCTATAAAATATTGCAAACCCCTCTGGCGATTGCACGCCATGGCGAAAAGAAGGGCTAGCCTATGGCCAAATACGAACCGAACGACCGAAAGTATCAAATTTTGACTCACTCGCTCAAGGGATCCGGAGCCACCATGGACCATATAGTCGCATAGCCATATCATCAGATATGCGGCTAGCAACGCCTTGGACGATAGCTGGTACACGTCATGATAGAAGAAGTTGAAAACCAACGAGGTGGGTTGCTTGAACTCATAAAGGTCATGATGCTTCTCCTTCTTTTTTGCCATCTGTCCTTCAACGATATCCTTCGTAGAGGTCGAACTGATACCCAAGGTAAATTCACCTGGCTTCGCCAGCCCTTGCATAAAGATATGTCGCCTCCAAGCGTGGACATGGGGAGTAGATCTTTGACTGTCAAAACACTGGCACATCATGTGATGACATAGCAATTCTCTGTAAACAGCTGCCATGTCAGGATTCTTCTTCTTCAGAGTTACGAGTTCCTCATTCGTAGGATTATACTCCTCGTATGGCTCGAACCCCCAGGGTAATTTCGAGATCACATGTATCTCATAAAGTGCCACGACCATCTCTCCACCTGGTGTAAAAAAAAGTACCAGTATGTTGGTTGTACATCTCAACCAGTGCTAAAAATAGGGATTGGTTTACATCAAACCCATACTGAGTGGCCTTGATGGCGTAATAGATCCCTGCCTCTTCAACAAAGCTTCGTACTCAGTAAGGACCTACGTATTCAGGTCATATCACTCACGGTTACTACAGACCCAACTCGTAAGATGGAAGACACCTAGAGGGTATAGACGATATGCCTCCAGCATTTGATTGATTAAGGTAGTGGCTCTGAAAGCCAAGGACTCTGGATCCACCTCATTGGCCATCTTACCTGGCTTCAGCACCCACAAAGAGGAAGAAGGTCCATCTCGTACGGCGTCAAACACATCCCTCTGACGTATGTAAGACTTTGCCTTACTATGGCCGGCCATTGCCCCAGTCTGGCTAGGAGTCAGCTCTCAGTCCATCACTCTCTTCGTAGCTAAGAAAGTGAAGGCGGAAAGCGGTAGCTGACGATCTATCCCCGGAAGATGCATCTTGAGGCCATGAGCCTCGAAGAAGTATTCCTCTTTCAGCTTCAGGATCCTAGCATCATTGTTCATTACCTTATCTCCAAATAGGAATTGAGGTTTTAGGAAGTAACCGCTCACTCCATATTCTCGAAGGATCTTACCCGATACCAACATTCGCTTGAAGAAATCGCAGCACTGAATGGCAATATCATCCATCCTCTGAAGGGGCTGTCCTGTAGAGATGGTCATTTTTGTTGGGGCCACAATCTCTTCAAAGTTTGACCCCATCCCACCAAAGAAGACTTTGCCTATTGGGGACGTCAGCGATAATACACAAAGAAAACAAAAAGGTTGGCAAAAAATCAATATTGCACGAAGAACCTACAGGTTGGCGCATAAACGTCACTACACAGGCAAAAAAAAGATATGAGAATTTTTTGGTGGAGATCGTGCGTGCAGCTTTCCTGCGCACTTGACGATCATATATCAGCACATCATCTTGACAGAGCCTTACAGCTAATTCATGTACGTCAGCTAGGTAGAGCATCAGCGCATCATTTTGACAGAACCCTACGGCTAAGTCATGCACGTCAGCTAGGTAGTAAACACCCTGATATTTAGAAATTACTTTTTATATATTTTAAATAATTTTATATTTATTAAATTATATATTATTATTAATTATGACTATAGATGTACTTTTTGTAGCTTTGATTTTTGGAGCACAAGAAATGACAATCTTTCAAAACGTCCTTCGTGAGTTTTGAAGTAGACAAGTCCATCTTCAATTTGATTTATTATGTCCCATCCAAACTTATCCTATAACATTCTTTTGACTTCGCACAACTTTGGATCAATTTAGGCCATTTGACCGTTTACCGTAATTCTAGACTTAACTTCCAACTTGAGTTCGGGACACGATATTGATCAAAACCATCTGATCCAAGATATAATTTTGACCCATTTTGAGCCTAATATACACATGCCACTAATATGCCACCCAATTGAGTTCACATGTGTTATTTATTTTCAAATGGCACATAGATCCAATTCATAGACTTCAGAGTCTATTTCGTTTCAACAAATCGTATCGACTCCAAACTAGGTCAACGAGCCTTGGTAGAGCCTATGTTAGATTGTCACGACCTAGTAGAATTATTTTAAATTATTTTATAGGATTTTGTACAGCCAAATAGGTTTAAATACAATTTTGTATATATGATTATATTTATAATAGCCTAATACTATATATATATATATATATATATATATATATATATATATATATATATATATATATATATATATATATATATATATATATATATATATATACATATTTTATACATATATATATATATATATATATATATATATATATATATATATATATATATATATATATATATATGTATAAAATATATATATATATATATTGGAAGTTGAGTATCTATATATATATATTTTTTATAGCATTGCATATACGTAAATGAATATATTTTATAATTCTTATTCGATAATTCAACCCCCTTATTATTAGTGAAGTATTACTTCCATATATACAAATATATGTATATGTGATGTTGGAATAGGCCTTCAACCATAAGTGAACTATGGACCATAACCTATATGTATGTGTATTAAGCCCACGAATATGTGTACAAATAGTGTACAATTTTTTTAGGCAGCTCCATGGATTTATACATAAACTTTTAGCATAAGCCAAGCCCAAGTCACCAAGGCCTGAGCCATCCCCACAACTTCCCCATCTCTATATATACATATATATCCCCAAATGTTATACATAAATACACACACCCCTATATGTATATACACACATATGTATATATATTATACAAATCCTAAAAAAAACCCTAAAACCTTTTTCTTCCCAACCCATTCACGCAAAGCGACAGGCAGCAGCAGTTCTCGCAACTACCGCCGTCGGACGACTGGTCACGGCGACCGGCATTCCCCGCCAACCATACGTGACCCCCACGATGCCACCAATGATGACCGTCCGAGCAACGCATGATTGCACAAGAGATTAGCACACACATGCAAGAGAGCAGCGCATACGCACAACAGCAGCACCCACGTATGGTAGCAGCGGCGGTTCAGCCACCGCAATACCGCCGCCAACCGTCGTCGCACGGGTCTGATGTATGCCGGCAAACCCCCTTGATGTGCGGTCGTCTACTCCAACACGCAACGTAGGTGATTCGTGCATTCGAAACCAAATCCCGTCGGGACGCACGTAAAACTAAAGTCAAAATTGTGCTTCATCGTAGCGATTTGGGCATATGTTTTGGACAATCTGACCGTTGGATCGCCGATCTGATTCTTTCATCTCAATCTCGATATATACCCCTTCATTCTTCTAAAATTTCAACCATTAATTCGATCATTTGATAGATCAAAACCGGCCACCAAGTTGGCCATTTAAATTACGTTTATTTTGGACAGTTTCGTGGAGCCAACTTCGTGAATTTGTTTCTCTTTCGACGAAGCTCCATTTGACCAACCACCAACTCTGATGCATAGTAGATATAACCATATTTGATGCATAAAAATTTTAGTTTTATAGAAGGTCGTTTGGTTGGTTGAAATTGACACCAACGTTGGCCTCTCGAAATCATAATTTTCGACATGTAAAATTATGATTTTGAACCCGGGACATCGGATTCTAAATCTGACACCATCATTGGACTCATGGAATCTTTCTGGCCAAGATAGACATATACTTTGTCAAATTTGGACAACATTTGTTTTGGCATATTTTTTGGTACAAAGTAGGTCAAACGGCGGATACCATTTTTGACCCAAAATTATTGTTTTGTCCTTGTGTCCATAATTGGACTTAGGGTAGTCAAACTTAGACATTTTCCTTATATCGAGAACGTTGGTGATGTCTGTTTTAGAATTCAGAGACGTTTGCGAATGTTCAGCTTTTGTGGCTCATTGATTTGACAAGTTGCTTATTTGGACATGGTCGATTCTACCACCAGGAAAGTATACCTTGCCAGTTTGTATAGTATATTTTATATGCATGTTCTTTACTTCTCTGTTATTTTTTTCTCATATTGTTGTATTCATGATTGCTTTCTCCTATGTCTAGTTTTACTTATCGTGTTCCAGTTTTACTTTACATATTTCTAGCTTACATGCACATTCTTGATTTCTGTTATATATTCATTATCTATTATATTGCTTCCGTGTTTACATAAATCTCGTGATAGAGTTGTCTAGTCCTACACTACTGTAACCTTGACTTGACATGACTTGACTTGACATGACTTGACTTGCGTATGACTTGACTTGGCTTGTGACATTCCATAGATCTTGAGTGCTTACCCTTGACTACGATCTATAGGATTATTTGACCATGATACTAGGAATGGCTACAATCTTGATTGGGAGTGCTTACTTTGACTATGATTGAGATACTATAGATTGAGAGTACTTGCCTTGACTCTAGTCTACAGGATTTACCTGTTAGCCACGACTAGTATGGCATGTCAGTGTCTTAGTTTTCTTGTGTCTTAGTTTCCTTGTGTCTTAGTTTCTTGGTGTCATAGTTCCTTGTGTCTCAGTTTATTCGTTCACGACTATTTCTTATATTTTTTGTATATTTTATATTATTACATTTGTCATATTTATATGTATCTTGCTAGTCCCCTGAGGACCTGGTGATCTCTCCAGGTTATTATTGAGTTTGCTTCATAGACTAGATGGTGATTGACAATTGCATCTTCTGACTTTCAGGTATATATATATTTGATAATATCGTTATTATGATCCTCCAACATTATATTTATTTTTTCGTTACTTTCTTCTGCTGCTATGGCTTAGTTTTGCAAGCTTTATTATTCTCTATGAGTTTGTTTAGACGATTATAATAGAGTCTGATGAACTTTATTATACATTATCTATTCTTGGTTGTTTGTGGGATCCAGTGTGTTAATGTCTGATCAACAATAGTGCACTTGGTCTTACGATGTATTTATCTTCAGTAGATTGAGATATAGAATTATCGTAATGATATATAGATATAACTACCCAACGTAGACAGCTTATACGTATTCGAGCTGGGTTGGAGTCCACTTGGTACGTAGCTGGCATGTTTACATATCCTAGTCCTACGTATTTTGGAACTAAGGCATTACATGTTTTTTTATGACCCATGCAGGTCGAGTTAGCCATTTCGATTTCGTTACTGTACCGGGCCTGTGATAGGATAGTATATTAGGATCTCAGTCCACAAGCGCTTTGAAAATTCTTTTGGTTTCCTCTATTGCCCTTGGAACATGAAAATAAATTGCATTCGATCATCTTTCTTGAACTCCTTGTCTTGGACTCTCATATTTCCCTATTTCAGAAGGTCGAATACTCGTGTTTTATGAACCATTTGGATTGCATTCCATCATTTGATAGAACATAGTTGCTAGAAGTATTTTAAAAGGGAATTAGTTATCTAAGGTAGTAAGGGTTTGGGTAGACGTCTCAAATAGATAGACTATGTGGAACCATTATTGTATGAATGTGAAGAAGACAAGAATCTATGCTTTACAGGACCAGGTAAATAGCTAAGTTGGGTAGAATTTTATGGACACTTCCCCAAGGAATAAGTTAGGATATAGTACAGTATAAGCTTGACCCTAACCAGTGACCCTAGAATTAATAGACTAAATCCTGTTATCTTTCATCTAAAATAGAGCTTAGATTAGAAATACTAAGGGAATTATTATCTAATGATAGTGTTAAGATGGTTAGTAATCTCAGAGTGCTAGTAAGAAGATTTAAATAGAATGGATGATCATCTCTAGATATGATAAGACAAGCCTTGAAATGACCAATAGGTTTATGTAGCTAACTAGTTCAGCCTCGACCTTTACCCTGCAGATAGGCATACTTGTAAGGATTATATAGATTGATTATAGATAGAAAGGAGTGGATCGCTAGTGAACTACTATAGAAGTTTGTGAGGTAACTTATAGGAATATAGTATATAGTTTAAGGGTTGATAAAGTTATGAAGGAATTGTGAAATTTTTATAAATAAAGCAATAAGAACCAAATTAGAAGCCTTACCTATAGGATTATAACCTATCGGTTATACAGAGCGTGTTGGAGAAGTGACATATCGTCTTGCATTGCCCCATTCTTAGAGGGAGTGCAAGATGTATTCCATGTCTCGCAGTTGAGGAAGTATGCGACTGATCCCAGCCATGTGGTCGACAATTTCGAGATCACAGTGGGACCCAGTATATCATACGAGGAGCAGCCAGTTGGTATCTTGGATATTAGTGAGAAGGCACTTAGAGGGCAGACGATTAGATTGGTTCGGGTTGCATGGAAGCATCATTCTCCAGGAGAATCTACTTGGGAGCGAGAAGATTCCATGCGGGAACGTTATCCCCATATATTTGCGGATTCCGGTAAGTTTTAGCTTAATTAATTTATGTTATAGATTTTTGCATGGTAGTGTTATTTTAATTTTGAGGAGAAAATTCTTTAAAGGTGGTTAGGTTATAAGCACCCTGATATTTGGAAATTATTTTATTATTTATTTTAAATGATTTTATATTTATAAAATTATATATTATTATTATTAATTATGAGTAGAGATGTATATTTATTTGAATTATATATATATATTTATTTATTTATTTATTTGAATTTTATATATATATATATATATATATATATATATATATATATATATATATATATATATATATATGAATTATAAATATATACATGTATTTTCTAATTGCATAGATATGGAAAGTTGATTATATATATATTTTATTTTTATAGAATTGCATATACGTAAATGAATATATTTTATAAATCTTATTCGATAATTCAACCTCATTATTATTAGTGAAATATTACTTCCATATATATGAATATACGTACATGTGATGCTGGAATAGGCCTTCAACCTTAACTAAACCTTGGACCCTAACCTATATGTATGTGTATTAAGCCCATGAATATGTGTACAAATATTGTACAATTGTTTTAGGCAGCTCCATGGACTTATACATAAACTTTTGGCATAAGCCAAGCCCAAGTCACCAAGGCCCAAGCCATCCCCTACAACTTCCATATCTCTATATATACATATAATCCCCAAATATATATATATATATATATATATATATATATATATATATATATATATAATATATATATATATATTATATACATATATATATATATATAAAGAACTACCCATTTTATTTAATAAGGCCGAACCTTTATAAGTATACCATAAGGCGCAAAATGCCGATGCCTATACACGTATACTGACAAAAGAAGAGGCAGACGCTAAACAAAACGGCTAAGCCGAGGAAAGGAAGGAGGTCCAGAGAGCCTTCTGACCGTGCTTACAGTGAGCTCTTCGTTTGTGGCACTGACGTATGGTCTCCCATATCAGTTGGTCGGCGTTGTACTGGTGGCCTTCGTATCTCGCCTTGTTCTGATTTTTCCAGATCACCCAAATAGCGGCCGCAGCGACGATCTGGTGGCCATGGGATGCTGAAGCCCAGGTCGCCATTAGCTGGTGGAAGTTGTCACCTCCAGTCGGCAGTCTGCATTGCTGGAAAAGAGCTCTCCAGACCTGGACCGGTAGGTCCCCTTGACTGAGGATGTAGTTGACCGATTCCGCTTGTCGGTCTGAGCAACATGTGCATGCTGAAGCCAGACTGAAGCCGATTGTGTTTAGAGTGTCATCAGTGGGGAGGATATTACGAAGGGCATGCCAGATAAGGAAGGACCACTTCTTAGGGATGCACGTCTGCCAGAATGAAGCGACGGTGGAAGGTAGGTTCGCGATGCCGAGGATCATCCTTCTGGCCGATTTGACCAAAAATGTGCCGCTATTATCGGGCGTCCACTCGAGCTTGTCTGCGTCCTGCCCGATCTTCAATTCATTGCGGCGAATGTAATCGACCGCCTCGGGACCAGCCCATAACCAGACTTTGTCCCAATTCCAGGTGTTATTTGGAGGGTCCCACATGTCCTTGATAGAGTTGTTCCTAGGAGCCGCAGAATTGTTGGGAAGCAAGGGGTCGCCTATCCAGCGCTCCCAAAATGGCGATGCCTCACCAATCCCTACCTTAAGCCAAATCGCTAGTTCGACGAGGGATCGCCCAATGAGAATGCGCCTCTAGGCCGTGGATGATATGCTGTTAGCGATGGCCGTGGACGGGTGAGTGTGCTTGAAGTATCTGGCCTTCATGAACCTGGACCACATGTTCTTGTTCGTGCGAAGAGACCACCATAATTTCATGGAGAAAGCATTAACGATGTGTGTATATATATATAAAATATATATATATATATATATATATATGCAAAAATATATATATATATTATACAAATCCTAAAAAAACCTTAAAACCTTTTTCTTCCCAACCCGTTCACGCAAAGCGGTAGGCAGCAACGGCGTTTACATCTACCGCCGTCGGACGATTGGTCACGACGATCGGCCATCCACGCCAAAGCACGCGACCGCTACGGTGTCATTGTCGGCGATCGGTCGAGCAACGCACGGTCGCACGAGAGAGCAGCGCACACGTGCGACAGCAGCGCCTATGCTTGACAGCAGCGGCTGTTCAGCCACCACAATGCCACCACCAACCGCCGTCGCATAGGTCTGATGCACGCCAGTGAACTTCCCTATGTGCCTTCATCCACTCCAACACCGTACGCGATTCCTGCGTTCCCGTCGGGACGCCCGCAAAACTGTAGTCAAAATCGTGCTTCATTACAACAACTTTGGGCATATTTTTTGGACAATCCGACTGTTAGATTGTCGATCCGTTTTTTCCATCTCAATCTCGGTATATACCCCTTCACTCTTCTAAAAGTTAAACCGTTAATTCAATCGTTTGATAGATCAAAACAGGCCACCAAGTTGATCATTTAAATTACGTTTATTTTGGATAGATTTATGGAGCCAACTTCGTGGATTCGTTTCTCCCTTGTCGAAGCTCCGTCTGACGAACCACTAACTCTAATGCATAGCAGGTATAACCACCTTTGACAATAAAAATTTTAGTTTCATAGGAGGTCATTTGGTTGGTTGAAATCGACGCCAAAATTAGCCTCTCGAAATCGTAATTTCCAACATGTAAAATTATGATTTTGAACCCGGGACATGGGGTTCCAAATCTGACACCACCATTGGAATCGTGGCATCATTTTAGCCAAAATTGATATATAATTTATCAAATTTGGACAGTATTTGTCTTGGCACGTTTTTTGATGCAGATCGAGTCCAACATCATATACCATTTTTGACCCAAAATTACCGTTTTGCCCCTGTATCCAGAATTGAACTTATGGGTAGTCAAACTTAAAATATTTTCTTATACCAAGAACGTTGGTGATGTCTGTTTAGCATTCGAGGACGTTTACAAAAGTTCAGCTTTCATGGCTCATTGATTTGATAAGTTGCTTATTTGGACGTGGTCGATTTTACCACCAGGCAAGTATACTTTGCCAGCCTGTACAGTATATTTTATATGCATGTTCTTTACTTCTCTGTTGTTCATTTTTTTCTCATATTGTTATATTTATGATTGCTTAATCCTGTGTCTAGTTTTACTTATCTTGTTTCATGTTTTACGTTATCATATTTCTAGCTTACATGCACGTTCTTGATTTCTGTTATATATTCATTATCTGTTATATTGCTTCCATGTTTGTATGTGTCTCGTGATAGAGTTGTCTAGTCCTACACCACTGTTCCCTTGACTTGACTTGACACGGCTTGACTTGCGTATAACTTGACTTGACTTATGACATTCTATAGATTGTGAGTGCTTACCTTGAATAGCGCCTATAGGATTATTTGACCTTGATACTAGGAATGGCTATAATCTTGATTGGGAGTGCTTGCCTTGACTATGATTGAGATACTATATATTGGGAGTGTTTGCCTTGACTATAGTCTATAAGATTTACATGTTAGCCACGACTAGTATGGCATGCCCGTATCTTAGTTTTCTTGTGTCTTAGTTTCCTTGTGTCTTAGTTTCTTGGTGTCGTAGTTCCTTGTGTCTCAGTTGATTCGTTCACGACTATTTCTTATGTTCTCTGCATATTTTATATTGTTACCTTTGGCATGTTTATATGTATCTTGCTAGTTCCTTGAGGACATGGTGATCTCTAAGTTATTGCTGAGTTCGGTTCATAGACTAGATGGTGATTGACGATTGCATCTTCAAGATTTTAGGTATATATATTTGATGATATCGTTATTATGATCCTCCGACATTATATTTATTTTTTCTTTACTTTCTTCTACTGCTATGGCTTAGTTTTGTAAGCTTTATTATTCTCTATGAGCTTGTTCAGACGATTGTAATAGAGTCTAATAAACTTTATTATAAAATGTCTATTATTAGCTGTTTGTAGGATCTGGTGTGTTAATTCCTGATCAACATTAGTGCACTTGGTCTTATGATGGATTTATCTTCAGTGGATTGAGATATAGAATTATCATAATTATATCTTATAACTACCCAACGTAGACAGCTTATACGTATTCGAGCTGGGCTGGAGTCTGCTTAGTACGTAGCTGGCATGTTTAGTATCCTAGTCCTACATATTTTGGGACTAGGGCATTACGTAGGTGGAGCGTCAATGCGTCATCTCGACAAAAGCCTTACGGCTAAGTCATACGCGTCGGCTAAATTTATGACGACAGCACGATTAGCTGGACATAGCCTCTCGGCTAAAAACCATGCGCGTCGAAGCTTGGGCACATTTCACTAGACCTAGCTTTATAGCTAGGTCCATGCGCTGCAACGGTAAAGGACGACGCATGATAAACTCGATGGATACACCATCCATGCAGCCTGATGGAACTGAGGATTCCCAGGACTACGGATTGCTGTGCGTTTTGATCGATAGAAAGTTAAAAATTTAAAACGTGTTCTAACCCTTCATAGGCGAAAACTAGGATTCATGAATTATACATGCAATGAGAAGAAGACGACAATTTCCAGCAACCTCGAGCAGTCAACAACCCCAAGATCTTCTGCACGTATTTCTTCCTCGAGTTGGACGTCGTGTGGGCAACGATCTCCCAACCTTTTCTTCCCTTGGCTGTCCTCTCTTTTTTCTCTCTTGTGATGAATGAATTAGAGAAAGATGCTCTTCTTAGGATACATATGACGGCCAGAAAGTAGAGGGTATATATAGGCTACGGTAGGGACCGTGAGGAGAAATTAGGTTTAGGTCTCCTAACGGGTCTAGGTATCGCACATTCAGCCTGAACACACAACCCAGGCCTGTTAACAATAGCTCGATCCACTAAAGAGCTACTGTTGCACTACCTTCCTAATCCTAAATTATGTTCATGGGCTCCTTCTTATTATATGTTTGTTTATCTTCCCATGTTAAGATATCGAATGTCTGTCAATCAAAATAAGCTACTGACAACTACATTGATCGACATCTTTTATTCTTAAGTAGTACCACTCAACTTTATTTGTCATTTCCGATATAATACACCTGTAGGGTTTACATGAAAATCCTTATGAGTTCATTAAGGGGACATCATCAACCCGATACATCGGGACATGAATTCCTTTTATAATTAACAGCCCATCATACACATAATGC
Source organism: Iris pallida (assembly GCA_029216955.1). Taxonomy (NCBI): domain Eukaryota; kingdom Viridiplantae; phylum Streptophyta; class Magnoliopsida; order Asparagales; family Iridaceae; genus Iris; species Iris pallida. The sequence continues at coordinate 10,816,333 of JANAVB010004800.1, forward strand.
CAGTACCCAATTCATAGAGGTTATTGACTCATTATGAATCTAACTTTTTTATGAATCAAAGTAATGCACACTACATATACATGTCTGTTATTATATCTGGATTAAGGGCACAAGCATCCATAATAATAGAGGTTTTTGTTCTCTTATGTAGTTAGTACAAAGAGAACAACCTCAAGTGGTCCTATTCAATACACACAAAGTGACTAGTATAAACCTATAGTCAAGATAGACTAATGCCAGATTACACTACAACCTTACCAATGGTTTGTCCAAATCCATCTAGGTTGTGAACCATTTATATATATTCTATAAGGGACTGATAATTAATATAATCTTCTGTATGTCACCACACGCCATATTATCTATAATGTAGAATATCAGACATTTGCATTAACATATAACAAATATAAAATGCCAACATTTGCCCATATAATTCTCATTCAAAAATAATAGGAAAATATAGTTAATACAAAAGTAATACTTTTAGTATATAACCCTAACACAGCCGACATTGCACAAAGTTTCGATGTATTCAAAGGACATAAGTGGTCGCTCACCTTTCACTTCTTTTCGAACATCAAGGTGGCTCAAATCGACGACGAGCAATTCCGATGTGGCATAGTGGATTGGACCTTAGCCTTGCCCTTCCCCTTGGCAGCAGCGGTAGGCTTGGGGGCTATAGCGATGAAGTCGGAGAAGGAAACAAAGAGCAGGAAGGAAATTCTTTTTCTCAGAAACCAAGAGAGCAAGTAAAGACTCCACCTCTCCAACCCAATGCCTATTTATAAGCCACAACAGCGTATGCCCCAATAAAATACGAAACGAAGAGTTGTCCACTCGAGATTAAGTTGAATCAAGGTACCCTAATCGAGATTGATGTGACAGGCTGTCCAAAATAGGGACTACGCCAAATAGCCCCTACGCTAAAGTCCTACTGCCCATGCTTCTTGTTCAAAGTATTTCAAAACGTGTTTAAGTTTTAAAAACTTTGAATGGGGTTTTGTAGAAGCATGGAAGTCATGCGCCCCAAGCAAGTAAGCGTATCCCTATGCATTGCAAATAGCATGCGTCAGAAATCACAACCAAGCAGGCACATCCCAAAATAGCAAAAACATAAGTGCATAAAAGAAATATTTTTATTGATATTTGGGAATATATTACATAAAGTGGATTTCATTGACACTCATGATTATATGGAAAATTCTACTACAAAAAGCCTACTCTAACTATCCAAGATAGGCCCAGCACTTTCGCCATATAGATGAGCCGCTGGTAGCAGGCGCAGCACTTCCAAGTTGCTAGCAGCATATGTAATGCCCCGCTCCGCACAAGGCATTTAGTTGGCTTGTTGGATGCGATCAGAATGTTGGACCGAGACTTGTGTTGAAAATCAAAAGATTTGAGAATGATGCAGTCTTCTGAGTTGGCCGGATGGGATGAGTTATGAAACGTGGCTCGCTGGTGGGGCTATGTCTAGTGGGAATATGTATGATCAAAACAGGAATACCCTTTATACAAGTGAGTGGAACTGTTCCTTCTCCCCTACTCCTTCATGCTTAATAAAATGGACTATTGTGTTTCTATGTTTTGTCCCTTAAACTGTGATGCTTGAAATCGTTGCTAGATAATGATGCCTATATTGAATATTGTTGAAATAATATCACATGAATATTGAACTACTGCTGTGAATCTCACACTAGAAATGAATTGATGATATTGTCATTTCTAATGCTGCTGAACTGAATAAAACACTTGAATTATGTACAGTCTGTGTTACTGTTGCAATGATATGAAATGCTGCATGTTTTTCTATAAGCAATGAAATGAATGAAATGCTGCCTACTTTCTTATAAGCAATAAAATAAATGAAATGCTGCATGTTCCAATAAAATGAATAAAATATTATTTGTTCTTGTTGAAAGGAATGATGTAAGAAATGTTACAATGAAATGATGCAATAAGAAATGATGAGACTTGGGATTGATGAGATCACCAAGTGGAATGATGGTAATGATGGAAATGAATGTGTCGTTGAACACGACTTGAATGAGACGAGATGATACATTGTTGCCTTTATTTACTTTTAATATTTTACCATGCAATTATGTTCACGATCGAAATGGACACGTATTTGCATGGTCATGGAAAACTTGTGCACAAGGGGGTGACTAATTCCTCGGACGGTGTGCCTGGGGAGCTAGGGCCTTTCCGACCTAGGGGAAAATATAAACGTACTTTAAGGGTACGTGGTATCGGAACATTCATTCGGGCTCGCAACCTGGTGAATGGCGTACGGATACCGTACGAAGTTCAATATGACAATGTCCTAAATGATAAATTAACACCAGAGATCATGTTGTAAGGATGCACGCAAATAAATATTTTGTGCAGACAGAGTAAGTATATCATCTAACCTGTATTTGATATAGGTACGAGAAAGTCGGCTATCGGTAAGAAATTACTTAAATGTGATATGTTTATCATACATGTTAGTTCAACTTGACTGCTTAACATGCTAAATAAAATGATGCTAAGATGTTGCCTTTCTATAAGTATTACTATGACCTGCTAAGCATGATGATACCAAGTATGCTACAATGATGCCTTTACATGAATAATGCCATAACATGGTTACATGCTTCAATATGATATTGTCCATGAACTGTAAACTGATGCTAGATCCCGAATAGAAAGATCACTCTTAATAAATATATGCTCACATGATTACTTAGTGTTGGTTTAGGCGAGTGGGCTGGTTCTGCTCGCTAGTACACAGTGGTGTACTGACCCATGTTATGGGCACCCTTTTCAGGGCTCGTGCTTGGGAAGTTCATTACATAAAGATTGGCATTAATTAGTCCTGCGACATCGAAGATTTGTTAGGCATGCAGAAGCTCTCCTTGCAAAAGATGATGTCTTTTGTTTATAAAGGGCATAATATACGGAACATTGTAATCTTATTGTACCAGTGAGTTGTAAGCCAAGTCGGCGTATTCAGTTGTAAGTCCATGTATCAAGTATCAAATGTAAGCCTATATGGCATGTGTTCCAGTTGGCTATCAATGTAATATAAGATGTGTTATTATAAGCTTGTACTCCTGCACAAGCCTTGTACTCCATTTCAATTATCAATAACGAAAACTTATTTCTATATATCTCTGTGTGACTTTAAGTTATCTGCTTATTTTCGGTGCTATGAATCAATATGATATTCTGTTCAACAAAAGTGGTATGTCCTTACTATCTCAATTTGTCTACTTATGCCGCTGCGATGTGTTCCTATTTGAAGATTATTAATTTTGTACCGTCTATGGCTTGTACAAGTGCAACAGCAGACTTGTATGACATCATGCCCATGCGAGGATGATCATTTTTCAGAGGCTAAATGCGAGGACGAATGACTCTACAGAATCGGGGCGTGACCACATAGGTGCATCACTCCGACCATACAGCATGTGCGGCCTTAACCTTGTCTTCGGCCATATGGATTAACCGTTGACAGTCGGTGCAGCACTTCTGCCATTTGAACGAGGCACTAGTTGAACAGGGTTTGGATTGACAATCAACCCGAATCGTGTAGTCAACATCTTGGCACTCGATGTTGTTTCGGGACAGAACACAGCCAAGATGTTGCACGAGCACGGACTACTCTACCAACAGTCAGCCAGGCGCATCTCAATTATCTGATAGGTTTCTTCATCAAAACAGTGGCTTCCTTAAACGAAGAGGTCTACAACCCACAGTCGGCTAACGCGCCAAGGAGGAGGCTCACGGCCATCGAAAGCCAAGTTTGTTTCAAACATGAAGTTGGGTACAAACGAGAAAGAATGAAATCCTTTGCTCTTGAAACCATCTATTTATAGGCCAGAGCGTAGTCAAATTCACGTTCTAAGTGGCAGCCAGTTAAAAGCTTCGAGATTAATGTGATAAATCTCACATTAATGGCAATATACCAGCCGCCTCCAAATTTAATGTGATGGATCTCACATTAATGGAAATGAACTTGCCACCTCGATTTTTACCAAGTTCGGTCAAAGGTCAACATTTCGAGCCTTGCACCCTATGCAGCGATAATGCTTCAGGAAAGTTAACCAGATTCAACGCGCCTACATCTAGCTTCGAATTTCTTCGCCATCAAGGTTGCTATGCCATCAACGTTGCTACGCCATCTAGGATGCTACGCATAGGCGTCCCTTTAACCAATGGGCATGTAATGCTTATCTGACAACGAGGTCATCTGTCAAATGACGCCTCGAGCACTGTACAGATGATGGCAGCTCAGAAACCGAAGTGTCGCTTAATCCAAAGACCACTATGCCGAGAAATGAGCGTAGGTTCAACTCAGGCGTAGCCTAGGCCCACTCCACTAAAAGCTAAAATGCTTCAAAACCCGAGCTGACAACTTATATCATTTTAATGATTAAAGCTTTGTCAGAGACAGCTGTACAAATGCCACATGGATCCTCTCACATGCCAAGGTGTTCCACTACATCAAGTTCTTTCCAGCGTAGGGTCATCCCTATGCTAACAATTCATTTTGTTTCTACCACATAGAATCTCATACGTCATGATCAGTTTTGAACCTAAGCTTGCCGTAGCGTAGGGATCTTCTCCACTTCAACAGTCCGAGATCTTTGAGCAAAACACATGCGCCACGTATCATTGATTCAGTTCTAGTCACAAACAGGTTCCAACCACCTAAGATCTCAGCAACAAATGAATCTCAGCAACTGCTACGTGTCAGCTCTCCGTAGCCCACATATGCAATTACTATAGATTCAGTTCTACCTTCATGCATGCAGTGCCCTTGCGTCCAACAGATCATGCGTGCAATGTTCCTACGCGCATGAGTAGATCATTCCATAAAATAACTATAAATAGAAAGAGTTGTCCTTCATTTTAAACCCCAGACATCCTAAGAGTCAGAGCACACTTCAGAGAACCGAATTGTCATCCCCTTGCAACCAAATAGGAATACTTGCAATTCTCTCCACCGTCATTGAATCGTTAACGTAGTAAAGGAATCAGAAGCAGTATTCGATCTCCATCATCACATGTCCCTAAAAAAATGATTGTACTCGAAGGATTCTATCGAGGATCGAGATTATACTCTCTTTTGTTTGTCAAATACAAAAGTTAATTTTAACTTTTCAATGGCAAACAAGCATCATTTTGTTTTTGTAGTGCCCCGAACCGCAAGATGCATTATGATGGTTGGTTGGCTCAATGAAGCCTTGTTGGACTTGGAATATATAAAGGATCACTAGGAAGGCTATGCGATTATGGCGAAAATCGTCTTATAAATGTAAGTAGTGTTGAACCCTTCGAAGATCCTTTAGCTTCACGCTTAATAAAAAGATTATTATGCTATGTCAACTTGTTGAATTGGTAAATGCTATCTTGTATGGAACCCGAAAAGATAATAAAAGATAATAAAGCACATGACCCGAAAACTGTTGTGTATCATTTCATGAATTGTGTGCTTCCGTGTTGTTGCTATAAAATACATAACAGGTGAAGAAAAAGTCCCAAATACTTGGGCAGTAAGTATATCGAGTCTTAGCTCGATGAATAGATGGTAACACAGATGCTAAGTCCCAAAAACTAGGCAGTGAGTATGCTTGAATTATGACCAAGAGAATGTAAGGTATCAAAGATGTAGGAAAGAGATTGAGTAATCAACATTCTATTATCTTGTCGCCAATGTAGAATGTTAATTACACTGAGACCCTGGATTGGTCAGATGATAATGTGAGCGTTGGCTCAAGGTAAGATGGCAAGATGGCTATATGAATAAGAATGGTGGCTTATTACTTAGTTTTCCTATCATGCATTATATGTTTCTTCATAGATAAGTTGCATATATTTTTATGGTCATGGACAACTTGTCGACAAGGTGGTTCCTCGAACGGTATTTCGAGGCCTCGAAAACTGATTCGTCCTAAGGGAACCTCGTGCTGAAGTAGTAGCATAGTGCTGAAGTAGTAGCACGGTATGCGGGACCTTTGGTGGGGCTAGCTACCCGTACTACAAGGGGTACCATTATACCAGAAAGATGGTCCAAAATGGCGTATCGCTAGTGACCTTTATATAGATAGGTCTAGTGCTAATGATATCTTATACAGACAGAGTAAGTTATTACTCAATTATAGGAAAAGATGTCTGCTGTTGGTAAGAATCACCTGAATGGTGACAATTATGATAACATGATATTGTTCCTAACAATGTCTTATGCGGACAGAGTAAGTATTATAAATGTACATGGATGGCTACACAACCATGGATAAAAAATCACTAAAGGGTGATATCATATTTGCTTTACATTATGCTGGCTATAAATAGGATGCATGTTTTACTTCTGTCGGATATGAACTGTTAATTGACCTTAAGGCAACAAGAAAGACCATTCTTAATAATGTTCAATAACATAATTACTTAGTGTTGTCTTCTTAGGTGAGTTAGACCAGCACCGCTCGCCAGTACATAGATGATGTACTGATCCACGTTGTGGGCATTATTTCATGTGCTTGTGCATAAGGGAAATCATTTGATCAGTGCTTGGCATCGATAAATCGGATGGGTATGTAAAAGCTCTTCTTCAAGGCGATGTCTTCTACTATACAGGACATAATGTATGGAACGGTGTAACTCAGATAAACCAGTGAGATTGTAAAACTAAATGGCAAGTAATTCGGTTGGCTATTCAAAAGTCTTTATAAATTTGTTGTAAACTCTGTATTCAGCTGCAAGTCTTATAATCTATTCCAATTATCAATAAAGAGAAACATTTTCTTTATATCTTGTTGTTATTCAAGTTATTGCTTGGTTGGCTGCGATGTCATCATTTCTGAGAAATATCGGGAACTATAATAGTTTTGCCTTGTATAACTACAATCTAGACTTGTACGATATCACTCCCAGTAGCTAGTTTTCGATCTTTCGGGATCGGAGTGTGACGGAATGGTATCAGAGCATGAATTTACGTCCTTGGATTCTTATTCGATTTGTTGTAATCAAAGTTGCTCGTATGATGATTCAAAGTTGCTTCCGTGATGACTCAAACGTTGCTTCCGCGATTACTCAAACTTGCTTCCGTGATGAAATCAAAGTTGCCTCTATGATGACTCAAAGTTGCTTCCGCGATTATTCAGTGTTGCTTCCAAAATATTCTAAGTTGCTTCCTTGACTGAAAAAACCGTTGATCCTTCTGGCCGCTCATTGGGTGTTCCATACAATAAGTCTAAATATGTGGGCTATGATGTGTGTGCTTTATTGAATCCTTAAAGATACCAAAATGAATAATAATGATTCAATGCTATAATAAGTTGGTAATGTGTGATTCTTAAGTGTGGGATTCATAGAAGTCGATTGTTATGTTGCAATCGATAGTGAGTGATGGCATGGTATGTGGAACAAAATTGTGCATAAATTTTAGTGAGTGGGAATCAAAAGAAATTCGAGTTGGCTTATGTGTGTGGGTTTGGTTATGTTTCATAAACGAGAGAATTGATTGTTATTTGTGGTCGGCAGAGCTACTGCGGGATGGATAGTCCAATATGGACGTTGGTTTGATGCGAAAAGGAATATTGTATCCGGAATGGCTTGAGCTCTAAGTGGTATATGGCCTACCCTCGTAGTGATAAGATGTCCCTTGAACCTATTCATAATTTGGTGATGCTTTACCTGTAAGGTAATGGGTAGTATCGAGTCGTAGTTGGGATTACGATTGAAACATAATGGCTATACATGTCCATTGATCATTAAGTTCAGATAACTCGTTGCGAGATTGTGATGGTTAGCATTATACAGAGAAATTGAGAATATGAAATGAATGCCTTGGTTGGGAATAGTATGAAATATAGATTCAGGCGATGACTTGAATCAGTTGGGTAAAAGGATTGTAGGATCAGAAATGATGGTGGGGTATTGCTATTAAAAAAAATTTGTGAGAACAGATACAGATCGAATAGTAAATGATGTTGGAATTGAATAATGGAATGGCATAGTGGACATCGATAATTGATAGTGATGTTAGGCGCTTATCGAAATGTTACGAACGATTTAGAGGATGCAAAAGTTGCATCAGAGACTGAAATAGAGAATGGACCTGAGAAAATAGATAGCTTTTGCACATGTGCAGTTGTGCTTGAGAGAATTGGATGTGTCCTAAATTAACAAGTTATGACTCTTAACTATTTTGAGGCATAAAGAATGAACAATTGTCCCTTGATACATGAAAAAGTAGATGTCCCTTATGAGACTCGGATGGCGGTAATACAATTAAGTATCGAGATGCAGCAATGTGTAATAGACCCTGTCGGTGGATGATGTTGTCGCATGAATAACGAGTTTGGGTGGAATATAGAATTATTGGAGTATGACTTAGCTAAATGAGTTATGTCATATTCACTAGATGACCAAAATATGAATGTTAGATGATTGGTGCCATAGTAATTGGATCGATGCATGAATAATGAATCTTCTTATGGAATCACAAGAAGATGTAAAACGAATATTGATGGTTACATGAATTGCTAAGAGATGGCCGTGTTTGGTGCTAGCGAAAGATTCATAAAGGATGCTTTCGGAGGAAATGTGAATATATAATTACTTTATTTTGTTGGTTAAAGAGTACAGACGTATCGATGATCTAAAAATATGGGAATTGAAAATATCTCAAAGAAATCAAAGGATAGAGATTGTAAATGATAGACTATTGAGGTAGCAATGTTGGATTATGACTCGAAATAGTTGGCCGATCGATAGACACAATTTGAGTACGATATGAGAATACAAGTCAGATTGAGCAGGTGACGGGATGCGTCTATGTAAGTAAAAACTGAGATTTGGATGTTCGATTGATAAATTATTATATGATGGCTTCGAGATTGACCCATTAGAATTATTGGTTAGATTTTGTCGGTTGTGGGTAAGTCTTGAATGACTCCGTTGGATATAGCCCGAGGATGAGTACGGGTAGCTAGACTTGACCCTAGAGTGTCGGTTAGTTGCCTAAGTTTCAGATTTATTGGCTACGATATTTCAAGTTGTACAGATTGGGAATAAGTTCGTGAGATTGGGGTGGTGTTCCATGTCTGTTGGATTGGTCGGATCATAGATTGTCCCTAAGATAAGATAGAGTCCCTTTGATAAGAATTGGTTGCCTCTAAGATAAGAGTATATCCTTATTAGCTATCCATCTCTGATGAGTTAGCTGAATGTATGGTTTAGCTTAGAATAGCTGACCGTAGAGACTTGACCAAAAACTAAGTTTTCTGTTGTGGAGACCCTTAGGACGTCCCTAGTGATGTTGTGTGGGTATAGTCGGAATGAATGATATGTCGTGAAATAAACTTTGGAACGGAATAGAGATTTAAAAATTTGACATTACAATGTTGGATGAGACGATGGATCATGTTAGTTTTGGAACTTGGTTTCCTTTGTTAGAATTTCAAAAATTATTAGAACTGGTTGGATTTGATTGATTGGCTGGTTGAATCATATTGACTGTGCAAATTGATGGTAGTTGCCTCGAGACAGTTGGAATAATTTTTTTGATGGATAATTAGATCAGAATTTAGAATAAGTGTATAAATGGATGGGACTGTAGGAACGAATCGTAAAGCGCAATACTCTAGAGGGGGGTGAATAGAGTAGGCAGCGAAAAATAACTAATTAAAAAGTTAGCAACAAGATAACATAGAATGTATATATCACAAGTAAATAAATATAAAGGCGTAGATCAGAAAGCAAACGCAAAGACGGCGATGTATACTGGTTTTCCTCTTGTGAGGATTATTCCAGTCGGAAGAACTCTAACTTCCAGCTGAATCCACTATTGGAAAATACAGCATGTTTTCATACGAAGTCCTTGTAAATTCTACAAATACAAGCTTTGATACGAAGTACTCGACCAACTTTAATTGTCAATCAAGCCTCTGATTGCAATCACTCTGAAGCTTTTAGACCGTACCGCACTGGCAAATCGACTAGAGGATTGTAACTGGCTTGGGATTTGAAAATGAAAGCTTTAGAACACTTTGGAAGACATTTAAGCTTAGAGAGAAGAGATGAGAAAGTGAATAAGTGAGTTGAAATGAATGAAATCATTCTCTATTTATAGGTTTTCCAAAGTCAGAATTCTGACAGAATTCGGGCAGAGTTCTATAAAAAAATCTCGGCATGTAGCCGTTGTATCTGTAACTACATGAAGACCAAGTTCAAAATCCAACGGAAAGTAGGCAAATTCTGGCTGAATTCTCCTTGTCTGGTTTTTGATTTTTTGGCCATTTTAAAAACAGATTTTGGCTTTTTGAAAAAGTTTAAACAGTTATGAGCTTTTGTAAAATGGGCTATTTTTTAAAACATAGGATATTTTGAAAATGTTTTTGGTGTAGCCTATTTGCCAGTACGACTCGGTGTACAATGTATTCCTAGACTCAATAAATGTGAAAATTATATTGTATAAGGAAATACAGACTCATACGACAAAATCAGCTTCGGTCTTGAACAGATAGGTAGCAGTTCTTTGGCAGTTGTCCAAGTGTCCAAATAGCCCATATATCGAGACAGAGTTTGATCAATTATTAAAATCAGGTTCGACTATAACTAATGGGCCAACAATCTCCCCTATTTTGATAATTGACAAACCTTGACCGATATAACATCTTGATCTTTGAGATTTGAAAACAATCAAAATATTGTACTGTACTGTGTCCTGAAAAAAATTCTTGTATTCTACAAAAGATGTTAGATCCTATTTCTCCCCCGTTGTGACTTAGCAAAATAATTGCAAAGAGAGAAGCTCCCCCACAATTCATGCATAAGGAACAAGGTTGAAGAAATACAAAAATAATAAGGATAAACAAATATTTTACAGGCAGTTTATATGTTGAAGCATAAAAAGATAGTGCTAGAACAAGAAATGAGGAATAATGCTAAACTAAAATAAAATATGCTAAGCAAAGCATAAAATAGATGTTCTCAATACATCATCTCAGTCAACATAGTCTCAGTGCAAATAAAAAAGTACTAAATGATATCTTGGAATGTCGGAGCATTTCCAAGTAAATATAGACATAATAAAGTCTCACTAAATAACATCTAGACAAAATACATCACATCTAGATCATATATCCTCTGAGTCATCATCGTCAGCAGTGCCAGCAGTACCACCATGTTCAGATGGACCAGCTCCAGAAAGGTATGGAGTAGCATCAGAACCACGGTACCAACATATGCGTTACCGGGCTGAAAGAAAGTATGGACCGTCTCATCCTCATAGTGGTAGCCTGAAACAGCTGGATCCCTAGGAAGAGAACTGGCAGAATGTCCAGTCTGAGCGAAACGAAGGTCACAAAAGAGTTGGCAAGAGCCTGAAACCGACTCACATCACAGAACTCGCGTTCCCTGGATGTGTCAGTGATAAACGTACGCAGATCCAAGAGATGCTGATGGATACCCTCAAATCACATAGGATAATCCAAAGGAGGTGGAGCAGAAGCAGTAGGAGGAGTAGGAGGAGCGGCTGTGCTGCGACGTGACAGCTGAAGATACTTGGGCTCAGACTCAAGAGCATAAGTGGATAAGTCAATATCAAAATACTGGAAAATGAAAGGGATAATCATCGCATAAGAGAGGTTGTGATCTCTTCCTCGACAACGACCCATCATCTGAATGATAGTCTTGGGAACCAAAAATGGAATTCCCTTGTGAATATGATAGAGGGCAGACAGTTCAAGGGTGGTGACATCATCTTTTGAAGTAGATTTCGATAAAATAGTAGAATAGATGATGCGGTGCAACTCATAGTTGAATAAGTTCAAGTTTGCAGCCTTGAACTTACCAGAATGAACACGGGCAGGAGAACAAAGTTCATTCTTAAAACTGATAAGAGTCGTACCATTGGGGAAATCGAACTCAGTGATATCATCAAGCAGGGCACCTTCGTTAGGAACGCCAAGGATTTCTGCTAGAATGGTATCATTGAACTCGATGTTGATACCGCCGACACGAGTTCTAACATCAAAAGTGTCTAATATGAAGTCGCAATAGAATAATCTAATGGCATTAGTAGCTATAGACAATTTTTGGGTGACAAGTTTGTGTAATCCTAATGCCTCAAACAATGGACGGTGTTCAGGAAATAAAGTCCATTTAATCGGGGCTCCGGTGCATATGTTACGTATTACAAAATCGGCGTACCATAACAAAGATTGATCATGAGCGTACCATAACAAACATTGATTATGAGTTTTAAAGTAGAACTCATTGAATGCACCGTCGGCCGATTGGACCGGAGAAAAGAGTGAATCCTCTTGCGGATTCGAAGATGAAGCCTCTTCACTGGCTTAGGTCTTCTTCCTCTTGGAGGTATTGAAACGCATAGGCATTTTCTCCTAAAAAGTAATAAAATACTAATGAATTGAAAGAGAGGAAAGGAGGAGTTTATACCTTGCAAGATTGGAGTATATAGTAGAGAACGAGAATCTCTGCACGAATCCAAAGTTTGGATGGAAGTCTCCAAGTAGATTAGGAGCAAAAGCTTGGAGTAGAACTAGGGTTTGGAGAGGGGCTCGGGCGGCAGCTGTTGTAAATAGAGGAGTTTGGAGGAGATGGGAAGAAGGGTGCCTCGGTTCTGACTTAGAACACAACATCACCAACAGAACTCTGGCTGAACTCGGGCCGAATTCTGGCCGAGTTCGCCAGGGGTTCTTTTGATGAAATTTAAAAAAAAAATTGTAGACCACTTTCTTTTCATCAACTCTTTCAATTATTTAATTCCAAGTTCAGTTATTTTATATTTCAATTAATATTATTTTATAAAGTAAATTTTGTTACACAGCGACTGTTTCAGATTAGCTGTAGGGGTACTGTCCCAGCTAACGGGAGTTCATCGGGGAACAATTAAATACCATTTTACTTCGATCGTAGTCGTGGTGACAGACAGACCCTTTGTAGGCTTGTCTCAAAAACAGTTTTTGAGTATTAAAAAATAATCTATAAGACAAGATTAATTAATATTATTGATATCTAAAATTCTTAATTCTCGACGTAAATAATTAAAACGATCTTCCGCTAATGGTTTTGTAAAGATAACAGCTAGTTGATTCTTAGTGTCTACATATACAAGGTTTATATCTCCATTTTGTTGATGATCTCTAAGAAAATGATGTCGAATCTCGATATGCTTAGTGCGAGAGTGACATACTGGATTCTTAGTCAAATTAATAGTACTAGTATTGTCACAAAAAATGGGTATGTGTGTGTAAAGTAAACCAAAGTCTTCTAAGGTTTGCTTCATCCATAAAATTTGTACACAACAACGTCTTGCAGCGATATATTCAGCCTCAGTAGTTGATAATGTGACAGAATTTTCTTTCTTGCTAAACCAAGATACTAGAGCTTTGCCTAGGAAATGACATATGCCGCTGGTACTTTTTATCCACTTTGCATCCAGCAAAATCAGCATCCGAGTAACCGATTAGGTCAAACGACGTAGTTTTATGATACCATAAGCCGACGGAGAAGTGCCTTTAAGGTTTCGGAAGATACGCTTAACCACGCACTAATGTGATTCCTTAGGGTTAGCTTGAAAACGTGTACACAAGCAAACGCTAAACATTATATCTGGTCGACTAACAGTTAAATAAAGTAAACTACTAATCATACCTCGATACTTTTGTATGTCGACCGGTTTGCCTTGTTCATCAATATCAAGCTTAGTCGAAGTTTCCATCGGAGTGCCAAGTGGTTTGACTGCTTCCAGATCGAACTTCTTCGATAGATCTTTATGTACTTGATTTGATTAATGAACGTCCTAATGTTGGTTTATTTGATTTGTAGTCCAAGAAAGAATTTTAGTTCTCCCATCATGCTCATCTCAAACTCATTCTATATACACTTTAAAAATTCTTGATAGAGAGATTCATAAGTAGATCCAAAAATGATATCATCTACATAAATTTGAACTAAAAGAAGATTTCTATTAAAAGACTTTATAAAAAGTATAGTATTAACCTTGCCTTTTGTAAAACCGTTGTCAAGTAAAAAAGAGCTTAGACAATCATACCAAGCACGAGGGGCTTGTTTCAAACCGTATAAGGCTTTCTTCAACTTGAAAACATAATCAGAATTTTTGAAATCAGTAAAACTTGGAGGTTGAGCTACATAAACTTCTTCTTTTATAAAACCGTTCAAAAATGCACTCTTGACATCCATTTAAAATAATTTAAAGTTATGAAAACATGCAAATGTACATAGCATGTGAATGGATTCTAATCTCGCAACTAGGGCAAATGTTTCATCGTAGTTGATACCTTCTTCTTGATTGTATCCTTGAGCTACGAGTCGAGCGATATTACGATTCACTAAACCATTCTCATTTAGTTTATTTCGGAATACCCAGCGGGTGCCAATGATCGGATGATCAATAGGCTTGGGAACATGTTCCCAAAGTTGATTCCATTCGAATTGGTTCAATTCCTCTTGCATAGCATCTAACCAAAAATTATCACTACATGATTCTTCAATATTTTTGGGTTCAAGCTGTGAAATAAATGCAACACAGGAAGCTATATCTTTACTAGAGGAACGAGTACTTATACCCCTGGTAATCTCACCAATTACCAAGTCCTTGGGATGGTCTGCCAAAAATCTCATTTCTTTTGGCATATCCTCAGGATTGTTGATTCCGACTTCTAGTTCTGTACGTGATCTGTTTGGAGAATCAGCTGGTGCTTTGCATGAAGGTTCTACAGGTGCTGTACTAGGTGTACTTATGTCTTCATCATCATCGACTGAATGTTGATTTAGTTCGTCAAATGTAACATTTATTGATTCTTCGATGATCATGGATCTCTTGTTGAAGACTCTGTACCCTTTGCTCTTTGTCGCATAACCTAAAAAGATACCTTCATTGGCCTTTTCATCAAATTATCTAAGATTGTCTTTAGTATTAAGAACAAAGCATTTACAACCAAATATTTTAAAATATGAAGCAGTGGGTGTTCTATCAAACTATAGCTCATAAGGAGTCTTCTTCGATATAGGTCAAATTAGAACCCTATTGAGAACATAGCAAGTTGTATTGACAGCTTCAGCCCAAAAGTATTTTGGCAGACTAAACTGGTTTAACATTACTCTACCCATTTCGTATAGAGTCTTGTTCTTACGTTCCACAACTCTATTTTGTTTTGGAGTCCTAGGGCAAGAGAACTCATGCAGATAACCGTGTGTGTGACAAAATTGCTTGAACTCTGCATTCTCAAATTTGCTGCCATGATCGCTTCGAATACGAGTGATCATGAAACCTTTTTCATTTTATACTTTCTTGCAAAAGGTGACGAATTATGACAATGCATCGTTCTTGCGTACAAAAAAATATACCCACGTGTATCTAGAAAAATCATCTACTATTACAAAAGCATATAACTTACCACCTAGGCTAGCAATTCTACTAGGTCCAAATAAATCCATATACAGTAATTGTAGAGGTCTAGTAGTAGTACAGCATTCTTGGATGTAAATGCGGATTGGATAGCTTTGTTCTTTTCGCATTTACTACATTTACCGTATCCTTCTTGAAAGAAATGTCCGGTAAGCCTCGTACCAGCTTCTTTGTGGATAATCTTAAAATTGTGTCCATATTTGCATGATCGAGTATCATATGCCATAGTTGACTCTCACCACTCTTGGCTATTAAGTATCTACCTGCTTTGTTAGAATCTTCTAACAAATAGAAAACATATATATTGTCTTCCCTGATACCTTCAAAGATAGTACTACCAATTGAGTTATCAATTATAGTACACTTATCTTTGACGAAGTTAATACCATAACCATGGTCAGCTAAATGACTTATGCTAAGTAGATTAGGTTTTAACTCGGTAACTAGACAAACATCTTTAATCACAGGGTAGGGGGTCTTACCAATATTGCCGATACTAATTATGTACACTTTAAGATTATTACCGAAGGAAACATATTCTTCTTTCTTCTTCGACAGTGTTGCGAATAATGAAGCGTCATCGGTCATGTGCCGTGAGCAATCGCTGTCGAGGATCCATTTGCTTCTAGTATGTGAAGGGTGTTTTACCTGATCGTAAGCCATTAAGCATACATTTGCAGCGTCATCTGATTGTTCATCTTCTAAGTCGCTGGCTTCACTTTCATGCCATATGCTTGTATTGGCATACCTTCTCGATGTAGATTTCTTCAGGTAGCCCTTGTCATATTTTTTTTTTCTGGTTGATGATGATGCTGTTGGATTGTCCTTCATGTATCATTTTTTCTTACAGCCATAGCTAATAGGATCTTTTTCGTTGTTGTTGTTGTTTCTGTTGTAGTATTTTGTTCTTCTATTGAATCTCATAAACTTCTTAAACTTTCTTACCATGAGAGCTTGATCTTCAGAGTCAGAGTCACTGTCGTCTTGTTGAGCCTTGAAAGCAGTCGACTTCTCTGACTTCTCCTTTGGTGCAACATCTTCAAAGTCTTGAAGTTCCAGCTCATGAGTGAGTAGCTTACCCATGAGTGTTTCAAGAGATATTGTTGAGAGATCGTTCCCTTCAATAATTGTTGTAGCCTTTGGAATCCAATTCTTCATGAGAGCTCGTAGAAGTTTGTGAATCTTCTTATAGTTACTGTACTCCTTACCTAATGATGACAGAGGATTTACAATATCCAGGAATCTCATAAATATCTGGATGACAGATTCATTTGGCTTCATCTTGAACGCCTCATACTCCTGAGTAAGTCTGCTAATCTTTGACTCATTGACTTGCATCGTACCTTCGTGGGTTACTTCTAGAAGTTTCCATACTTTATTTGATATTGTACATGTAGACACCCTGTTAAATTCAGTCCTGTCTAAAGTACAAAATAAAGCATTAATAGCACGTGCGTCAAGACTGGCCTTTTTCTTTTCATCCTCAGTGTACTTATCATGGAGTTTTTAACCAAAACATCTTCAATAAGAATACGAGGAGGCTTTTTATAGCCATCAATAACAATAGACCATAATTCAAAATCTAGAGATTTCAAGAAGAAACTCATCCGTGTTTTTCAATAAGTGTAATTTGTACCTTCAAAAAGTGGAGGTCTGTTTGTGGCTTGGCCTTCACTTGTGAACTTCACAGTTGCCATGTGTTATACTGTGATCTATGTAATAGCTAAAATAATAATAATATAATTGCAATGTTACCTGGCTTTACCTATATAACCCGTTCTGATACCAATTGTAACAACGAAACGTAAAGCGTAATACTCTACGGGGGTGAATAGAGTAGGCAGCAGAAAATAGCTAATTAAAAAGTTAGCAACAAGATCACAGAGAATGTATATATCACAAGTAAATAAATATAAAAGCAGAGATCAGAAAGCAAACGCAAAGACGACGATGTATACTGGTTTCTCTCTTGTGAGGACTATTCCTGTCGGAAGAACTCTAGCTTCCAGTTGAATTCACTATTGGAAAATACCGCAAGTTTCCATACGAAGTCCTTGCAACTTCTACAAATGCGAGCTTTGATACGAAGTACTCGACTAACTTCAATTGTGAAGTGTCTTTCTTCAATCAAGCCTCTGATTACAATCACTCTGAAGCTTCTAGACCGTACCGCACTGGCAAAGCGACTAGAGGATTGTAACTGACTTGGGATTTGAAAATAAAAGCTTTAGAATACTTTGAAAGACGTTTAAGCTTAGAGAGAAGAGATGAGAAAGTGAATGAGTGAGTTGAAATAAATGAAATCCTTCTCTATTTATAGGTTCTCCAAAGTCAGAATTCTGATAGAATTTGGGCAAAATCCGGACAGAGTTCTATGAGAAAATCTCGGCAAGTAACCGTTGCATCTGTAACTGCAGGGAGACCAAGTTCAAAATCCAACGAGAAGTAGGCAAATTTCGGCCGAATTCTCCTTGTCTGGTTTTTGATTTTGTGGCCATATTAAAAACAGATTTTGGCTTTTGGCTTTTTAAAAAAGTTTAAACAGTTAGGAGCTTTATGTAAAATGGGCTATTTTTCAAAACATAGGATATTTTGAAAACATTTTTGGGGTAGCCTATTTATCAGTATGACTCGGTGTACAATGTATTCCTAGACTCAATAAATGTAAAAATTATATTGTATAAGGAAATACAGACTCATATGATAAAATCAGCTTCGGTCTTGAACAGATAGGTAGCAGTTCTTTGGCAGTTGTCCAAGTGTCCAAATAGCCCATATATTACGACAGAGTTTGATTAATTATTAAAATCAAGTTCGACCATGACCAATGGGCCAACAGGGACTATTGCATGAAGTCAAGACCGACGAGAGCGAATGCAATTTTGGAAATGACCCTCGAGATTAATGTTGCTGGAAATTAGAGTTGCTTATACGAGATGATAATATATCGGCTTAATTAATATAAAAAAATGTTTGAATACAGCAAGAAATTTTACTAGAGTGGAATGATGGCACAAATTAGAAGATGGGTCATAATCGGAAGATTACGAGTTGCAAATAAAGTGCATGGATATGAACAAAATGGGTACATGAGTAGATCGATGAGGATCGTGGTATCGAGATAAAATATGGCTATTGGTTCTATCAAATTTTGATGTTATGAATAACAATGGACTTAAAAGGAAACTCTGAATTTGTTGGAAACTCGATATAACTATGTCGGAATACTTTAGAAAGCTTTGGATCGGTTGTGGGAAATTATTTGAGTTGGAATTGGTAACATTCATTGTATTATTTGTTAGTTGGAGAATTGAATAAGTAAAGTGCGGCTATACGAGATGCTTAAGAGAGTTGCTAATATTTAGGAATAAAATTATACCTATAGCTCGTTCATTTTCTCCATCACTGAACTTGGATGTAATGCATGTATTTCTGGGATATCTAAAATACGTGTATGATTCCAACTAAGTGGTATACTAAATTCAAACGAAGCCACGGAGGAGGATTATCACGTGCTAAGAAATTACACGAGCGTTGGAGTAAATAACAAGATGGTAAAACTATTTTGAGTCAATTGGGATGCTATAGCGAGATGGTACATTACTTGAAATCAATCGAGACATGGCAGAGAAATGTTAATAGTACAAGTTGATCGTGGGAAGTTTCATAAATTCAGTTGAAGTTATGGGGATGAGTTTTGTTTAAGTTTCGAGGACAAAACTTTTTCTGAGTAGTATATATTATAGTGCCCCAAACCACAAGAAACATTATGATGGTTGGATGGCTCGATGAAGTCTTGTTGGACTTGGAATATACGAAGGATCACTCAGAAGACTATGCGATCGTGGCAGGAATCATCTTATAAATATGAGTTAGTGTTGAACCCTTCGAAGATCCTTTAGCTTTACGCTTAATAAAAAGGATTAGTATGCTATGTCTGCTTGTTGAATTGGTAAATGTTATCTTGCATAGAACCCGAAAAGATAATGAAAGATAATAAAGCACATGACCCGAAAACGGTTGCGTATCATTTCATGAATTGTGTGCTTGCGTGTTGTTGCTATGAAAAACATGACAGGTGAAGGAAAAGTCTCAAATACTTGGGCGGTGAGTATATCGAGCCTTAGCTCGATGAATAGATGGTAACACAGATGCTAAGTCCCAAGAACTGGGCAGTAAATATGCTTGAATTATGACCGAGAGAATGTAAGGTATCAAAGATGTGGGAAAGAGATTGAGTAATCAATATTCTATTATCTTGTCGCCGATGTAGAATATTGATTACACTAGGACCCTGGATTGGTCAAATGATAATGTAAGCGTTGGCTCAAGGAAAGATGGCTATACGAATAATAATGGTGGCTTATTACTTAGTTTTCCTATCATGCATTATATGTTTTCTTCATAAACAAGTTGCATATATTTGCATGGTCATGGATAACTTATCGACAAGGTGGTTCCTCGAACGGTATTCCGAGACCTTGGAAACCGATTCGTCCTAGGGGAACCTCATGTTGAAGTAGTAGCAATGTATGCGGTGTCACGCTCCGCTCCCGTAGGAGCGATCGTCCTTGCTAAGGCATGATGTCGCACGAGCCTAGATTGCACTCGTACAAGGCGGGTTCCATAACGGCCAATTACAGCGGCTGCGACTGGGTCGTCGCACAGAAGTCCCAAACAGAGATATTGAATAATAGCAGCAGAAATTTAGAACAAAACACAAGTCATTCAAAAGATACATTTTATTGATATTGAAACAAGGGCTACAATGGGACGTAAGGCCAAGATTACAAGTCACTCAAGCTCACTCTTCTCATATTACAAGTCACTCAGCTCTCTCTCATCTCTCAATACAAGTCTTGAACCAGCGGATGCTTCGGAAGGTGACGTCCATACATTATGTCTCGTACAAGTCTTGACTCCATGCGGCTGCATGCTTCGAATCGCCAAGGAACTCCGTGCCTCGACGCATCCAAGCGAGCTCCGCGCCACGAGCTTCTACCTGTGCCTGCACATGAAAACTATGTGGGTGTCAGTACTCAACTGTACTGGTGGAATGAGCTCCTCGCCCACCCATAAAAAATCGACACGTTCATTTACTTTGTGCAACATAGTTCCTTTATGATTGTCTTTCTACTCTTGCCTTAGGATCAGTTTTAAGACAGTCTCTTTGGCCTATTTTGTGTCTCTAGACCATCCCGTGCTTGCAACAACAACGTTAACTCATACTTTGCTTCTAGACCCTTCTCGTGCCAATAACGTTAAACTATCAAGTCGTGCTTTTCTTTTGGCCCATAATCAGAGACGCAACTACACGACAGTGTCCAATTCCCATGTACCCGTGCTACCACTTTTTTGGCAGTGCCTCGATGCTTTGTCTTGCCTATACTCGTGTTGTGATAGTGCAGCTGTGCCTCATATTTCAAGGTCGTGCCATGCAACTCAACGTAACTTCACCAACTTGCCCTATGGCCCTTTTGACTTAACTCGAAATAACTCAATACTTACTTATGCAACTCTATGTCAAGGATCTAACACTCGACGACACCTCTTGTGCCGAAGCACGGTTCCTTGCTATGGCCAAGTCATAGGCTCTTAATCCATGGTGCAAGCCGTGCACACATACCTTATCAACCCCACTCATGCCGTGTTTACACAAAACTTTCTATCACCTTCCATGTTAGTTAATAATAATTTATATTAGGTGTATTACCCACAGGTCTCTGGCATTAATAAGCCGATCAGGACATAGCCTGGTAAACGGGATCCTTGTACCGTAAGTAGCGAGCTCCGATGCAAGTCTCTGAACTACTTGTTGCTTCATACCCAGCTTGGCTATCACCCCGTTTCCTCCACGACCGAATCGGTCCCTTGGCCCCAGGCTTTCCGATCCGAAGAAACGGTAAAAACACCCCTTGTCGATAAGTCGTCCAACGACCATGTTATGTTTTCTTTAAGGTATATATATATATATATATATATATATATATATATATATATATATATATATATATATATATATATATATATATATATATATATATATATATATATATTGCGGTATCATTGGGATCTGTTATTAAATCGATTTATTTACTTCTTCCATTTTTTATACTACTCTTGCAGAGCCCAAACCAGGGTTGCCTCGGCGACTGACCTACCGTCCCGACATATTCATCTCGGTGACTAACCATCGCTCTGACTTAACATTGTTTGAACTCAGGGAACGGCTATTACATAGTCTTCCCACTTAACTTGAACATAACGTGTTCTTCATGTGTCGATAGACCGTGGCTAACTTTCTACTGAACCAATTGTGGCTCGTGCCTTAAACCAACCCGTGTTCTACGCGACTCTATCGCCCAAGTCATACCTTATATGACGGGCCTCGAGATCGTGGGACAATTTTACTTGACAACCGCAGAAAGAGCGGGACAGCACTTGGAATGACTTAGGTCGACCGGAATAACTTT
Source organism: Iris pallida (assembly GCA_029216955.1). Taxonomy (NCBI): domain Eukaryota; kingdom Viridiplantae; phylum Streptophyta; class Magnoliopsida; order Asparagales; family Iridaceae; genus Iris; species Iris pallida. Next base: position 10,838,254 of record JANAVB010004800.1, read on the forward strand.
GCCTAACTTATTCAAGCCTACAACTTAACCCGAGGGACGAGCAAAGGCTATGCCAAGCCTTGCATCGAGGAAACGTGCATGCTTTATCGAGCATTTACGCAGGCGACGCCTATGACTTAGGCTAATTCATGGTTTTGTATCGAAGACCAACTTTCCTTCTCCCAAGCCGCGGGACGAAGGACCGAGTGTCAATTTTCAAAGCCACCGTGCAATGATTCTAAGCCAACCGTGGGACCTTTTTCCATGTTCTAACTCAATCAACCCAACTTGGGATTATTTCCTTAGCTATGTGGATTCGTCTCTTTTATTATCAAGCCTACTTGTGCATTTGAAAACTTTTGAGTTATTATGTGAAGGCTAAGATGAGGCAAGTTCACTGAAACTACCCCACTTGAGCGAGGAGTCGCCTTGACCGAGCGATGTCTTCAAGCAGCTGTTGCAAGGCTAAGTCCGAACGCCGTCGGCGTTCTGATTCCTCCGATTGACTGAGCGGGATGGGGTACTACATCATACACCACTCAAAAAAAGTTTCGTCCTCGAAACTAACTGAGTATACTTATCGACTTATAACTTGATTCAACATTCAAGGAGTCTCATACACACTACTCTTATACGTTTATTCAACTCGAGCCACGCTCATGCCATGATTATCTTTTACCTCGAACAACTATAACTCAACTTAGGCAACTTACTCTCGTCGCACACACGGATAACTCAGTTCTAGGCAAACCATCCGATCAACCAATATTCAAGTTTGTCTCAATCTAATGATCGTACTACCACCAATCTTTTCTTTGAAATACGACTTTAAAATCCTCGACCCTTTTTTCATTCCTCTAGTCTCACTTGATTCGACGTATCACTTAGTTGGATCGTGCACATATTCTAGGCGTCCCTAAAATACATGTATTTCAGCCAAGCCTCGTGATAGAGAATCTGCCATCACCACTTGAGTCGGATCGTGCACCTATTCAGGCGTCCCTGATATACGTGCATGTCAACCGAGCCTCATGAGTGGTACCTCCACAATTCCTATCGCTTCGCACCGGGACGTCTGCCTAACCGCTAGGCTATGTCTTTAGGGTAAGGTCATCCGTCAGTATTGGAATCATAGTTCCCAAACAACAATATCAACACTGACCCCATCCTAAGGTAAACCAAATTGATAGTACAGGGTTTCTACCCAAGCTCGTATCACTCCGATTTCTAAACATCGAGCATCGATTCCCTACAAATATCCCAACATTCGTCGCACGGGATCTGAGTCATTCAGCAAAGCCATTCTACGATAACTCACGTTTTAACCAATTTCTCGACATATCAATATCACTCGTCCATCAATCCATTTTGCATAGTCTATCCCTTCAAACACGTTCGACATAATCTGCCTATCAATCTTTCCACGTCAAGCATGCTACGACACAATTTGTTGCTAAACCATAATTCACATTTCATATTTCCTAAGTCGTTCATCACAACTCACGTATTCAATCACAAGGTCGTCTAGCTTAACAATATGTTGTGCCCCGATCTCACGCGAGTCAGATTATCCACGGTGGACATGAATCACCATGTACACTCCCGTGGGATAATCATCCTCATCTGGACATAACTCTTATTTTGTGTCTAGACTAATTCATTCTCGATACGTAGATTGGATCTATTCAATCCTCAAGTTTACTCCATCATCAATCGCAAGTCCAAATATCCTCGAATTTTTCTTCGTATCAAACCAACAAGTCGAAGCAATCCAAATTGCTACGCCCTGATTTTCTGAGTTTCGATCGTTCCTGCGACATGAATCACCATGTCAGCACTCACACGGAACGATCACCCTAAATCCGACGTAACGCATGTGCGAGGCTGGAGTTGCGCTCGCGCAAGACAAGATCGTCGACGTTGTGGTTATCAACGCAACCATCAAGACACTTTATTTTCGTCCAAGTATTCATTTCTATCAAAATACTAAGTATAGCATCCGTCAGAACAATAACACTTGCATAATCGTCATTCCTCGAATTAGAATGCCCCCAAGTTATCGCATATCGATCTTTGATACGCCTCAATACCATCGATGATATGCGTAACCTGACGATCTTTTTTTTGCAACAAATTTTGAGTCGTACGAATGATGCTATCGTCCGACTGGATAATCTCCTCGACATCCAAATTCAAGTTCGATCATTATCCCTCGAATCTTTCACAACATCAATTTCCTCAAACCCAAATTCGTGTATTATTCATTCATCTATCTTAAGTCATCGACCAACGTATTTCTTCGATTCGTATCATTCCTTGCTAACTTAAATCATCGAGCAACATTCATTCCAATCCCTAGAGTCATTTTCAAACATTCGAATTAAACTTTTCATGCACGTTATCTTTTCGTCGTGCTAACTTTTCTTATACGATCCGTATTAATTTTTTCGATCAAGTCATCCATTTGTACACCTTAACTTTTCTTCGATTTGGTTTCACCTACTCAATCATTTTCGTGTTTCATACTCGCGCAATCCTCAATCCCGTGCACGTTCCGTGCGCATCAATTTCTAGGTCGTTTAAATCAACTCGTCAAATCTCAAGACCACAACTTATTCAACGATACTCAATCTACGGCTTTGCATACACGCGATGCTTGCTGATAGACTCATTAACAGCCCCATATCCTCAATCGATCGATCGACATCCTTGAGGCTATCGCATACCCCACTCAGGGATGAAGTCATTCAACAAATCCTTAACTTATCATTCGATTCATAATCTTTTTTTTGAATTTTCGTTCGAAGGATTCCTTAAATTTCAAGCACACCCATCTATATCGTACTGACGTTATCGTCGCCCGATAGTACCCCTATCGAAAGTCATCCTACTTACTCAATCGATTCCAACACATTATCATCCGAGACAGATCGAATCTCGCACTCGACTCTTCTAAGGTCGATGCAACTTTGGTGTATATGCCCAGCCCGACTTAGCCAACCGTGCTTACGCAAACCATCTTTTTATTTTGTCAAAAACTGTTCTCCTACGTTTTGCAAAATAGATAGATTTATTGTATGGACATCCTGTGGGACAATTGAGAGAGAGCGCACCAACGATATCAACTTGTGGAAGCAACAAAGTTAAAGAATTCAATCTATAGTCCAAGGACGTAAAGCCGTGCTCTGATACCACTATGTCACGCCCCGCTCCCGTAGGAGCGATCGGCCTCACTAAGGTGTGATGCCACACGAGCCTAAATTGCACTCATGCAAGGCGGGTTCCATAACGGCCGATTACAACGACTGCAACTGGGTCGTCGCACAGAAGTCCCAAGCAGAGACATTGAATAATAGCAGCAGAAATTTAGAACAAAACACAAGTCATTCAAAAGATACATTTTATTGATATTGAAACAAGGGTTACAATAGGACGCAAGGCCAAGATTACAAGTCACTCAAGCTCACTCTTCTCACATTATAAGTCACTCAGCTCTCTCTCATCTCTCAATACAAGTCTTGAACCAGCGGATGCTTCGGAAGGTGACGTCCATACATTATGTCCCGTATAAGTCTCGACTCCATGCTGCTGCACGTTTCGAATCACCAAGGAACTCCGTGCCTCCACGTATCCAAGCGAGCTCCGTGCCACGAGCTTCTACATGTGCCTGCACATGAAAACTATGTGGGTGTTAGTACTCAACTGTAGCTCCTCGCCAACCCATACAAAACTGACACGTTCATTTACTTTGTGCAACATAGTCCATTTATGATTGTCTTTCTACTCTTGCCTTATGATCAGTTTTAAGACAGATGCCTTGGCCTATTTTGTGTCTCTAGACCATCCCGTGCTTGCAACAACAACGTTAACTCATACTTTGCCTCTAGACCCTTCTCGTGCCAACAACATTAACCTATCAAGTTGTGCTTGCCTTTCGACCCATAATCAGAGACGCAACTACACGACAGTATCCAATTCCCATGTACCCGTGCTACCACTTTTGAGGCAGTGCCTCACCTCTTTGTCTTGTCTATACTCGTGTTGTGACAGTGCAGCCGGGCCTCATATTTCGAGTTCGTGCCATGCAATTCAACGTAACTTCACCAACTTGCCCTACGGCCCTTTTGACTTAACGCGAAACAACTCAATACTTACTTATACAACTCTATGTCGAGGACCTAACACTCGACGACACCTCTCGTGCTGAAGCACGGGTCCTTGCTATGGCCAAGTCCTAGGCCCTTAATCCATGGAGCAAGTCATGCACACATACCTTATCAACACCACTCGTGCCGTATTTACACAAAAAATGCTATCACCTTCCAAGTTAGTTAATAATAATTTATATTAGATGTATTATCCACAGGTCTCTGGCATTAATAAGCCATTCAGGACATAGCCTGGTAAACGGGATCTTTGTACCGCAAGTAGCGAGCTCCGATACAAGTTCCCGAACTACCGGTTGCTTCATACCCAGCTCGGCTATCACCCCGTTTCCTCCATGGCCGGATCGGTCCCTTGGCCCCAGGCTTTTCGATCCAAAGAAATGGTAAAAACACCCCTTGTCAACAAGTCATCCAACGACCGTGTTATGTTTTCTTTAAGGTATATATATATATATATATATATATATATATATATATATATATATATATATATATATATATATATATATATATATTAGGGTATCATTGGGATCTGTTATTAAATTGATTCATTTACTTGTTCCATTTTTCATACTACTCTTGCAGAGCCCAAACTAGGGTTGCCTCAGCGACTGACCTACAGTCCCGACATATTCATCTCGGCGACTAACCATCGCTCTGACTTAACATTGTTTGAACTCAGGGAACGGCTGTTACATAGTCTTCCCACTTAACTTGAACATAACGTGTTCCTCATGTGTCGACAGACCGTGGCTAACTTTCCACTGAACCAACTGTGGCTCGTGCCTTAAACCAACTCGTGTTCTACGCGACGCTGTCGTTCAAGTCATACCTTATATGACGGACCTCGGGATCGTAGGACTATTTAACTTGACAACCGCAGAAAGAGCGGGACAGTACTTGGAATGACTTAAGTCGACCGGCATAACTTTGCCTAACTTACTCAAGCCTACAACTTAACCCGAGGGACGAGCAAAGGCTATGCCAAGCCTTGCATCGAGGAAACGTTCATGCTTTATCAAGCATTTACACGGGCGATACCTATGACTTAGGCTAATTTATGGTTTTGTATCAAAGACCAACTTTCCTTCTCCCAAGTCGCGGGACGAAGGACCGAGTGTCAATTTTCAAAGCCATCGTGCAACGATTCTAAGCCGACCGTGGGACCTTTTTCCATGTTCTAACTCAATCGACCCAACTTGGATTTATTTCCTTAGCTATGTGGATTCGTCTCTTTTATTATCAAGCCTACTTGTGCATTTGAAAACTTTCAAGTTATTATGTGAAGGCTAAGATGAGGCAAGTTCACCGAAACTACCCCACCTGAGCGAGGAGTCGTCTTGACCGAGCGATGTCTTCAAGCAGCCGTTGCAAGGCCAAGTTCGAACGTCGTCGGCGTTCCGATTCCTCCGATTGCCTGAGCGAGACGGGGCACTACATGCGGGACCTTCAGTGGAGCTAGCTACCTGTACTACAAGGGGCACCGTTATACCAGAAAGATGGTTCAAGGTGGCATGTCGCCAGTGACCTTCATGTAGATAGGTCCAGTGCTAATGATGTCTTATGCAGGCAGAGTAAGTTATTACTCAATTACAGGGAAGGATGTCGGCTGTTGGTAAGAATCACCTGAACGGTGACAATTATGATAACATGATGTTGTTCCTAACAATGTCTTATGCAGGCAGAATAAGTATTATAAATGTACATGGATGGCTACACTACCGTGGATAAAAAATCACCGAAGGGTGATATCATATTTGTTTAACATTATGCTGGCTATAAATAAGATGCATGTTTTACTTCTGTCGGATATGAACTGTTAATTGACCCTAAGACAACGAGAAAGACCACTCTTAATAATATTCTATAACATGATTACTTAGTATTGTCTTCTTAGGTGAGTTGGGCCATCACCGCTCGCAAGTACATAGATGATACTGACCCACGTTGTGGGCATTTTTTATGTGCTTGTGCATGGAGGAAATTGTTTGATCAGTGCTTGGCATCGATGAATCGGATGGATGTGCAGAAGCTCTTCTTGCAAGACGTTGTCTTCTGCTTTACGGGACATAATGTATGGAACAGTGCAACTCAGGCGAACCAGTGAGATTGTAAGCCTAAATGGCAAGTAGTTCAGTTGGCTATTCAGAAGTCTTTGTAAATCTATTGTAAACTCTGTATTCAGCTACAAGTCTTGTAATCTATTCCAATTATCAATAAAGAGATACGTTTTTTTCATATCTTGTTGCTATTCAATTTGTCTGCTTGGTTGGCTGTGATGTCGTCGTTTTATGAGAAATATCAAAAACTATAATGGTTTTACCTTATACAAGTATAATCTAGACTTATACGGCATCACGTCCAGTGGCTAGTTTTCGATCTTCCGGGATCGGGGCATGACAGTTTCTTTAAAGAATCGATAGAAGAATCATGCAAAGATATTACACATGTGTTTTACTCTTGAGATCTTCTATAGATAAGGAAAGAGATTTAATTTTCAAAATTAAAGCCTCATTCAAACTCTTTAAAGAAACACAAATCTAGATAATAAATCATTATTTTCACATCTCAACAACTCATTATTTTCTTCTAAATGAACAACCTTTTCAGAAAGTTCTTCATTTGTAGAATGAAGTGAAGAACAGGTAGGCAACTCTAGAGGGGGTGAATAGACTTTATAACAATAACAGCCAAATAAAATTCAACTCTTTTCACCAACAGTAAATAATCAGAGTAAATGCGGAAATAGAAAGATCAAGAGAGCATACGCAAACACAGTCGTTTTTAACCTGGTTTCCCTCGTGGAGGACTAGTTCAGGCCTGAGAACTCTAGCTCAGGATTAAATCTACTATTTGTGAAATAGTGGTTACATCCCGTGCCTTTTCTTCAGAAGAGAACGTCAACTTCTTACAAAGATCACTGTGGCGATGCTTGGAATTTTCCAAGCGACTTTCTTGACTCTTGCACAAACTCCTAACTGAATAGCATTGAGCACTTTGAGGCTTAGGAAGCTTGTGGCTAGTAGATGAGAAGGTTAAGGCTTATATGAGGCTTATAGAGAAGAGAAGAGAAGATGATTGGATGATTGAAAATAAGAGAATTCAAGGCCTATTTATACTAGTTGGGAAAGACAGTATTCGACCAGACTTCTGTGTCAAAAATTCAAATTTTTGGCCGTTGGACAACTAGCATACAGCAAACCCTAAAAATTAGGGTCCTATAATTTAGGGGATAGAGTTCGGCCTGAACTCTGTGTGGAGGCAAAGTTCGGCCCGAACTCTGTCTCCATAGGACAGAACTGCTCAACTGGCTTTTGTGGGCTAGTTTGGTTTGGTGGAGCTTTTGGTTTTATTTGGTGATATGGTATAGGCCCAGAATACTCAGTGCTACTCAGTTTATATTTAGCTAGACTCAATAAATGTAAAAATACAGACTCAAAAATTGAGTACGCTGTAGGAGAGAGCCGACGTCCGTCTTGTACTGAGTTCTGTCTTAATGTGTCATATTGAATTACGATAAGTATCATATTGTCAATTTTATCAATATTTGGTTAACTATGATTTTGGGTCAACAATCTCCCCTATATTGATAATTGACAAAATAATATTTGTATATTCAATGTTCATACCTGGACACAAGTAGTAGTCATGCATAGAAGCAATAGCTCCCCCGTAAAAATAGCTCCCCCATAAACATAGCTTCTCTGTAAGCCAATGTTCCGTATCCTGATAAACATAATCTCTACCAAAACATAGATAGCACAGGATATGATAAAAATATGAATATCAAATAAATCTTCCCCTTTTGTTATTTAGCAAAGATGCATAGCAAATATGAATAGCAAACTCAAACAAACAGAAAACTGTAGAAGAAAGTAACTGGCAAGCACACCATAATAATGATAAACTGCAGATAAAGTCTGAACATCCACATAACATAGAGTGTCCTCATACAATAAAATCAACTACATAAATAAAAGTCCATAATGCATAAAAACTAAATATGATCATCAGCAACAGCAGCAGGTACGGAACCACATCCATTATGAAGCGTAAGATGGTATAGCGGCGTCAGATGGATAAGTATCCAAACGATGAGGATCCACGAAGGATGCATCCGGATCCAGATATCGCATAACCCAAGGGTCGTCGATACAGTACCCGTTGTGAGATGGATCCCGCTCCATAGGAAGTGGCATAGAAGGATGCCGAGACATAGTGTACCGGATGTCATGCAATGAGTTGCTGATGGCACTCATCTGCAAGGTGGTACGATAGTCAAGCTGGGTCCAGTGATCGTCCTCCAACATAAAACGATCGCGAAGCATGGTCTGGATAGACTCGAGAGTAGCAGAAGGTGCAGGCTCAGGTTGCCCGAGAGCAAGTGCATCAGCCTGAGCATCAGAACCGGAATGCTCGGACTCAGCAGGAGGTCCTATAGCTGCCTGAAGCCACCTTGCCTTAGATAGAAAGGCAGGGGCTGGAAGGAATTGGCACTCATCGAGAGGGACATGAAAAGCATAGAAAACCATAGGCAAATAGAGAGCATAGACCAAAGATCGTGGCCTCTTCCTTGCATTGATCATCCAGTCCATCATAGTACGTGGAAGGTTGAACGGGACATGGAAGTGAAGGTGATACAAAGCAGAAATCTCAAAATACGAAACTTCATCAGTCGATCCCGCTTTGGGCAGGATCGTGGAAAAGATAATACGATGAAGCTCGTAGAAATAAGGGTTAAGGAATTTTGCAAGTAACTTGCATGGACGTGTGTTCAGGGTACACAAATCGTCCTTGAAACTCTCAAGGGAAGACCCATCGGGGAATTGAAACTTGTGTGCATCGACAAGCTTCTCCCAAGAGTTGGGTTCTGGAATCTCGAGATATTCTGCAAGTTCAAAATCATCGAACGAGATGTCAATTCTAGCAACACGAGAATATAATCGTGTGTCATCAAATGTGAGATTGCAATAAAACATTTGAATTGCATTCAAGTAAATAAGTGAAGTTGAGGAAACTAATTCATCAAGACAAAGATCATAAAATAATGAGTCATAACGAGAAAATATAGTAAAGTTGATGGAATGACCCGTGCACACGGGACGTGATCAAAAATTATTAAACTATTCATTTGAGGCGTCCAATGACACAAAAATTTGATCATCGAATGTGTCGGGGTCATTGGGTCATGGTGGATTGAAAAGAGGATGAATAGGTTGATCATCATGAGGAGGAGGAGGGTTCGATGAGAAAGCACCCTTAGTTCTAGCCCTCTTTCCTCTATTAAACAACCTAGGTGCCATTGAACAATGAAGGAAATTTGAAATTGAGATAGAGAAAAAGAAAAAATTATACCTCAAAAGAATTGTGGAAGATGGAAGAGAATGATGCTAGAGTTGTTCTCCTTGAGTTTGGAGAAGAAATCCACACTAGATAGAGAATTCTAGGGTTAGGGTTTGAAGAGGAAGGAGTTGGAGAAGTTTTGGAGGAGGCAATAGAGAGGAGAGAGAGGGAGAACCCAAAAATATGAAGGAGGGTTCGGATGTGCGGGTGAATGCTAGACCATAGGATCAAAATGGATGAACGGCTGAGAGCAACTGGAAGTTCTGGAATAGCCAAACCGAATTCGACCCGAACTCTATAGGAGACAGAGTTCGGCCCGAGTTCTGGGTTCTTGGACCAGAACTGAAACCACTTTAAAAAAGTTTGAAACCAATGCCAAGTTTAAAATAATGAATAGGAGGGATAGAAATTTAAGAAATTCAAAAGTAAATGGCCAAGTAGAAAATTTTCAAATAAAAACTGAATAGAGTAAACGAAATGAAGTTAGAAAATTTTAAATGTGTCAAGTTATAAATGAAATTGAACCAATATAATAAACAAGGATTTATGACACAAATTAGTACGATGAAATTGCCATGGGATAGCTGCAGGGGCCGGATCCCACCTAGCGGTAGTCTGAAGACTAGTTCACTGTGTCGCTTAGGCTTTTACGCCTTGTTGTCAGAAGGACCCTTTCGGCTTGTACCCATAGCAAAGTCATCATAAAGAACAGTGACATAATCGATATTTACGCAAGCCAATTTAATGAATAACCATTTCATCTAAAATTCCTAATTCACGACAAAGAAAGTTGAATCGCTCTTCGGATAGTGGTTTTGTAAAAAAATCTGCCAGCTGATGATCAGTGTCAATAAATTTTAAATTTATAGTGCCATTTTGTTGATAATCACGCAAAAAGTGGTAACGAATTTCAATGTGTTTTGTGCGTGAGTGACATATAGGGTTCTTAGTAAGGTTGATAGCACTAGTGTTAATACAAAATATAGGAATGTGCATAAAAGATAGGTTATAGTCTGCAAGGGTTTGCTTCATCCACAGAATTTGTGCACAACAACGACCAGCTGCGATATATTCAGCTTCTGTTGTGGATAGTGCGACAGAATTCTGCTTCTTGCTAAACTAAGAGACTAGAGCCTTGCCTAATAAATGACACGTGCCGCTTGTACTTTTACGGTCGACTTTGCATCCCGCAAAATCAGCATCCGAATAACCAATAAGGTCAAAGGATGTGGATTTCGGATACCACAAGCCCACTGTAATAGTACCCTTAAGGTATCGAAAGATACGCTTAACGACGGACATGTGAGATTCCTTAGGACTAGCTTGATAGCGAGCACACAGACAAACACTAAACATGATATCGGGACGACTAGCAGTTAGGTAAAGTAGACTACCAATCATACCTCGATACTTACGTTGATCAACAGGTTTGCCGCTTTTATCAGGTTCCAACTTGGTCGTAGTAGCCATAGGGGTGCTGATTGGTTTGACTTTATTTGACTTGCAATCCAAGGAAGTTATCACGACCCGCACCCGCTTTTCGGACGCGAGCTCGTAAGCAAGCCAACTACATATCGAGCGGACTCCAGCCCATCTCGAATACATAAACGCTGTCAAGGCTATGGTATACTGCCAAATCATGGCAATGCAATCTATATCTCAAATCCACAATAAGTGTACGAATCATGAAAGGACACTATGGGTCATAGTCTGCAGCCCACTAGCATATATGTCCGATAAGACTCAAAGAATATAATAGGAGTCTATAAACTGAATCAATAAACATGGTATCTCATGCTAATGAGAGGAAAGCACGAGAGGATAACAATATAATATCACTGACAAATACCTGAATCTCATAAGCAATATTGTAATCATCTGAAACCCACAAGTGTCATAATCATCCGCCATCCAGAAATGCTAACTATCACCACGCAATCACTAACCTGAAGAGATCATCAGGTCCTCAGAGGACATAGCAAGATACATAAAAACATGCCTATCTAGCAGTTTAATCATACATGATATTATAAACGGGATATAAACAAGAAAATACACTTAACATGGCACGAGACTACGACCAAACTGCTATCAAGTGACTAACGACAAGTGGCTACTGACAGGTGACTATGAACTGGAATACAAGAACAACTACACGTAACTGAACTGCTGGATGAACAAGTGAACACGAGATCAATGGAATACTAAACCCACGCCCCGAGTGGACTCACAAATTTGAACTAATCACTAACCCTCGTCCCGAGTGTGGACTCTCTGGTTAGTTCACGGCAAGGCACCCTCGTCCCGAGTGTGGATTCTCTGCTGCAAGTACTACATCCTCGTCCCGGGTGTAGACTCTATGATGTAAGTACTACATCCTCGTCCCAAGTGTGGACTCTCTGATGCAAGTAAACACGATAAACACCCTCGTTCCGAGTGTGGACTCTTTGGTGCAACAGATCAAGACAAACACCCTCATCCCGAGTGGACTCTCTGGTGCAACAGATCAAGACAAACGCCCTCGTCCCGAGTGCACTCTCTGGTGCAACAGATCAAGACAAACACCCTTGTCCCGAGTGGACTCTCTGGTGCCAAGGAAACAATAACAAGAATTTAGCAGTTCAATTACACGTATTCGTTCTATGACACGAACCAGTCGAGGTACAAGTAACGACATGGTACAACTCAGTCAAGACCCAGTTAAGGACAACTCTAATATAAACTCATAAGGTGAACAAGCCTGGCATATCTACACTATCAATCCATGAAGACGATATACAGACAAGTCAAAGAACTAGTGAACATGGTATGAAGAACATATATAAATCAAGTCAACTAGAGAACTGATAATAACATATAAATCCATAGAACTAGAGTAACCAAATGATAACCAAATAATCACAGGAAAAAACTATAAGCATAAAATTAAACTGTAGAGGGAGGCAAGGTATCTTGCCTGGTGGTTGCACGTAGATCCAAAAATATCATCAACTGATAAGCCATAAAATCCAGATCATCACAACTGTCTCCGAAAGCCGAATTTGTAGATCGACGAACGATCAATCACACGCTGCAAAAACTCCTCGCGAAAGTAGCCTCATTAGGCTGCTGCTATTGCCGATTGCTTCCCTGTTTTACCGTGCGTGCGCTGTCTCCGACGGGTCTGGCCGCGTACGGCGGTGGCGTCGGCGGTGGGTGGTCGTCCAGGTGACGGGGAGGGTGGCGTGCGCGTGTAGAAGCTGTTCGATCCCGAGGCTTAGGGTTTTGGTGATTCTCCATCCGTTGCTCTCCCTCGGCCTCTCCCTATATATACATATATATATAGGTTCTGTGAACCGAACAGAGGGTGGGCTCGGGCTAAAGGTGGGCCTTAGCTTAGGGAAGTTTGGTTGTGATGAGTATGTGCTCGGTTTAGGGAGCTGGACTGGGCTCATGCCTGGGGCCCGCTTTGTTGGGCTGGGCTGGGATATCTTTCGATTTCCTTTTTCTTCTTCTATTTGTTTCTATAATCCTATATATATATATATATATATATATATATATATATATATATATATATATATATTTTTGTTTCTATAATCCTATATATATATATATATATATATATATATATATATATATATATATATATTTTTCTATATATATATATATATATATATATATATATATATATATATATATATATATATAGAAATATATATATATATATATATATAAAAAAAAATATATATATATATATATATATATATATATATATATATATATATATATAAAATATATATATATATATTTTATATATATATATATATATATATATATATATATATATATATATATATATATATATATATATATATTTATATATATATATAATGATATATACGTACATACCATAAATACCATAATTATAAATACGAGAAATAAATATTAAGTAGTATCAATATTGAAATCCAATTCTAAATTTTTATATACCAAAATTCACGTAAATAAAATACAGTGACAATATATATATAAAGCCTAATTTTCATATATTATAAATATACTTCTATATACATATATACACAAGTATATATATAACTTAGATAAATCCCATAAAGTCCAAAATATTTGTTAAAGAAATTTATTTACTATATTATCAAACAAATACTATTTCTTATAGCAAGCACAATAATATGTATATATATAACTATCGTTTCCAAATTGCTTTCTAAATCACTAAAGTAAAATGCCAATACAACATACATCTATATGGTCGTCTTTGAACATACTACCCGACTACGTGGGCTTGGACTTGGTTCAGGTCCGGTCCGGACTAGTTCGGTACAACCGGGTTCCCGAAAAGTCGATAATTCTTAGTAATAAATAATTAAACAATTTATAATGGTCAGGTCACAACTTAGCCTGGTTTTCCTAGTTAGGGCATTACTATGGCTCAGCCTTCCTGGCATGGCTAATACACTAGTCAAGGCACGCTACTGCACTATCCGTGCCATGATTCCTAGTCGTCTGGTACTTCAAAACTCAACCATAGCTAGATTCTTCTACCATAATAATTAACTAAATAATTATTTATACAATTCTAAAAAATCATCCTTTAAATCAAATAAATAATAAAAATATTTTAAAAATTTTCGGAAGGGGAGATGCAAGAGCTCCCCCATCATGCTTATCTCAAATTCGTTCTGCATACACTTAGCGAAATCTTGGCATAGATTTTCATTTATGGACCCAAATATGATATCATCGACATAGATTTGCACTGAAAGAATGGTGTCTTGAAAACTTTTGATAAAAAGTGTAGTGTCAATCTTCCCTTTTGAAAAACCTTTATCCAGTAAGAAATTGCTTAGGCGTTCATACCAAGCTATGGGGGCTTGTTTGAGGCCATATAGCGCTTTCTTGAGTTTGAAAACATGGTCGGGAAATTTATGATTTTCAAAACCAGGGAGTTATTTTACAAAAACTTCCTCCTTAATATAAAACCATTCAGAAAAGAACTTTTAACACCCATTTGGAAAAGTTTAAAATTTGAAAGTTTGCAAAGACACAAAGCATCCGAATGGATTCAAGTCTTGCAACAGGAGCATACGTCTCATCATAGTCGATACCTTCCTCTTGGTTGTTTCCTTGAGCTACTAGACGAGCTTTGTTGCGAGTGACTGAACCATCTTCATTTACTTTGTTACGAAAAACCCATTTAGTACCAATGATCGAATGGTTAGCTGGTTTAGGAACAAGTTCCCAAACATGGCTTCTTTCGAATTGGTTGAGTTCTTCTTGCATACCTGAAATCCAAAACTCATCATTAAAAGCTTCTAAAACAGTTTTAGGCTCAATATGTGAAATGAAAGCAGTGCTAGCAATGGAATGTCTTAACGATGATTGAGTACTTACTTCGCGTGATACCTCACCTATTACCAAGTTTTCTGGGTGTGACGGCTTGGACGCGAACTTCTTCGGTAAGCCCTCCAGAGAATTGGTTTCAGGGGTGGTATTCATCGGCGTGGAAGTTGATGGTTTAACATCATCGTCGGGGATAGCTGTTGTACTAGTTTTCTTATCAAAAGTCACATTAGTAGACTCTTCTACAATCATTGAGCGTTTGTTGAACACTCTATATCCCTTACTCTTGGCAGCATAGCCAAGAAAAATACTATCGTCAGCTTTGGCATCAAATTTGCTTAAGTTGTCTTTGGTGTTTAGGATAAAACAGCGACAACCAAACACTCTAAAATATGAGACATTAGGAGTCCAACCAAACCAAAGCTCATAGGGTATTTTCTTCGAAATAGGTCGAATAAGCACCCTATTTAAAATATGGCATGATGTACTGACAGCTTCTGCCCAAAAATATTTCGGAAGTGAAAATTTATTCAACATGACTCTAGCCATATCGCCAAGAGTCCTATTCTTCCGCTCCACAAGACCATTTTGTTGAGGAGTTCGAGGACAAGAAAACTCATGATCAAAGCCATTTGTTTCGTAAAACTTTTCAAAATCAGAATTTTCGAATTCGCCTCCATGATCACTTCGAATTCGAGTAATCATGTAGCCTTTTTCGTTTTGGACCTTTTTGGCAAAGATTTTGAAAGTAGAAATTGCATCGCTTTTGTTTGAAAGAAAGAAAACCCAAATGAATCTAGAAAAATTATCTACTATAACAAAAGCATAGAGTTTTCCACCAAGACTGGCTACTCTACTGGGACCAAATAAGTCCATGTGCAGTAATTACAAGGGTCTAGTAGTACTTACAGTATTTATGGAATGAAATGAAGATTTGGTTGCCTTATTCAGTTCACATTCGGCACATACCGTGTCCTTCTTGAATGTGATGTCGGACAGACCTCTTACTAGCTTCTTTGTCGATAGCCTGGATATAGTATCCATATTGGCATGACCAAGACGCTAGTGCCACAACAGTCTCTCATCCTTGTGGACGTAGAGGCATCTTCTTGTACTGTTAGTATTTCTAGATAGATAGAAAATATAAATGTTATCTTCTCTTATCCCTTCAAAAGCAATATCTTCCGTTGACCTATCATAAATATAGCATTTATTTTGTCCAAAGTTAATATCATATCCATGATCAGCAAGATGACTTATGCTGAGCAGGTTATGCTTTAACTCGATCACTAAGCAGACATCCTTTATTACAGGAGAAGGAGGATAACCAATAGTACCATTACCTATGATGTAGCCCTTTAAATTGTTACCGAAGGATACATACCCTTCCCTCTTCATCGATAGTGATGCAAAAAGATTTGCGTCTCCCGTCATATGTCGCGAACATCCACTATCGAGAATCCACTTGCTTTTAGTTGTGGAATGAAGGTCCACCTACATCACGAGTAGATGTGACCTTTGGTACCCAAGTTCTTGTGGGTCCTGAAATATTAGTCTTCGGTACCCATGTATATAGATTAATATCAACTAATTTCCTAATTCTACACTGTGGTGAGATATGACCATGTAATCCACAGTATGTGCAAATAGCATGTCTATTTGTGTTGGGAGCAGATTGATAGTTATGTCTATATGCAGCATGGTGATAGTTGTGTGGAAAAGCAGGATAGTGACTATATGTAGCAGCAGGATGATGGTTATGTCTATGTGCATCATGGTGATAGTTAGCAGGATAGTGACTATATGTAGCAGCAGGATGATGGTTATGTCTATGTGCAGCATGGTGATAGTTAGCAGGATAGTGACTATGTGTGGATTGAGAATGATGTCTATGTGCATGTGGTTTATGTGCTGCATGAGAGTACGTGTACATATAAACATGTTTATGTGCTGCATGTGGGTGACGTGTTTTACTATTATGAGTGGTCTTGTGTTTTGTGTGTATTTTGTGACTGTGTGATTGGATTTGAGGTTAAGCAACCTGTTTCCCCAATCAAATCTCTAATTTCTTACAGACAACATTCAGTTCATTACACTTAGCATTTAAACCATCAATCTTAGCAATAGAGATCTTGTGTTTGTTCTTTTCTTCAGCAAGCTCTTTGTTGAGTGCTAAGATCTCACGTGTTTGCTTTTCAATAAGTACTTTGGCATCATGTAGGATTAACTTAAGCTTGGACACCTCATCAGTGACTTCCGTGGGTGGAGTGTCTCTAACATTATCAAGTAAGGAAGAAAGATTTTGAATCTCTATTTCATAGCCTTTGATTTTCTCCTTGGCATGCTTATATTTACTAATGACTTTCTTGTGGTCATTTAGTAAATCATTAAACGCATCGCCAAGTTCATCAAAAGTAAAGTCATCGAGAGTTTCGCTAGTCACCTTCTCGGATGTTGCTATTAGGCAGACATTAGCGGTGTCTTGAGGAGAGTCATTTTCTTCCTCGGAATTACTTGCTTCACTTTCGTGCCAAATACTAGTGTTGACATATTTTCTTGAAAAAGGCTTCTTGTAGGGCTTCTCATATCTGTTGCCTTTCTTTGTGAAGGGACAGTCCTTTCGAACGTGTCCAGTCTTTTTGCAGCCGTAGCACGTTGGTTCTTCCTCATCGTCTTCTTGTTATTCCTTCTTTCTCCGATTGAAATGAAGAAACTTCTTGAAGTTGCGGACTAGAAGAGCTTGATCATCACCTTTAAAATTGTCGTCGTCAGTCTCTTCAGGATCAGCCCTTCGACGATGAGCTTTTAGGGCAATTTCTTTTGCCTTTGGAGCAGGTTCGTCAAAGTCTTTGAGGTCGAGCTCGTGGGTCATCAGCTTTTCCATCAAAGTTTCCATAGACATTGTGGTGAGATCATTGCCTTCTATGATAGCTGTTACCTTAGGGTTCCAGATCTTCAGTAGCCCCCTTAGTAATTTGCGGATCTTCTAATAATTTGTATATTATTTGCCAAGAGATGATAGAGGGTTGATGACGTCAAGAAACCTTGTAAATATTTGGGTGATCATCTCATTTGGCTTCATCTTGAACGTCTCGTATTCTTGAGTAAGATGACTAATTTTAGATTCCTTGACTTGAGTGGTTCCTTCATGCGTTACTTCTAAAAGCTTCCATACTTCGTACGAGGTGGTGCATGTCGAGACCCTGTTGAATTCATTCTTGTCTATTGCACAAAAAAGAGCATTAATAGCTCTAGCATCTTGACTTGCCTGTTTCTTTTTCTCGTCAGAATATTTGTCGTTGGATTTCTCGATGAGATCTCCATCGACAACTATTATGGCGGACTTTTTGTAACCATCGGTGACAATGGTCCACAGGTCGAAGTCTAGAGACTTAAGATTGAAACTCATCCTAGTTTTCTAATAGGTGTAATTGGTTCCATCAAATATGGGTGGCCTATGAGTGGACTGTCCTTCACCATGATTAGAAAACATAGATTGTGTGGTTGCCATGGATCAGCTCTAGGATGTTAGTCCTTGTAAAGAGAACAGAGCTATGATACCAATTGAAGAACAGGTAGGCAACTCTAGAGGGGGGTGAATAGAGTTTATAACAATAATAGCCAAATAAAATTAAACTCTTTTCACCAACAGTAAATAATCAGAGTAAATACGAAAATAGAAAGATCAATAGAGCATACGCAAACACAGTCGTTTTTAACCTGGTTTCCCTCGTGGAGGACTAATCCAGGCCTGAGAACTCTAGCTCAGGATTAAATCCACTATTTGTGAAATAGTAGTTACACCCCGTGCCTTTTCTTCAGAAGATCACGTCAACTTCTTACAAAGATTGTTGTGGCGATGCTTGGAATTTTCCAAGCGACTTTTTTGACTCTTGCACAAACTCCTAACTGAATAGCACTGAGCACTTTGAGGCTTAGGAAGCTTGTGGCTAGTAGATGAGAAGGTTAAGTCTTATATGAGGCTTATAGAGAAGAGAAGAGAAGATGATTGGATGATTGAAAATGAGAGAATTCAAGGCCTATTTATACTAGTTGGGATAGGCAGAATTCGGCCATAATTCTGTGTTAAGAATTCAAATTTTTGGCCATTGGACAACTAGTATACAGCAAACCCTAAAAATTAGGGTCCTGTAATTTAGGAGACAGAGTTCGGCCCGAACTCTGTGTGGAGGCAGAGTTCGGCCCGAACTCTGTCTCCATAGGACAGAATTGCTCAACTGGGCTTTTGTGGGCTAGTTTGGTTTGGTGGAGCTTTTGGTTTTATTTGGTGATAACATAAAGGCCCAGAATACTCAGTGTTACTCAGTTTATATTTAGCTAGACTCAATAAATATAAAAATACAGACTCAAAAATCGAGTACGCTGTAGGAGAGAGCCGACGTCCATCTTGCACTGAGTTCTGTCTTGATGTGTCATATTGAATTATGACAAGTATCATATTGTCAATTTTATCAATATTTGGTTGACTATGATTTTGGGTCAACATGAAGGTCATTAAGAATCTCTATGGATTGCTTAGCCATGACTTTCCACTTAGTGCATTTCTTGCATTTAGAAGAAATATGATTGTCTATGCTACTAGAGATAGAACCCTCTTTATCGGAGGAGGAGGAATACGGAATACGATTCCATGGAAATAATAACAAGGATCTTCTCTAAGTGTGTTAAGCCTAACAATAGAGTCCTCGCTCTGATACCAATTGAAAGCACCCTAGATGGGGGGTGAATAGGGGCAAGCTTACTAATCAAGCACTAAATGATTGCTAATGGACAATTTAAATATCAAGAGTACAAGAGAAGAAGCAATAACAATACCGACATCCGAAAATCTTGGTATCTTTTCGAGGGACACTCCAGTCCCGGAACTCTCTTTGGCTTTAATCCACTATTATCGCAAATAGTATAATGTGCATTTTTATCCGAAGGCTCACCAACTTCTTACATAAGAGATTTATCCCAAGGCCTCTCCGACTTTAATACAAGAGCTTTGATCTGAAGACTCTCCAACTTCACGAGAACTTTCATCCAAAGACTCTCCAACTTTAACCTCTTTACAAGATGGTTTAGATCTTTTTACAACAAGATGAAGATCGAACTTTACAATTCAAAAAAACTCTAACACAATCTTTGGATGAGCAAGTGAAAGCTTTGGTAGAGTTGTTTATGGACAGGCTTTGGTAGATTAGAAATTTTAGGCTCAAAAGTATCAACCTTGAGTGAAGGGGTTTAAGGCTATTTATAGCCAAAGCATTGAAAAGAGCTCAAAGGCAACTTTTTAGTCAGTGACCAGTATACCGTCGGTATGAACCAGTGTACCGTCGGTATACCAATCTGGAGTGTAACGACTAGAAATATAGCTGTTGGGATCATTAAATGCACAAGAATTCGATCGTTGGATTGCCAACTATGATGAACCGGTATACCGTCGATATACTACAGTATAGCATCGGTATGCCAGTGTGTAACGCCCCAGTCCCAAAATACTTAGGACCAAGTATGCAACATACCAGCTGCACATATACGAAGAATACTCTAATATATGAAATTCTCGTATACGTACATAAGCTATATATATATAATAAAATCACAGGCCAGAATATAAGTATCTAATCTCATCACAGCTCAACACAGAAGAAATAAGAGTCCAATAAATAATGCATCAAAAGATAGTCGGGTGGACATACCCACTCCAAACAGCTATGTAAAATAGTCACAAAGATCGGAGTCCAACCTCCGCAAAATAGAAAGTAAATAAAAGAACATAAGATGTCTACTACATAGTCTCAATAATCCTCGAAGATAAGAATAGAGCAAAATGTCAAAGGAAAATGCCACGTCGCCCACAAAAGATGGATCCAATGCCGCTCCGTACTCCTGTGGGAAATCATCTAATCCTGGAGAGATAACTAAGTCCTCAAAGAGACGTAACAAAATACAAGAAAACACCATGCCATATAAACTGTGATATATAATAGAAAATAAGGGATGCATGCAATAGGGTACCTAACCGTACTATAGTGAATATGCAATAAAGAACAATCCTTCACATATGGGTACTCGGGCTGTATAGCAGTGGCATCGTCCATTCCTTCGGGAACCAGTCGTCTCCGTCCATAACGTTCGGCGAACGTCAGAGGGAATCAGTAAGAAAACGTCCATAACACTCCATGAAGGTCAGAGGGAATCAGTAATAGTAAGGTGAACCTGCGTCTCCAGCAGAGCTTCAATATGTGGCCCATACATCAAGGAATTGTTCTTCCCACCCCATGTCTAGTGGAGTCATATCTATGACTCATATGACCCTCTAGTAACTGCAAATCTACTAGCATGTAATTCTATTTGCAGTTACTCCTAACCGTCGCACGCCTCATACGTATCGGTGGCCAGCCGACTACGCGAGTACGTGTCCTATATGTGACTCACAATACATGGCAAAGTAAGTGTCAAGGCCGTATGAGATATACCAATATCTCATCAACAATGGGTGGTCACTAGGCTAAGTGGATGCAAGAGAGATAAATAAAAGCAAGAAAACGACCGATAGAGTCGCTTGCACCCAAGTGTGACTTGGACGCACAGTTTTATAATAACAAATAATAAATGATGAAAATAACAACTAAAAATAATAATATGTAAATCACAGAGTAAGGTGGCAAGGTATCTTGCCTGATGGTGCAAAGTGGCAAGTCCAGGAAATCACAATGTCAGCAAAGAAACGTCACAATCTCCAAACAACTTTGGTTGCTGAAACAAATATCAAAAATGTACTCGGTATATAAGATATACCAAGAAAATGCCTGTCCAAAAGTATAATTCTGGAACAGGGACAAAATTATAATTTCGGATCAAAACGATGTCCGCCGTTGGACCCGCTTTGCACCAAAATACGTGCCAAAGTCTATGGTCTCTAAAGTCGTCAAACTACATGTCTACGAATTCAATTTGAGTGAAGGAACTCAACGGTATGTCTAGTTTTGGATTTCGATGAGCTGCATACAAAATCGCCCGTTTGAGTGGGTCACGGACCCGCCAAAAAGGGATCCCGGTCGACCTTCTCAGAATCGAACCAAACTTGGCACACGGTACCAAAATTTTGATTCGAACCTGTTGACGTAAGTTTTGTCTCGATCTGACGACTGTACACGAAGTTAGGGTCAAGTTTATAAATTGGCGATACGGGGGTATCTTGACGGATACGGACTGATTTCGTCGCGCACACGCGACGAAACTGAGTTCCGTCAGTTCCCACATGTCAGCAACGTCCATATGTGCCTTTCGATGCATATAGCGCGCGACCACGTCGCCCGGTTTGTCGGAGCACACGCTGTATCGAGAAAATTTCAGAATTTTATATAAGTTTAAAACAGTTTTTTCTCCAACTTCAACATCAATTTACTTTTTATACGTTAATCGAAACAACGATCCAGAAGATGCGTTGTGATCTTGGTTATGTTGTCTTTTACTATTTTCAATTAGTTTCTACAAGTTTTTAATGCACAACAAGAAAATTGGCCGACAAGTTGTCGTTTAGAATTGGTTTTAACAGTCCAGAAAAATAGATTTTTTTGCTAACTTCGGTTCGATTTTTCGAACCAGTTAGATGGTCATGTCAAAATCTATTTGGAGGATCTCGAAGAGGGTCAAGTCTATTTTCTAGAAAATCTTACGGATCGAAAATCGGTGTTACGAGTAAAAAGTTACTTCGTCGGAAAGTAGGGTACCTTGAGTGGGAAAACTGCTCCGTAGATGACGAGGGACTGACTTTCGATGCTCCATTCATCGCGCACACAACTCCTTGCTAGTGAAACGAACTCGTAGACGAAGAGGGTATGTTCTGCCGCAATTTTTGTTTTGGGAGTCTAGGGTTTTGAGTGTTAGCCCAATGATTATATCATATTTTTGAATATGGCTAATCAATTTAGTTTAACATAATGACATCACTAATATTCATGTAAATCACTATCATGTTGCTACCTAAACTTAGCATTGTCCTAATTACTTAAACTTAGCATTGTCCTAAATGTTCTTTAGATCATATTGCTTTGCTTGTATCAGTTATATTATTTTGTTTGCCTAACATGTATTTGTAGACATGCTGTAAGCATGATCAAACATGATCAAACCAGGACATATGCAATAGAGAATTATTAATGGGCCAAAGACGGTGTTATACAAGGAGATTTCTCTGAACCGCCCAACGACCTATCCGGGGCCTCGCATCGGGGGTTCCGCTGCCCGGTCAGCGGACAGGGGTCGAGGGTGCAGCACCCCCCGTCAGGGGTTCGGGGACGAAGCCCCCGAAAGGTATTCAGATTTTCAGATCTGTTTATCTTTAGACGATTGCCGTCAAGGAAAAATATATCTTCAATGTCAGGAAAAAGACGTCATCAAAAGGGCTATTGGTTTTCATTTTTATTCTGTATTTTTCCTTTTATTGAGTCTAGGAAAAATGTGAGATTGATCGGATCGGTACTGGCTTAGGTTTTTCTCAGTCCACAAACAAAAATAAGCCTACCTACGTATCCCAAAAATCCACAATTCCAAAAGGCCCAAAACCTATACAAATTTGGTTTATTCCTTACTGTTCTGAACCAGCAGAACTCTAACAGAACTCTGACCGAGTTCGGTCCGAGTTCGGCCCGAGTTCGGTCTAGGTTATTTGAATTTTAGTTCCCACCAAATCTGCATGCAACGTTCGTATGCAAAATCCTAGCATCCGAACTCTGCCCGAGTTCGGTTCCCCAGAAACACTATAAATAGAGTTGAGATTACCATTCATTTCAATAATCCAATTTCATCTCTTCTCTTCTCTATCTAAAGTGTTCTGAGCTTTTACTTTCATATATAAGCCTTTACGACTCTTAGCCAAGCCAGTACAGTTTCTGTTTAATCTAGAGTTTGGTATTGAAGAGTTGTATCGGAGGTTGTATTCAGAAAACATTCCAGTTTTCCAATTGCCTTCTGGAGTCGGTCGTGCGCTCGTCACCAAGCACGGTGTTGTGAAGTCGGTCGTGCACTTGTCGCCAAGCATGATGTTGTAAGAGTTGCAAGCGCTCAGTTAAAGCTTGTGTCATAGTGGATTAACAGCGAGCAAGAGTACTCGCGACTGGACTAGTCCTCTCAGAGGAAAACCAGTATACATCGCTGTGTCACTGAGTTTGAATTCTTGACTCTTACTTTACCGTATTTTATTTACCATCTTTTATATGCCATAATTTATAATTGCTTAAGATTTTTAATTGGTGATTATTTTTCGCTGCACACGCACACACTCTATTCACCCCCCTCTAGAGGTGCTCAACGGTCCTACATTGAGGTCTGTGGAGGAAGCTATATATATAACAAGTTGGGTGAAAACCTAATACTACTAGGCTTACTAATAAAGCCATGGGCTTTGCCCCACGGGTTGGAGTTGGTTTAGGCGCTGCTACAGCAGCTAAGGGAGAGGGGGGGTCCGCCCACTTTAAGTGGGTGGGAGTTTTTTTTTCTTATTTTTTTTTTTCTTTTCTTTTCCTTTTTCATTTCTTTTTTATTTCTTATTCTTTTTCATTTCTTTCTTTTTATTTATTAAATTTTTTTTTCTTTTAAAAAAAAATCTATTTCTCTATTCTATTTTTTTATTTTAAAAATCTATTTTCTATTTTTTGTTTATTATTACTAATTAAAAACTTTTTTCAATAATTCAACATTTTAGATATATTTATATACACATATAGCTCCACATATATGTATATATAAATATATACACCTTAATAAATCAACACATACACACATACATATATACATATAAATATATCATATAAACTTACACCCATACTATGCATTAACTTAAGTATTTGCTATTACTATTATTTCACACTCCTAATATTATGCATACATGTATTTTAGTACAAATTTCTACACAAAACTAAATTTAAATATTTTAATGAATTAGGGGGGTTTACATCCTACCCAACTTAAAGAAATTTTATCCTCGAAATTAAAACTACGGTAGGGGGTCGAATGCAAATGCAAAATTTTAAGGGGCTAACGCATGAAAGTCATCCCTTAGTTTTCGAACAAATGAGGGTAGTTGTACATGGAACCCTATTGGCTTAATTTCTATAGGGTAAGTGTTCTTGGTTCAAGGCTCTACCCCACTTATGGAAGTTGGCTATCCGTGATAAACGTCGTTACGAGCCTTCTGAGAGGGGCTAAAAGGTGCAGGGGTTTCATATTGAATGAATCCATCTCGAATTTAAACTATATTGGTGGGGCAATATCTCGTAAGATCAACTTATACCATCTCTGCTAGGCTATGGTAGTCTAGAACAAGTCCTAACTCGAGAGGTTGGGCTAGTTCTAAATCAGATTGGTTAGATAGGTGCCGTAAGTCAAAAATATGCCTTTCATGGCTTTTGTGTACAAGTGTCAGATAGGGTCTCAATTGAGTATCACACTAGGGCAGGTGCATATTGGGCTTCGAGTAGATCACAACCATATATTGGGTCGAAAGTTTTGAGTTGAGTTTGGTTCTCAAATTGAAGCCGACAGGTTCGTCAGTATTACGGTAAGGTTTATAATTAGCCCTTTTTTGCTCAAAAATCGTATCATGAAAATCGAGTACAAGGGGACGTGTTTTACTGGGACATGATATGTCTACATGAAGGTGGACTCGTATAGGTCTTGCAGATGAAATTTATTAGAAGGTAGCAGCTGGTCTTGTGCTCCGAATCTAAATGCCACGGTCGGGGACCCAAAAATGTTCTAAATAGAAAGTGGGAGTTCATGAGGCACTAATTATCGTTCTAACATAAACCACTTATTCTAATCAATAGGCAATCCTAGTACATTCTAAATTCTACTAGGGCTCTACGATCTATATCCTATAGTAATTTATTTCTGGAAGTTAGCAAAGACACCGCTCTATGGTTTAGTAGAGTTAGAAAGGTTCGAGTCGGAAGGTCATACCTCAATTTGTGGAAGAATATTACACGATGTACTAGGATACGAGATGTGATAGATATGAGTCAAGTTTTGAAGACCGTACTTTGATTCCAACAGATGTCAATGATTGTATGAATATATCTTTCCTGTCTATAGATGGTATGATGAACTAAGGAGGATATTATGGGTCTATTTTCCCTCAATACGAGCATCTGACTTTCCAAAATCCGTAAAGGCAAAAACAATAAGTGTTGATCGAATACGAATATGGGATTCCAGAGGCGTTTCAAATAGAGTTGTCAAGGCAGTTGCAGATGAGATCCTAGAGCCATATATATCTCAATCCATGTAGGATAAGCAAATAAAAGCGAACCAACTGTACTAAGGTTGATCAGACCATCATACACTGATTCTGATTAGACAATATGTTAGTGGGCGTCCCCAATATACACATGTCGTGAACAAGCTTGATAAGGATAAGCTTGCAAAATCTAGGCTATAATAGTGGTGTTTAGTCAGACTAGTCCAAATATTAGTACGCGGGATTTATGATTGAATGAAAACACGAGTAGTTCGAGGTTTAAGAATCTAAGCCGTGTCCAGTGTTCGTGCTTATACAATCGTCCTACTGTCTGATTTTCTCTGGCCTTGGCTAAACTTATGATGTATGGATATGATAACAGGGAATATGAAAATTAAAATCATACCTGCTACGACTACTCCTTCTGTTTCCACATTCTCTACTGCTAACGAGAAGGCATGTCTGTAATTCTAGCCGGGGTCCTGAACTCTAGTCCTGTCGTGCTGCACTGGCTGGGGTGGTAATGGTAGGCGAGGAGCTCCTACTGTTGGTGCTATAAGCCCAGACACCTGTTGTCCTGGTCGGGGTGCTGGGAGTGTAGGAGCTGTCGGCCTCGGGGTCTGTCGAGCATATACTATCGCCTGCTGCTCTGGACAATTCTTGACCATATGCTGGCTGGATCCACACCTCAAGCACCATCCATGACGGATCCAACAGTCTCTCTGGACATGTCCTTCCTTCCCACAGTAATGGCAAATGGGGTTCTGATATGATGTGGGCCTCTGCGGGTACTGTCCTGTGGGCCTCCTGATAGGTCCATCCTGTGTAGCTCTAGCCAGTACGACTGCTAGTGTATGGCATCTCGATGTCTGCTGCTGCTCCTTGCAAAGAATCTTCTGGGCACGAGCTTCTTCCAAGACAGCTGAATGGGAGACTCGAGACTGGGTAGTCGTATAAGACTTGAGCTCTGGTGCAAGCCCCTGATGGAATCTTCTCGCCTTCTCTAACTATGTCGGGATCAGTCCCGCACCAAATCTACTCAGGCGATTGAACTCTGAGTCGTACTCATCAATTGACATGTTTCCTTGCTTCAGATGAAGGAACTGATCGTAGAGACCATCTCAAACATGAATATGGAAGAATCTTTCATAAAAAAAGATCGTAGAACTGCTTCCAAGTGATCCCAGTGCCTAATCGCCTTTCTTCCGTCTTCCACCAGTGGTGAGCATTATCTTCTAAAAGTAGGCCCACTGCTGTCATCCAATCACGTACTGGTAACTGGGATGCCTTCAGTAGCTTCTCCGTGCTAATAAGCCATGCCGACACCTCCAGTGGCTTCTCAGTACCTCTGAAGGACTTGGGGTTCATATCTGTAAAGTTCTTGATAGAGCCTTCATAAGGATGCAGAGCTGGTGTTGGTACCGGTGTCGGAGGTAGAGGTGGGGGCCTAGTCAGCGCCGTCATCATGCTCTGCCTCATCAACTCAGTCTGTTGCCACTGAGCCTGCATCATGGCGTACATGAACTGAGTAGTAGGGTTCCCATCAGTCGATGGTAGAGGCATCTGAGGGCCAGACTGTGGCTGAAACTGCTGAGGGTATGGTGGTGGTGGCAGGGGCACATTCCCTCCTAGTGGTACGATAGGGGTCTGCCCAGCCTGGCTGACTGGGGATGCTTGTGTCTCAGGGTATACCGTCGTCAGAGTCGTAGTAGGCTGCGACTGTCCTGGCTGGTACGAGGTCACCGGGGTCATCAGAGGATTCTGTTCCTCTTGGGTAGCCGCATCACCAGAGGTGATGGCCAAGGTGGAAGTGCGTCTGCTTCTTAGATTCATACTGTTGGCACGAGGAAGAATATGACAATATTAGGAGAAGTTCGATATGAGGTAATTCAAGTAATCAAAGGAATTTGAAAAGATTGGAAGTCAAGGGAAGTAGTAGTTCTGGATGAGATACTATTTCTATTCCTATATGCAGGCTTGTTGGGCACAGTCATGTAACCCAATGTCACGACCCGCTACCCAAATTGTTGGGCCAGGCCGAGTCATGTCCAGCCTACGTTTGATATAAAATGTAGTAAGCTGTTCTAAAGACAACATGATAAGACTAAATGTGCTAACAGTTCTATAAGTGAATAAAAGTCATAAATGCTCCAAACACAAAAGTCGTATCATATAGTAAAATATCCAAAGTACAAGTCTGAAATATAAAACTGGATACATGTCCAGTTACAAAATATGTAGCCTAATACATGACTACTCTCAAAAGTCTAAAGCAAAAAGATAACTAGGCGAGGTTTCCCGCAGGAACATCCTCGTAAAGCAAAGCCGGGTCCTCGATAGTATCTCCATAATATGGATCACAGAGCAACTCCTCCTCAGTAAGGACACCTACAACGTTATCCTGTCAGGACGGGAGCAAGTACTGAATCTAGCAAACTAGCATATGAAACATGGAAATGAACATAAGAGAAAATAACTGGAAACATGGCATCACACAATCTATCATGGCAATGATACATATGTCATAGAGACAGATGTATATGTAATGTTTAAAACTGTAGCAGGTACGTGATCATCAATAGGTGTACAATGTGCAGGGGCACATAATGAAATGTACTTCCGTATAAGTGATAAGGCGATAGATGTACATACGTACAAATCCGCTTTGAGATAAAGCCTACGACAAGGTATACATATAAAATGTCAACCTTGCTCGGTACATACGTACGGAGAAGGGGGCATGATCACGTACTCAACTATCAGTTTCCCCATCACCCATATTCTAATCGTGTGAGAGATACATAAAGACTGTTCTAAGCATGATAGTAACTGAAAGTACAACATGTGATATTTTAACTTGCTACCCCAAGGATCAGCATTTAACATGGTTGGATTAGCAGTTCATTTATGTAACAGTATGTAAAATTTGTAGAAAGTACTTGCCTCTAGCAAAACAAAGCAAAACAAGCTGCGATAAAAGTGCTATGGATGTCCGGTAACTCGTCACTGTAGAAATAAATGCAATAACTTAGTTTTTACACTAAGCTAAAACGCTAAGACACTAATTTATGAAACACGACTTGTGACTGGGCACCTAGCCAAAATGATGATTTTAGCATAGGAGACCAATATGGGATGACACACTACTTTAACTAACTTTCTAGGGTCTTTACACCAGTGAGGGGTGAGGTTCAACACGGCTAAAACTCAAGGTAACACAAAAAGTTACAAGTCGTAATTAATCAAAAAATAAATCAAATGATCATTGTGTTTTAACAATTTTTGAGATAGACAAAAAGCTTATTTTTACTTAAAATAAAGTACCAGAATGATCTTTGCTAATTGTAGAAATTTATTATAATTTTTTTGGAATTTATTAACCAGTACAAGTATTTTATAAAAATCAGTTTTCCTAAGTACACAGAAAATAAGTTTTGGTTTCATATGCCAAACTAGTGGCAAAACAGTAAATTAAATACTATAAAAATTATACTAAATTATCTAAATTAACATAGTATCTAAATACTATTTTTCCAGAATTTTAACAGTACTTTAAGTATTTTTAGAAATTCAAAAACAGCATTGCACACAATTAAAATTAAATAATTAATTATCTGCGTATTTTGTCCATGTATATAATTTGAACCAAAGTTCAAATACAGGACCCAAGGCCATGAATCAAGTCCAATATGACTTGTACAGATCTTGAATGTGTGAAAACACATTTGGGCCCAAAAACCCATGCTAGGCTTGGACACCAAATGGTTGCAGTAATTTAAATACACTAAAATACAAATTGGTAAAAGTGCAAATTAAATATTAATATTATAATAAGGTAAAATTATACAAAATGAATATACACATACCTATGTTAAAAGTACATATATATATATATATATATATATATATATATATATATATATATATATATATATATATATATATATATAAGAAAATACTTAATTATAAAGTATATACATATATACAAATATTGTATACATATATACAATAGTATATATATAATAATATACATACATATGAAAATATATACATATATACATATATGTATATAAATACAAATATATATATAAAAATTTACTAAGTATAAAAATATATATACATATGTAAAAATACTGCCTATATACAGTATATACATATATATATATACAATTATATGTATATACATATATATATATAAATATATATAAATAACAAAAGAAAAGAAAAAGGAAAAAGAAAAAGAAAAAGAAATAACACAGCAGTAAGGGGGCTCGAACTCGAGCCAGAGCGCACTGGGGGGGTTTAAGTCGGGTCGGGCTGGCCAAGAGGTCAGCCCGAGGGTTGTGTTAGAGTTAGGGTTTAGGTTAGATTTAATTAGGTTTGAATTAATTAACATATAAAAAAAATAATAAAATTGATCCTGTGTCCGGACAGTTAGGGACACAGGATTCTACGTGTCCGTGCTATGCACGACACGCATGAACACTAATTCACATGTCCAAATACTGGACGAGCGTCCCCGTGTCCTGGCGAACCACGTACGTGGATTTGGGACACGGACGACACGAAATGAGCCTTGGTACTCACGTGTCCGGCGTCGAAGGGGGGTTTTGAGAGCTCTGGACGGCGGAGGAGCGGTCGGGGCGGTGGCGCTCCGATGGCGATCGACTCGCCTTGCTACGGCGAACACGTCTACGGTGGTGGTTGGTGGTGAAGGTCGCTGGGGAAGTGGCAGTGGGGATCGCCGGAGTTAAGGTTTTAGGGCTTAGGGTTTTGGGGAAGAACGGGGCTGGGGAGCGTCGATGGTGGTCGGGGAGAGTGGTGGCTGGGCTGAGGGGTGTGAGGGGGTTTAAATAGGGGGGTTAGAGTCGGTCGAACGGGCGTGCGCTGGCCGGAAATGGCGGGGGCAGATCGATGTCGAGTCGTCGGTCAGTCGGGGCAGGGATGGGTAGGTTTTAGGTTTAGCGTTTAGGTCCCTGTAGTTTAGGTAATTACACTAAGGCCCTAACAGAGTCTAAATGCAAATGAGAATTTGCATTCCACACTTTAAAACAACTTAATAATTGCAAACTGATATAAAAATAATTTTAAAAATTACAAAACCATATTAAAACAATTTTAATATTTACAAAATAATATTTAAACAATCTAATTAATTACAAAAGTCAATTAAAACATTTTAGAAAATTGCAAATTGATATTTTAGTATTTAAAACTCATTTAAAACTTATTTAAAAATTCTAGAAAAATTCTTAAAAATCCTAATAATTATTTTAAGGCTAAAAATGACATTAATAATTTATTAACATTTAATTAACTAAAATTTGAAAAACAGGGGCTTACACCCAACAATATTTTCGAACCTGCATGGGCTACCACAAAAATATGTAACGTCCCAGTCCCAAAATACTTAGGACCAAGTACGCAACATGCCAACTGCACATATACGAAGAATACTCCAATATATGAAATCCTCATATACGTACATACGCTGTATATATATAATAAAATCACAGGCTAGAATATAAGTATCTAATCTCATCACAACTCAATACAGAAGAAACGAGAGTCCAATAAATAATGGATCAAAAGATAGCCAGGTGGACATACCTACTCCAAACAGCTATGTAAAATAGTCACAAAGATCGGAGTCCAACCTCTACAAAATAGAAAGTAAATCAAAGAACATAAGATGTCCACTACATAGTCTCAATAATCCTCGAAGATAAGAATAGAGCTAAATGTCAAAGGGAAATGCCTCGTCGCCCACAAAAGATGGATCCAATGCCGCTCCGTACTCCTGTGAGAAATCGTCTAATCCTGGAGAGATAACTAAGTCCTCAAAGAGACGTAACAAGATACAAGAAAACACCATACCATATAAACTGTGATATATAATAGAAAATAAGGGATCCATGCAATAGGGTACCTAACCGTACTATAGTGCATATGTAATAAAGAACAATCCTTCACATATGGGTACTCGGGCTGTATAGCAGTGGCATCGTCCCTTTCTTCGGGAACCAGTCGTCTCCGTCCATAACGTTCGGCAAACGTCAGAGGGGATCAGTAAGAAAACGTCCATAAAGCTCCATGAACGTCAGAAAGAATCATTGATAGTAAGGTGAACCTGCGTCTCCAGCGGAACTTCAGGTACAATAGCAATTAATATGTGGCCCATACATCAAGGAACTGTTCTTCCCACCCCATGCCTAGTGGAGTCACATCCATGGCTCATATGACCCTCTAGTAACTGCCAAGTCCACTAGCATGCAATTATATTAGCAGTTACTCCTAACCGTCGTACGTCTCATACGTATCGGTGGCCGGCCGACTACGCGAGTGCGTGTCCTATATGTGACTCACAATACATGGTAAAGTAAATATCAAGGCCGTATGAGATATACCAATACCTCATCAACAATGGGTGGTACTAGGCTAAGTCGATGCAAGAGAGATAAATAAAAGCAAGAAAACGACCGATAGAGTCGCTTTGCACCCAAGTGTGACTTGGACGCACAGTTTTATAATAACAAATAAGAAATGCTAAAAATAAAAATATGTAAATCACAGAGTAAGGTGGCAAGGTACCTTGCCTGATGGTACAAAGTGGCAAGTCCAGGAAATCACAATGTCAGCCAAGAAACGTCACAATCTCCAAACAACTTCGGTTGCTGAAACAAACATCAAAAACCTACTCGGTGTATAAGATATACCTAGGAAATGCCTGTCCAAAAGTCTAATTCTGGAACAGGGGCAAAATCATAATTTCGGATCAAAACGATGTCCGTCGTTGGACCCGCTTTGCACCGAAACGTGTGCCAAAGTCTATGGTCTCTAAAGTCGTCAAATTACATATCTACAAATTTAGTTTGAGGGGAGGAACTCAACGGTATGTCCAGTTTTGGATTCCGATGAGCCGCGTACAAAATCTCCCGTTTGAGTGGGTCACGGGCCCACCAAAAAGGGGTCCCGATCGACCTTCTCAGAATCGAACCAAACTTGAAACACAGGACCAAAATTTTGATTCGGACCTGTTGGCGCAAGTTTTATCTCGATCTGACGATTGTACACGAAGTTAGGGTCAAGTTTGCAAATTGGCGATACGGGGGTATCTTGACGGATACAAACTGATTTCGTCGCGCACACGCGACGAAACTGAGTTCCGTCAGTTCCCATACGTCAGCAACGTCCATACGCACCTTTCGATGCATATAGCGTGCGACCACGTCGCCCGGTTCGTCGGGGCGCACGCCGTACCGAGAAAATTTCAGAATTTTATATAAGTTTAAAACAGTTTTTCCTCCAACTTCAACATCAATTTACTTTTTACACGTTAATCAAAACGACGATCCAGAAGATGCGTTGCGATCTCGGTGACTTTTTCCTTTGTACTAAGGTGACTTTTTCTTTTTGACGACAATTGTCCAAAAGATATCCAAATTGTGAAATCTGAATACCTTTCGGGGGTTTTGCCTCCGAACCCCTACGGGGGGCGCTGTCCCCTCGACCCCCGTCCACTGACCGGTCAGCGGAACCCTCCGAGTGCATGGCTCTAGAGATATCGTCGAGTGGTTCAGAGAAATCTTGTGGGATACCGTCATCTTTAGTCCATCATGATTTCTTCATTGCATATGTCCATGCTGATCTTGCTTATTGCTTTTCTGCATATACATGTTAGATGAACAAAGCAATATACATTATAGTAGGTATGATAAATTTAATGCACATTTGGGCTATGCTAAGTTTAATTATCAATACTATAGTGATATCATAATATTAAACTTAATCGAATAACCACAATAAAAAGAATATAGTTAGATCGTTGGGCTAACAATGGCTACCATCAAGACCCTTTCCATTGAATTACAATTATTGATTTACCGAACTCGAGTTATGGTTACCAAAGAGAGGTATAAGACCCTGGTTAGGTGGTGGAAGATCAATGGATCTAGCCACGTGGGACGTATTATTCATTCCATTTATAATAATGGTAGAAGTTGAGGATAGTGGGCCCAAAATTATGCAATGCATTGTGCAAAAAGTCTCGTACGTATCACCGAACATCTCAAAAAAATTATTGATTTATATTGTACTATTAGACTAGATTTTAAACTATATAGATGACCTTTCCATTGAATTAAAATTACTGATTTAATTTAAATTGTACTATTAGACTAGATTTTAAACTATATAGATTTGATTGGTTTCAAATTTTACTCCATAATTTCACTCAATAAGATTATATTCAAGATTTGCTAAATTATACTTTTGAATGAGATCTTATTAGTATCAAAAACTATTTATTCATAATTGCAACAATTAGATTATGGTAGGCTAAAATTCAAAATTAAAAGTAATATATTCAACAAAATTATTAAGTCTAAAATTTGAGAGAGATTCCATATAATTATGAGTTAGAATATACGGAATAAAAAACAAAATAAAAATAAATATTGTTCGATATAGTTAATGTACAACCTAATATTTTATTTATTAATTCGAATGTATTTTTGATCCAAGAAAAATATGATAAGTGCCAACGACATAGTTACATCTAAAAAGCTTACAAAGGGATACTTTAAGCCCCATTTTGTTGACTGTAATGTAATTGTAATCGCAATGTATTTAAATAGAAAAATAAAAAAAAATTCTATTTAATTATATTACGATTACGATTACATCACAGTGTACCAATCGAGGCCAAAGTTTGATTAGAGAAATAATAAGGGAGATTCAAAAACTAACACAATTTGGAGCCAAGCCAAATATTAACCAAGAATTTTAGACCTTCCACTTGGTCACTTGCAGGATAGGGGACCAAGAGAGTATTATTCTTCAATCTTTTTCATAGATTTACATAAAAAAAAAACTCCATAAATCCGCATATGCTTATATTTATATAATAAAAAACTCCATAAATCCACAGAAATAGCAGCAGCAACAGCACTGCAAAATCTGTGGTTCACGTACCAATTCTCCTTCTTGTTGCTGAATCAAAACCCTTCTTTGATTCTGGATTTTTGGAATATGCCTCCTCCTTATTCTTCTTCTTCTTCCATCCACCAAGAGCACCACTCCCTCGTCGACTTTCGCTACCACGTCTCGTCATCCCCTCTCTCCTTCCTCCCCCATTCCCCACCCCCCCTCTTCGCCTTCTCTCCCTCCCTCCGCCTCCGCCGTCGTACTGTTCCCAAGGCCAACATCTCCTCCAGCCTCGACGCCGGCAGCCGCTCCTCGAAGCTCCAGGTCCTCTGGAACGAGTTCAACCGCTTCGTCGCGACCCACTGCGAAAGAACCCCCCTCCGCTTCGCCTCCGTTGGGGTCTCCCCTTCCTCCTCCGATGGCACAGGAGGGGCCGAGATTGCTGCCGAGGAAGACGGGGTGCCGACCGATGCCGGCATCGGGTCCGAGCAGGCTAAGAAGGTCTTGATCTTGATGAGCGACACCGGCGGCGGACACCGGGCTTCCGCCGAGGCCATAAAGGCTGCCTTCAACCAGGAGTTTGGGGACGAGTATCAGGTGGACAGACTGTTGTTTGCTTGCTGTATTGTTTCGCGAGTTTCCGGATTCTGCAATATTGTTAAAGATGCAATCTGTTTGTTGTGTTGTTGTAGGTGTTTGTGACTGATTTGTGGACTGATCACACACCTTGGCCGTTCAATCAGTTGCCGAGGAGTTACAACTTCTTGGTGAAACACGGGACATTGTGGAGGATGACCTACTATGGAAGTGCTCCCAAATTGGTCCATCAACCACATTTTGCTGCTACTTCTGCTTTTATAGCTAGGTGAGCACCAATGTTTCTCTTTGAGAATACATACAATTTTATTTTATGGATGTTCAAAAGCTAGGTTCTTTTATGCAAATAGTTTTGTGCTTATAAATGGCTTTAGAATAGGGATGCAAATGGAGACAGGTCCGATGGAGCTCCGACCAGCCAGATCCGACCCCGGGCAGATTTGGAGGCAAACTTAGTGGAGGCGGTTATGGAGGCAAGTTTCAACCTCCGAAGCAGAGGCGAGTCTGAGTTGAAGTCAAAGACATATCCGACTCCAACTACGCTAATGCAACCGCCTCCGAATATATATATATATATATATATATATATATATATATATATATATATATATATATATATACACATTATAGGTTGGTTCTATAATATATATATGTTGGTTCTATAATATAAAACCAACCGGTTGGTTTTGGAGCATATATATATATATATATAGAACCAACCTATAATGTATATATATATATATATATATATATATATATATATATATATATATATATATATATATATATATATGAAAAAAAAAAAAAAAAAAAAAAATATATATATATATATATATATATATGATAGCAGCGGGCGATCGGGCGAACCCTAGGGGGTCCCTCACTTGGGACCCCAGTGCGGCGGCAGACGCGACTAGCGGCGGGCTGGGCCAAGGGAGCAGCGGGCGGGGTCAACGCGGGCACGGGCGGCATCGCCGACGGCGCCGACGCGTGCGCAGGCGGCTCCAGCGCGGGAGGAGGCGGCGTAGCCGGGAAGGCTGCGGGCGGCAGCGGCGGTGGCGCTGCTGGGCCAGTGCGGGCTGGGGGCACGCCGACGGGTGGCGGTGACTCGAGATTGAAGATGGGGGGAGGATCGGCTATTGGTCAAGATCTAGGGGTTCCGGATCTTTCGGGATCTCTGGCTTTTCGACCTGGATCCATAACCGGATCTCAGGGAGAACAGAGGGAGAACGGTGGTTGGACGACGGTTACGAGACGTCGCGGGAGCAGGAGTGTGGGGAAGGATGGTGGTGCGCGGCAAAACTTGAGTAGAGGACAGATCCACCAGAAGGCGCGTCCCACCCATGACATGAGGACGGGAGCAGGATCGGGGACGAGGAAGTCATCCCTCGGCCTAGGGCCCCCCCCCCCACGGGCGGAGAATAGTATTGGTGGTCGGACTACGGGGTAGCGACCCAAGGCGACGGCTGCGGAAAAAGGGAGTACTTCAGATATGGGAGGCCAGGGAATAGGGTATCCTCTTCCTACCACATGCTCTTAGGGGACGCCTATCCGTCCTGCGGAAAAGTCATGGGCTGACATATGCAAGCCAGCAGGATCCAAAAGCCCTTCGTCCATGGAGTACGTGCCGCCAAAGAAGGTGGGTAGTAGTTTCCATGCCTCGTTCCCTACGGAAGGGATAGCGGAGGTGAAGCCTTCTGGGAAAACACGTTGGTCTTGTACGTGCTGGAGAACAAACCCTTCTACGGGCAGATCCGGGCGTATGCGACACGTGTTTGGCAGCCGAAGGATAGCATGGAGATTTTCGCAAGGGAGAACGAATTTTATTATGTCAAGTTTGGGCTTGCGTTAGACGTCGTCAGGATCACCCAAGGAGGCCCTTGGACGTTTGATGGGAGATTGATCATCCTGCAGGAGTGGACGCCGGGGCTGAGGTGTGAGAAGGATGTCCTCAACGCTATTCCTGTTTGGATCCGACTTCCGAAGTTTCCAGTCAGATATTGGAGCATACCCCTTCTCATGAGACTCGCCAGCCTGGTGGACAAACCGATTAAGGCTGATGACGCTACAACCTTCCGGTTGAGACTGATGTACACTCGAATGTTCGTGGAGATTATTGCCGATAGCGAGCTACCGAGTCTCCTGGAGTACGAGGTTCCATCCGAGGAGGTGCTCACTCAGAAAGTTGAGTACGAATGGGTTCCGTCTGTTTGTTCTCATTGTGCCTGTTTCGGTCATCTTACTAGTGCTTGCACGAATGGAGGTCAGAAGACTGTGCCTCCCCCGGAGATGGCTACATTTCATAGAACAACCCCTAGGACAGGGGCTAGCGGAGCAGAAGAGAGCGTAGAGGGTGGCCTGCAGGAGGGTGACCGACAGATGGACGACGCCATTGGACTGGGCCTGATTATCTCGTCGCAGTCGGAGCAACCCAGTGGGGTTATTGTAACTTTTACCGCCCAAGGGAGTATGGTCACCAGAGGTATGACAACGTTGGGACGAGATCACCGGGGAGAAGGTGGGGTGTCCAAGGAGAGAGTCTATAGCAGGAAGAGACATGCTGGCCCACTTTGTGAGGGGCACCCTCGGGAGGGAGGTCGTATGCCTGACTACAACGAGGCACTGTGTGTGGACAAACCGGCGTGGGCCTTGATGCTCACCCAAACAACTATTCAGCATACTACTACTCCTGGCTTGGAGTAGGACATGGCGGCTAGGGGTGTGCATCGGTCGGTGGTCGACCTATTTGGTCACGACCGAAGTCGAATCGAAGTTAATCGGTTTGAAAATAATTACAGTCGAACCAAACCAACTAACTAGTTGGTTCGATTTTGAAACCGACCGACTTGGTTCAGTTTGACTTGGTTCAGCTGTTCGGTTTTGAATCTTTTGATCACATTAAAAATAATAATCATAATGCACAATATTGCACACCGAACCAAAAGCCACAACCGCATTCAGTTTTAGAGTGAAATATATCCAGAATAAAAACACACAAGAATGAAGTATATCTAGTCCAAAGCCACATCCACATTCCAAAATAAACACTATTTAGATAATCAAATGTATTGATATCTAGCAGCAGCTTGCAAGCAAATATTCTCAAGAATCAATATATCCACTTTCCAATCCACTAGTCCAGTGACAAACACATGAATAATCAATATATCCAGTCCAGTGACAAATACACAAGAAGAACCAATATATCCGTTATCCAGTTACAACTTCTTAATATCAAGTGCTTTAAAATTCAAGCAAACCATGATTCCACCACAAGTACTTCAAATTTTATATACCTATAATATCTATATTACCTACCAGTTTACGGAGAGGAGAGTCTCGACTCTGGGGATGTGGAGGAGACCGGCCGGCTGAGATTGGCCGATGGGGACTGGACCGTCTCTCTCTGGATCTGGATTCTGGAGAGTGGAGAGGGAGGAGTTAAGGAAAAAAATGGAGAGAGAGAGAGAGAGAGAGAGTAGAGTAGCCGTCACTATTTAGTTTTTGTGGAGTTAGAGTTCGGTTTAGGGAGGGGCAGCTCCTCCTCCTATATGCTATCAAAATAATAAACATCATGGACCATTCGGCCCAACCGAACCTAAAGGGCCTAAACGTAAAGGTTAAAGCCTAAAATTAAAACCGATGAAGTGTGTTAGGTTAGGTTCGGTTCGGTTTCAATTGGTTTTTGAATTATCAAACCGTTAACCGAACCGAACCGGTCGGTTTTTAAAAAATTCCAGCTGAACCAAACCAACATGACCATCGATTCGGGTAAAAACCGACCGGTTCGGTTCGGTCCGATTCGACTTGGTCGGTTTGGTTGGTTTATGCACAGCCCTAATGGCGGCGACGGACGTAGTACCATTCCCGGGTACTGGTCCAGAAGGATTTCAGGGGGCCCTCTCTCTTAATAATTAATGGCGGTAGTCACGTGGAACGTCCGAGATGCTTGTTCCTTAGGACGATGGAGAGAGATTTCTGAGGTTTTACGGAGAGAGATGTGTGACATATCAGTGCTTCTGGAAACAAAGATCAAAGGGGAGAGGACGCTTTCGCGACGGACTCCTCCCAATTGGATTCAGCTTCACAACTTGGCGATTTGCGACATGGCTAGGATCTGGGTCAGATGGAGTAGCACCAGCTGGGAAGGGGATCTGGTTCTGTTGTCGGAACAGCTGATAGCTATTGCCTTCTCCAATAAGGGTGGCTTCCGGTTCCTGCTAGGGGCAGTATATGGCCACAACGATAGGCGGCGTCGGGAGGTCCTTTGGAGGGATATTGCCAGTGTGGCTTCTTCGTGACTCTTTGCACCTTCCT
Organism: Iris pallida; assembly: GCA_029216955.1. Lineage (NCBI taxonomy): Eukaryota > Viridiplantae > Streptophyta > Magnoliopsida > Asparagales > Iridaceae > Iris > Iris pallida. The sequence continues at coordinate 10,878,172 of JANAVB010004800.1, forward strand.
CTTCTCCTCAACGCCCTCCTTCACAGAAGGAAGAAGGTAGGAGGCAGACATGTTCCTGATCAGATCATGTATGACTTCCAGAGGTGTCTTCTTCAGTCAGGCCTACAGGGTTTAGACCGAACAGGACATATATGGACTTGGCATAATAAAGCTGTAAACAACAGAGTTGCTTGTCAGCTGGATAGAGCTTTGGGAAACAGGGAGTGGTTCCGATTCTTTCCAAACTCTATGGCAGAGGGCCTGACTGCTGGGACGAGTGATCACTCTCCTATCAGGGTCGGCTTCACTGCCCGACCTTCTTGGAAGTCGCGTCCTTTCCGCTATGACAACAACTGGTTTCTTTCTGGAGGATACTTGGAGGCTGTTGCTGAGGGTTTTCTGCATCAGCGGGGGGCACTGCTCAGTTCCGCGTGGTACACATCCTCAAGAGCACGAAGAAGGCTATTCGGAGCTGGGTGAAGAGCCAGCCCGGGCCTGCCCTGGAAGACAAGGAGGCGGAACTCAGGTCCATCCAAAATTCCATGCAAACTGATATACTGGATGGGTCCTTAGCGGCACGGAAGAAGGAGCTGATTGGGGAAGTCAACATCCTCCGACTGCAGAAGGAGATTAGTGCGGCCTAGCGCGCTAAATGCTCCTGGCTCAAGGAGGGTGATCGTTGCTCCAAGTTCTTCTATGATGTGATCCAGACCAGACAACATAGGAACAGCCTCTCCCATCTACTTGATGGCGAGGGCAAACTCGTTGGAGAGCCGTCGAAGATCCAAGGGGAGACTGTCAGGTACTTCTCAGAGTTATATTTTCAGACTGACTATCTTTCTGTGTTTTCGGATATCATTACAAGAAGCTGGTGACGCCCTATGGGAATAGCCAGTTACTCGCGCCGGTTACTCTGGAGGAGGTTGAGGCTATCAGCATTAAGGCGGATTCCAACAAGGTTCTGAGGCTGGATGGATTTAGCAGTGGGTTCTACAAATGCCACTGGGATGCCCTGAAGATACCGGTGCTCGAGGCGGTCCAGGAGTTCTTCTCTGAGGGAAAGTTGCTGAAGGAGCTTAACCATACCTTCCTGACCCTTGTGCCAAAGAAAGAAGGAACGATCTCGCTAGCGGACTTTCGGCCTATAGCGTGCCATAATTATCTTTACAAAATAATTACGCACCTTATGTGCCGGCGCATGGAGGGGATTATGCAGGACTTGGTCTCTCCGAACCAGGCGGCCTTCATAAAGGGGAGATCGATTGCTGAGCACATACTTCTAACGCATTAGATAGTAAGAGGGTTCAATAAACCAGGAGGAGAGAAGGCGCGTGTGAAGCTGGACCTGAGGAAGGCCTATGACATGGTCAATAGGGACTTCCTGTGCCACCTGATGCTAGCCATGGGATTCGACGAGCGGTGGATTGCGAGGATTATGGAGTGCATCTCGACCCCTACCTTCTCTGTACTCATCCAGGGTACTCCGTATAGGTTCTTCCGTAGCAACCAAGGAATCCGGCAACGCGACCCCCTGTCACCTTACTTATTCACGCTTGTCATGGAGTACTTCACTTGCCTGATGGATAAGGCGGTTCACAGTGGACGGTTGGTCCCATTGTTCAAGAGGATCGAGCCCCCTGTTACTCATCTATGCTGACGACCTCCTGGTCTTCCTCCACCCCTCTATGGAAGGAATGACCACGATCTCTGGGATTATGGGGGAAATGGAAACTCGTACTGGGCGCAACTGAACCGAGAGAAGAGTCGTGTCTAGTTCAGCTCACTATGCTCTCTGAAGGAGGAACGAGCTGAAGTTCTGGACGTAGATAGAAGCAATCTCCCGGTAAAATATCTAGGAGTGTCTCTGACAGTCAATTATGCTTGGGACCTGGATTGTCACAGTCTGGTGGAGTATGCTCAGAGGAGGGTCGAAGGGTGGCAGGCTGCTGGCCTGTCGTTTGGCGGGCGCATTGAGCTAGTTAGATCGGTCATCTCGGCAATGGCACTTTTCTGGCTCCAGTCTATTCTAGTTCCTGTTGCTACCATCCGGAAAGTGGAGAACATTTGCACCAACTTTATCTGGAGGGAGGGCATGCATGCGATCTCTTGGGAGCAGCTCTGCCGCCCTCGGGAGGAGGGAGGGGTGGGCCTTAGACCCATGCTGGCTGTCAAGGAGGCCTCTGCTCTTAAGCTGGCGTGGAGGTTCATCAAAAGTGGGTCATTATGGGCTGATTGGATGTACAGTCGATATGTGAAGCAGGATAACTTCTGGACGTGCTCCCTCAACAACAACCACTCTGTCACTTTCAAGCATATTCTGCGACACAGAGCTGTACTCAAATCATCCATCAGGAGGACTATGAGAGATGGAGCTGAGACTGAGCGAGATCCATGGTTAGAGCGTCAATCTCTGATAGAGATTCTGGATGACCGGTCTCATAGGAAGGCTGGTAGGGGGCTGACCTGTCCGCATATTATCATAAATGGAGAGTGGAGACCAGAGATCTACCGTCATACCGTGGAACTTGGAGAGCTTATTCGCACGGTTGGGATCGATCCGACTCAGCCAGCAGATAGTTGGACCTGGGATCCGCCGAAAGTTACTGGGGGTACTGGGGAGTTCCGGTTCCATAGCTGCTACAACCTTGTGCGCGTACCTTCCCCCCTAGCGCGGACTATGACTTCATCTGGTGCAAGGGTCTGGCCTGTAAGATGCAGCTGTGTGTCTACCGGTTGCTTCTTGGTCGGCTGCTGACGAGGGACAGACTCATCTCCTTTGTGATCCAGGTGCCCAACCCGAAGTGTGTTCTATGTGAAGTAGACAATGAATCTATGCGACACTTGTTCTTTGAGTGTGAGGTGTCCTGGTATATCTGGACTGAGCAATGCCGCAGAGGGCTGGGAGGATGCGACACAGGCAGAGAGATTGGAGATATCATCACTGGGATCCGTGAACGCAGAGGGAGGGAAAGTTTGGTTCAAGACCGCCAGAGTACGGCTTGCACCCACTGTTTGGCATATCTGGAGGGAACGGAATCGTCGCATTTTCGAGGGGCTAACCACCCCACCTATAGGCATTCTACATAATATAGAATTTGATGTAACTGCTATGGCAACCTGAAGGGTTGGGACCATCCCTGATTGTATGATTGTATGATTGTTTGAGTGATTTTGGAATTATATATATATATATATATATATATATATATATATATATATATATATATATATATACCCTTAGGGTGTTTACTATTTGATTTTAGTCAATGTTGTTGTGAACAAGCTCCTTGGCAATTTTTCCATTAGTTGAACTATGTACTTCTTAACTTATTTAGTTGTAGTTGGAGGAGTACGTGGAGGTGATGTTGGAGGCGGCTATGTGGACCTCCATTTGGAGTTGGAGGTGGAGGCAATATTTATCCCCGAATGGAGGTGGAGAAGAATGCGGTGGCAAATGTTTTTTGGTGGAGGCGGAGGTGGAGGGTACTCCAACCCGAATACGATTTCATTACATCCCTATTTTAGATAAGATAGGCTAAACCTATGTGCTTAAACTTAGATACTTTGTTCAAATTCTTCTTATAATCATCATAAGAATTTCCTTGCCTAGTTGCTTTTGAATCAATTAGAGTTGTAAACCTAATCTATTGGAGTACCTTAGTGCACAATGTACGCTAAACATGAACTACTATAATTTTCTGTTGATTTGATGTAAATGGTCAGATGCCAAATATTGAAGGAAAATGTAAAAATCAGGATTTGACAAGGCACTATCAATTCTAGCTAGTTTGGATTGCACTACGTTTTACGCAGTTTGCTCAAACGTCATTTTTCGTAACGCTCATTGGGCTAGCATTTTTGGAAACGCCCATTTGAGACAAAATAAATGACAGGTTTGAGAAATGTCAATTTGGAATGGAAAATATTTGTTTTGCGCCTTGAATTTGGCACCAAATTCAATCTTGGATGAAACATAACCAAGGTTCTAAATGGCGGTAGGCGGGTGCGCGGCGGAGAGAGTCCGCCTACCGCCTAGGCACCGCCTAGGTGGTTGATACATTTTGGACATTTTTTTACTATTTTATCACTGATTTTTGCATAATATGCATATTTGAAGGATGTTCCATGCATAACTAAGTTGTAGAACGAAGATTTATGAAGTTTTAGTTTTGTAAAAGTAAACAATAGGCCCATAATGCTTGCAAAACATTTTGGCCAAAACATCTTGTTAGGTATTGTTCCGCCTAGGTGCCTGCCTACGCCGTCTCACCTCCGCCTATGCCGCCAAACCTTCGTTGGCCGCCTACTCCACCGCCTACCGCAAAAACGGTGCGGAGAGAGACTGTCTACCATCTAGGCGGCTGCCTAAACCGTCATTTAGAACACTGAACATAACTGAAATCCAAAGTGGCTCTTATTCTATTGATACAGTTTTTCTTTTTTAATCTTGTTTTCTTGTTATCTCTCTTGAGTTCATCCGTAGAGTGGTTGGTAAAATATATTGGAATATAGACCTGACATTTTCCTCTTATGACAACAACAACAAGAACATAGCTCTTACCCAAAATACTTGGACCATCTTAATGAATTATTTTCTTCCATTCCTCTTTGTTAAGGGCCATTGTTGCCACATTGCTCTTTATTGTCTCCAACCATTTTCATTTTGGTCTTAGCCTAGTCTTAGCAGCAACTTTTAACTAAGATCTTATTACTCAACTGGCGAAAGGTAACTCCAACCCAAACTAGCCCTTAGTATATCGATACATTAATTGTCTTCTTGTTATCTCGACCTGACATTTTTCCCTTATGACAACAGCAACAATCACATAGCTCTTTCCCAAAATACTTGGACCAACTTAATGATTTATTTTCTTCCATTCCTCTCTGTTAAGGACCATTCTTGCCACATTGCTGTTTATCGTCTCCAACCATGTTCATTTTGGTCTTAGCTTAGTCCTAGCAGCAACTTGTAACTAAGATCTTATAACTCAACTGGTGCATTTTTGGTCTAAGTTGCACATGTCCTCAACCATCCTATAGTTCTCCCTCATCTGTTTCTTATTTGACACCATCTCTAGCTTACTTATTCATCTCTCATCCCCAACCATCTTCTACTTCTCTCATTTTTTTCGGTATCATAATTACAATTTTTTTGCCATTTATAGGCTTACATAGAAGAATAAAGATATCCTAAAAACTAAAAAATAAACTTAAAACTAACCATTCCCGTATAAAGCCACTAAAGATATAGTACTAATGAAGATAAAACATACCAAACTTAAATTTTTAAGTAAGTTCTAATTTAAAGTCAGATTTAAATTTTGGAACTAATCCTAAAAAAATGATCTGTTGTCTATCTTGCATCAAATCTCTGCCCCTTGGAAGTTTACGTTTTCGTTAAATCGGTGGATGATAAGGAGAGGCTTCATGCCTTCTCCTCCAAGGGTTTCAAATCTATGGTGATAGCATCATGCCTTCTCCTACAAGGTCTTCATACTAAAGGTTGTTGCATAAGAAACTCACACGAGGGGATGACGAGAAGATGTCTAGATCTCGAACTTGATTTGATACTGAATGATAAGAAACCGTTCACGATGAGTGATCCAGATAAATTTTCATTGAATCACTTGACGGAAAACCAATGACATCACACAACATATAGCGACAACTCACCGAGGCTAGATTAATATTGGAATCATGCCAAGCAGGACTTCACATCCAAAACGAAACTCACATTTTCGTATATTTGATTATTTTCCATCCTTATTATTGTGATTATCGACGCCAATTTATAGGCTTACATCCAAGAACAAAGATAAATCCTAAATCTTAAAAACTAAAAGATAAAATATCCAATCTGAAAAACTAAAGGTGAAGTAAAACTAAGAAAGATAAATCCTACCCCAAATTTGAATTTAGATTTAATTATTAATTTTATAGTTGGGTTTAAATTTGAAAATAATCGCAACTAGCTCATCACCACACAACATGCACCGAAAAACCACATCCTACTATGACTAATTTTATATAGCTAATAGAAATTTCCGTACATCTAGCCCTCCTTGATAAATCGCCCCGTGCCTCCGACATCCCTTGGTAAATCGGTTTTTAAATTGCTCATCATTTATATCATTTAACAATAACATCATTAAATTTATTGACCTACTATGTCACTTCTTTAGATGACGTATATACTTGTCAGGAAAGACCACTCTATTTAATCGCGACACTTCATTTTCTATCGAGAATACTCCTATTGGTTAATCCTGGCCGTCCTTTACCTCTTGTCTTTCGTCGCGAAAGACAACCATGTTTTGTTATATAGATTGCAATGAGGTATTACTTGATGGCATGCCGATCCTAATATAAGCCTATAACAAATTAACAATTGAAGATGGGTTTGTATTTCCTACTACTATCTATCATACACTTCCTTGATAACTACTTTTCAGTATTAACTTCAATACTTATTTGCTTTCTAAACCACCAAATAACTCCCCTAAGGAACGTATCATAAGCATTTGTAAATCTACAAAGACCAAATTTATGTATATCTTGTTTTCTTTAAAAATTTCTTCTAATCATCTTAATAAGTAGCAACCATGATGAGACTAAATCAAGTTGGTTACCGAAGGCGAAGAATATTTTCTTCTTCTAGTTTTTACTGACTTAGTCTCATCCATGGTTTCATTTTCATGTGTAGCTCGTAATATGAAATTTGCAGTATTCTAAATGGCGGTCGAGGTGGACACCTATCTCAGAAAAAAAACTATACATTTTATATTAAAAATGAAAGAAGAAGAAACATCACATTCTGTACTCTGAACATTCTTTATTCTAATTTATAATTAATGTCAGTTGGGGGAATCCAACTCCATATTCTGCACCAAAGACATTGTCAGTCTCAATAGACCTGAAATACACAAAATTACAAAGAACCTAACTTCAGCTTCTTGAGAATTTTATTTAGTATTTACATATATAGGCAGGATGTCGTACCCACATAGGCAAGATGTATTAGAAGCCTAGGCGGTGCCTAGACGGTAGGTGGACCCTCTCCACCGCGCACATGCCTACCGCCGTTTAGAACCTTGGGTATGTGTAGGCTAGCTTCTAGAGAGTGTGTGCAAGTGAGGTCAATAAGTCAAGCTCAAGTTAGTTAGTATTTAGGTAGGGTTATGGTCTAATCTAGGTTTAAAACTAGGACTTAGAACATATGGTATTATATATACAATAATTCAACGTATACTAACCAGAATCAGAGTGTTTAAATTGGTCCCTCAAAGTGATCTCACCTTTAAAGAGTGTCTCCACCAGGAGAAAGAATAGGAAACTAATAATCGATCCTGTTCAGGAAGGGGGGATGAAAAGGAAGTCTATTGTCAGTATATGTAAATAGTAATAACTGCAGTATATTATTCGTCTTGTATTTTTGTTAATGCGAATCTTAATTATGTATAACAATGCTAATGTGGTATGGATGTCTTGTAGTTTCGCATATGCAAAGTCTTAAGTAAGCATGCACAAGTACTAATTCGGTATATCTGCCTTATAGAGGTTTCTTGTTTATGCAGATTTTGAATCCATATAATAGTTTCATACTAATTCCTCTTCTACGGGTATGTCCCAATTTGTCTCTTTTGTTAAAATTAGTATTTTCCTTTTAGATAGTATTTCTATTATGTAGCATTCGTCAATGAAAATAGTTATTTAATTATTGATATCAAACTAGTGTTTACTTCAAACAGAAATCATTTACATATACAGTGAAAGTATCATCGCATACATCAAGGTCAATGCTAAGTCCTTACCTTTTTGCGGTACTTATGGATAAGACTACTAGGAATATCCAGGAGGAGGTTCAATTGTGTCATATTTGCTGATGATAATATGTTTGTTGATGAGATTAGAGAAGGGTTACATGATAAAATAGAAGTGTGGAAAGAAACTTTGGAATCTAAGAGATTTAAAATTAGTACAACACAAAGAAAGTATATGAAATGCAATTTCAACCAAAAGTTAAAAAAATTAGGAGGGGGAGGGGGGAGAGTCCATATAGATGGATGAGAAACACTTAAGAGTGATACTGTTTTATATTTAAGAACAATCTCATTCATCGTGAATCCGTGATGGAGATTGAGAAACATGTCATGCATAAAACTAAAATATGATAGTCGAAATGGAAGATTCCTTGAGTACTTTCTGATTACAAGATACCTCTGAAGTTGAAAGAAAAATTCTACAAGGCTACTATAAGAACAATATGACTATGCTTTATGGTTTAGAGTGTTGGGCAATTAAGAAACAACATGTTCAGAAATTAGGCCTAGACGAACATTGTTGCAAGTATTAAAAAAGAATATGGTTTTTGTTAGAGTTGTACTTGACAAGGCCCTTAACGTATCCGAATGAAGAAAGAGAATTCAAACAGACGACCCCAAAAGTTTTGGATAAAAACTTTGTTGTTGTTTTTACTTGTTGATACAATGAAACTATCAACCTCTACATAATTTCATATATACAGAAGTGTGAAGGTTGCAATGTTGTCAGTTGGTATAGGGAGGGTATTGGTGTAAATTTTGAAATTTTATTCTCTTTGTCCCATATGAAGAGAGGACACATGCAAAACTGAATTTTGCCAGCTCCCAAACTGACTCTCCTTGCCCCATGTCTTTTTTTCTCATGGGAAAGAGAAGGTTCAGGGATACGAAGTTGGAATAAGGCGATTAAGAGGGATATGAAAAGGTTTCTAGAAGTACTGCTAGCAATATCAAGTTGATTATACTATAAGCCAGTGATACGTGTGTTTGTCTCTGCTGTTACAAATGCAAATGCAATGGAATCTTGCAATGTCTGAATAAGCTAAAGTACTTTCTATTCTTGTCCTTGTCTCTGCTGTTACATATACAAATGCAAATGCAATGGAATCTAGCAATATCAAGTTGATTATACTATAAGCCAGTGATACTGTTGCAAATGCAATGGAATCTTGCAATGTCTGAATAAGCTAAAGTACTTCTATTCTTGTCCTTGTCTCTGCTGTTACATTATTTTCTGCCAGTGCATTTCTTATATGTTTGGTTCTATATTTTATATACTTGGTGCTCAAGTTCGTCTTTGCTGAAACCATTATAATACCAGTAGCACTCTAAGAAGCCATTGCTTCTGAGTTAACAGGACATAGGCTTTAATGTGGTACTTTTGTGTAACGTTTACAGAGAGGTTGCAAAGGGATTGATGAAATACCAGCCTGATATTATTATCAGTGTACATCCTCTGATGCAGCATGTTCCCCTCCGAATACTTAGGGCTAAAGGTTTGCTAAAGAAGATCGTATTTACTACAGTTGTCACAGATTTAAGCACTTGTCATCCAACTTGGTAGGTTGATTATTACAAGGATTTGTATCATGTTTTATGTATGTTCAAGTCTCATTTCATTTTCTTCAGTCATATTTTTATACTCCTACCTTTGTTTCATGTTCATGATGAGCCGTTGTGTTGGTCGGTCTGTTGTTCCTTATCTTCAGGTTTCATAAGCTTGTAACAAGGTGCTATTGTCCTTCTGCTGAGGTGGCCAGAAGGGCACTAAAAGCTGGACTCCAGCCTGCCCAAATAAAAGTCTATGGTCTTCCAGTGCGACCTTCTTTTGTTAACCCAGTCAGACGGAAGGTTGGTAATGTTCTTCAAAGTATTCATGCTTTTTTTTAGACACCTTTAATATGGATATATTTACTTTTTACTATTAATTGATCTACTCATGTTCCAGTTATTTCTTTCATATGTTCTTAGGATCTTTTGAGGAAGCAATTAGGAATGGATGAGGATTTACCTGCTGTCCTATTGATGGGAGGAGGGGAAGGCATGGGCCCCATTGAAGCTACTGCTCGTGCACTTGGGAAGGCATTATATGATGAGAATCATGGAGAACCTGTAGGTCAAATTCTTGTCATATGTGGCCGTAACAGAAAACTTGCTGACAGATTGCTTTCAATTGACTGGAAGATCCCTGTTCAGGTAGGGTTCATCTTTCCTTGAATGCTTTAATTCAACTTCTTTGGATTCTCCAATGTCAAACTATTAGACGAAGTTTCCTTCTATTTAAGCCACATGTGGGTTGTTTTGTAGCACAAACTATATTGTATTTTTCTCTTGATCTATGTTTCATGCTTACATTAATCAAGAAGAGACATTGTGTAAGAAATAATATGTTTTCTTCTATTGTAGTTTTCAGATGTAACTGCCATGCTTTTCAATTTTGAATCAAATGGGTGCTTTATTTTCTTCTTAGAACACTGATCAAATTTTTTGATCAGTGTTCTAAGAAGAAAATGCACCCATTAGTCAGCCAATTAGGAGTAAGCAGGTGACTGACTGGTTATGAAGAATTCCCAGGCGGCCATATAATTATTATTAACTGGTTGCTTAATCCAATCAATTGGCTACTGAGTGCATCATGAAATTGCTTAATGCAATCTTCATTATGGGAATGCTATTAGCTATGTTGCACAGATACTGACACTGGAAAGTAGTGTCCTTCCGTATTGCGTCCGTGTCCTTATCGTGTCTGTACCCACCATATTTGTGCAACATTCGGTACTACATATGTACCTATTAGAAAATGTCCATATTCTATATCCATATTGTGTCCTTATTTGTACCTATGTCCATATTCGTGCAACATAGGCTATTATTGTAGATTTTGCATCTCAATAGTATCTGGAGTAGATCATCCCTTATTTTGACGAGATCTTCATATATCAAACTTTAGCGGAATTTCACAGGTAAATTGTTAAGTGTTTGGTTGTTCATTTAATTTTCAACATGACAGTCTCATGTCTTCTTAAGGAATATGAGATCATGGAAGACGAGCCATTTCTTGACCATGGTTTAAAGTATCGGCCGATACCGATCCGATACGGCCGATACCGATACGGTTTGGCATGTCCCGATCCGATACCGACCGATACCCGATACTGACCGAGACCGACATTAGGGGTGTCTTTTTCGGTCAATTCGGCAAAGAAAATTAAACGAAAAAGACAAATCAGCAAGGGTTTAAAGCATAATAAGGTTGTAAAAGAAGAAAATCAATATATTGTATATAAACCAATCCGTAAGGTGACTACTATTTCATTTAATTTCAAAACTACTAAGAAATAACACTGAAAATACTTAAGATTATGCCTAAATGTATAAAATATATATTTTTAAATGTAAATAATTTACTAATACTTATTTGTTTTCCAATACCAAAAAATCTGATACTCCGATCCGAAACCACCGATACTACCGATATCGCCGATACCAATACTCATAGGAATAGTCCGATACCGATTCCGATACCGATATTGTGAACCTTGTTCTTGACATCAAAGTTGCACCAAGCTCTACTGTGGTCTACCTTTGCTAGAGATGCATTCCTCGTTTCATAAGGTGAGACTTCTGGCTAGGTTGTGCCTAGGGTGTCGAGATGAATCAAGACACCATAGGATCTATAATGGTGAACTTGACAATATGATGATCATGGCATATAAGCCATTTCTTGACATCATTGTTAAGCACCAAGCTCAACTGCCGCCTACCTTTGCTAGGGATGCCTTTCTCGTTTCATAAGGTGGGACTTCTGGCTTGGTGGTGCCTAGGGTGTAGAGATGAATCAAACAGCATAGGATTTATAATACTGAACTTGATAGGCCTTCAGTTCACATGGTCTTGATTGCGACGACTCCTCGTTTCTTCATCTTTTTTTAAGAGAAAAGAAAGGACATGGCTGATTGCAAGGGAAAGCAGACCTTTCTTAAATTGATTGGAGTAAATGAATGGGTTGCTGCAGCAGAACTATTCAATTTCGGTTGGGATGGAGTTCCAAGTGGTTTTCTATTCATAGCTCGAAGTCACAAATTCCTGCTATTTTGAAAGGGTTTTGACTCCTCGTTGGTTGTATATGTACTGACAAGTTGTATATGTACTGAAAAGATGTATCCACAGTACTGATGCACCTAGACATGTAATCAAAGATTATAAAGGCACAATCTGACAAGACATGTCTTTTTTTTTCTTCCTAATTAAACACCAATAGAAGTGGAAGAAACATGTGACATGCCCTTAGGCCCACTTTTTGATGTAAAGGCCTTTAAACACCAACAACAATGGTTTATTCTATAGCTCTTTTATGATGAAACATATGTGAATTTGTATATGCTGTTTTCTTTCCTCACAATGACTTTAACCTATCTAAAACCCTAATCTACATTGCGTCACAGTTAGGCCTGTCAGTGGCAAATGATAATCCGTTAAACTGACGCAAATAAAGCTAAAAATTCATGTTTTGGTGTAAAAAATAAAACCTGAACTAATTTCGGTTTGGGTTCAAGTACAACGTATGAAACCCAAATTTTTCAGGTATGGTTCAGATCTGGATTGAATAATGTTCTTTATATAATCATCAATTGGTGTGTGGCTAGTTGGTAAAGGAGGCTTGGAGGTTTGCTCAGAGAGGTACCAGGGTCGGTCCACACTAGTCACACACACACACACACACACACACACACACATATATATATATATATATATATATATATAAAATAAGATGCATGCGCTCGTTCCCTCTGCTAGGGTTTTGGCGGCGTCTTCTTTGCCTCCCCCCCCCGATCCGCTCGCGGGGAGGGAGGCTCGGCGGCTGGGAGGAACGGGGGGGGGGGGGGGGGAGGACGTCCTCTCCAGCCCAGAGGTGGGCCGGGCGGCGGCCAGCAAGGGACCCCCCCCACGCGGGGGGGGGGGGGGTGGGGTCGGGAGGAGCCAGTGGGACCCTCCCATGCGGGGGGGGGGTCGGGAGGTGGCGGAAGCGGGGCAGGGCTCAGCGGTCCCAGACCGGGCGGCGGCGGCGGGACCCCCCAGGCGGGGGGGGGGGGGTCGGGAGACGGCGGAAGCGGGGCAGGGCCCAGCGGTCCCCGACCGGGCGGCGGCGGCGGGACCCCTCCACGCGGGGGGAGGGGGGTCGGGCGGCGGCGGCGGGACCACTCCAGGAGGGGAGGGGCCGGGCGGAGGCGGTGGCGGGACCGCCCCAGGCGGAGAGGGGTCGGGGGGCGAGCGGATGCAGGGGGACCCCCAAGGGCGGGGAGGGGTTCAGGCGGCACTTCCGGAGGAGCGGCTTCCGTATTCGAGTTCGGGTCCGGGGGGGACAACACTGGGGATGCAGGCTGGCAGACTGTGTCGAGACGACGGGCTGGAGGACGGCGAGAGGCACAGTCCCAAGTTTCGGGACGGGCGGGGCCAGGAAATCATGGGAATCGATCTTCGATCGGCACAGTGGATCCCCGGCGTCGTGGGGGAGGTATGGTGCGCTCTGTATCGGGTTGGAGGCCAAAGGCGACGGCGGCCGAGAAGGCTAAGGGTATTGCTACTGATACCGGCAGGACAGACCAGGGTCCTGTGAACCCCCCGACCAGGACGCACGTTGAGGGGCAGAGGTCTCGATCATGGAAGGAGGTCTGCACGCCAGTGGTTGTGACAAGCCCGATGTCGATGGAGTATGTCCCACCGATGTCGGTTGGAGGAGGACTTCGGGCGTATTTTCCCGCTGAAGAAATAGCGGTGGTTTCAGAATTCTGAAAAAACACTCTGATGCTGTATGTGTTAGGGAACAAGCCATTCTATGGCCAAATTCGGGGTTATGCGGAGCGTATATGGAGACCCAAAGGTAGCATAGAATTCTTCTCTCGGGAGAACGGGTTCTATTATGTCAAATTTGGCTTAGCGGAGGATGTGTCCAGGATCCTACAGGGAGGGCCTTGGTCATTTGATGGGAGACTCATTATACTGAAGGAGTGGACACCGGAGCTGAGGTGTGAGAAGGAGGTACTGAAGGCTATTTCCATCTGGGTCAGATTCCCTGAGTTCCCAGTAAAGTATTGGAGTATCCCGCTTCTCATGAGACTTGCCAGCCTTGTGGGGAAGCCGATCAAAGCAGACGAGGCCACTACCTTTCGCACCAGACTGATGTATGTCAGGGTCTTCGTGGAGATCAAGGCGGGCTCGGAGCTACCGAGTATGCTTGAGTATCAGGTACCGTCTGGGGAGGTTCTGACACAGGCGGTGGAGTATGACTGGGTCCCTCCCATGTGTTCTTACTGTGAGTGCTTTGGGCACACTACCAGTGCGTGCAAATACAAGAGGGAAGGAGACTGCCAGGCCACAGGCGGCTCGGACGGAGGCACCTGGGAAGGAGACGGCCCCCAGTCACTTGCCTGGGAAGACGGAGCCAGACAGACATATGGAGGAGGACACAGGGATGGAGGTCGATAGGAGGCAGGAGTCAGGATCACCGCAGAGACAGGAGAGCACGCAGGGTGCACTGGTCCCGTTCAGGCCACAGAGGACCATCGTGACCAGGGGTATGAGCGCGGCTGGTAGTGGTCAGATGGTGATGGAGGCCTCCCCGGCGATCATGGTGTACAGCAGCAGGAAAAGACACGCTCCGGCCACACGGGAGGATATCCCTCAGGCGAGGGATATGGATGACCAGACTGAAGACAATCCTGACTGTGCACTTACTCTTAGCAGGATTCAGGCCCATCTTGCTCCTTCCTCTATGGTAGATGCAGTTATTGATCAGGCGGATGAGATACTTCCCTCGAGTGTCGATCCAGACGAGTTCCAGGGGGACCCCTCATCTCTTAATTAGATGTCGGTCCTAGCATGGAACATTAGGGGGGGTGTTCCATTGGACGATGGAGGGAGATTGGAGGGGTTCTGAGGAGAGAGTCGTGTGACATTGCTATCCTGCTGGAGACGAAGATTAGAGGGTCCGCTATGCTCTCGCGAAGGACTCCGACAAACTGGGATCACATTCACAACTTAGATCTTTGTGGTATGGCAAGGATTTGGGTTAGGTGGAACAAAGGTAGCTGGGAAGGGGGTGCAGATCCATAAATCAGAACAACTCATCGGCAGTTACTTTCGAGAACAAAGGTGGGTTCCGATTCATCCTGGGTGCTGTATATGGGCACAATGACCGAAGACTCCGGGAGGCTTTGTGGGAGGACATTGTGCACCTGGGTCTCATGGTGGACAACATGCATCTTCCTCTGCTCATCATGGGGGACTTCAATGCTATGCTGCTTCGTCAAGAGAAGGTGGGAGGTCGTCCTGTTCCGGACTCGATCTTATATGACTTCCAGAGGTGTCTGCTTAGGTCAGGGATGCGGGGGCTGGAGCGAGCTGGACATATCTGGACCTGGCACAATAAGGCTACACATAATCGGATTGCTTGTCAGTTGGATCGGGCCTTGGGCAATAGTGAGTGGTTCAGGTGCTCTCCGAACTCGGTGGCGGAAGGTCTGGCGGCGGGTACTAGCGACCATTCTCCTATCCGGGTTGGCCTCAGTGGGAGACCCACTCTGAGGGCGAGGCCGTTTCGGTATAACAACAGCTGGTATCTGTCGGCCGGATATGAGGAGGTGGTTACGGGAGAGATGCAGCACTTCCGGGAAGGCACGGCTCAGTTCCGCATGGTTCACAAACTCAAGCAGCTCAAGCGGGCTATCAGGGGAGTGGGTGAAGACGAGACCGCGGACTTCTCTGGCGGATAAGGAAGCCGAGCTTCGGGACACTCAGGTGGCCCTCCAAGCTGACATTCTGAACGGGGAGCTGGCGGCTAGGGAGAAGATCCTGATTGAGGAGGTCAGCATCATGAAACTACATGAGGAGATTAGTGCGGCACAGAGGGCTAAATGTACCTGGCTCAAAGATGGAGACCGCTGCACCAAATTCTTCTACGATGTGATCCGTACCCTGACAGCACCGGAACAGCATCCCCAGACTTCTGAATGCTGCGGGACGTCTTGTAGGGGACCCGACGGAGATTCAGGAGGAGGCCGTCAGATTTTACACTGACCTATATCAGCAGATGGACTACTCTAGCACGTTTCCCTGCCCTTGTCACGAAGAGACTGGTGTCCCGCCATGGGAACAGTCTGCTTCTGGCACCTGTGAGGATGGAGGAGGTGGAAGACATTGTGATGAAGGCTAATCCCAACAAAGTTTCCGGGCCTGATGGCTTCTCTTCAGGGTTCTTTAAGCGACACTGGGGTGTGCTTAAGACCCATGTCCTGGCGGCGGTTCAGGAGTTCTTTATGGAGGGCAGGCTTCTGAAGGAGATGAACCACACATTCTTGACGCTGGTTCCTAAGAAGGAGGGAGCGACCATCACTTGCAGATTTTCGGCCCATTGCTTGCTGTAATTTTCTTTACAAGATTATCACTCATCTTATGTGCAGGCGTATGGAGGGGATTATGCAGGGATTGGTGTCCCAGAATCAAGCTGCGTTCATTAAGGGCCGGTCGATAGCGGAGCACAGCCTGCTAGCTCATGAGATGGTGAGAGAGTTCAGCAAACCTGAGGGGATGAAGGCTTGTGTGAAGCTTGACCTCCGGAAAGCTTATGATACGGTCAACCGGGACTTCTTGTGTCACTTGATGCTTGCCATGGGATTCGACGAGAGGTGGGTTGCGAGGGTGAGGGAGTGCATTTGCTCCCCTACTTTCTCAGTCCTCATCCAGGGCACGCCGTATGGCTACTTCAGGAGCAACAGGGGGTTGAGGCAGGGTGACCCCCTCTCCCCGTATCTATTTACCTTGGTGATGGAGTACTTTACATGCATGATGGATACGACGGTGCATAGCAAGAGGATCGTTCCCCTTTTTCGGTTGGTGAGTCCGGTTGTATCCCATTTGATATATGCTGACGACTTATTGGTGCTCCTTCAGCCTTCCATGCGGGGCATGAGAGCGCTCTCTGACATTATGGAGGAGTTCGGGCGGCTTTCTGGGCTCTAGTTGAACAGGGAGAAAAGCAGAGTCTACTTCAGCTCCCGGTGTACACAGCAGGAGGAGAGAGCCTTCGCCTTGGGAGTGGATAGAGGCGAGCTTCCAGTGAAATACCTGGGGGTCCCGCTGACAGGTCAACTATGCCAGAGACCAGGATTGTCACAGCTTGGTGGATTTTGCTCAGAGGAGAGTGGAAGGCTGGCAAGCTGCGGGTCTATCATTTGGCGGACGGATTGAGCTGGTACGTTCGGTTATTGCGGGCATCACGATGTTCTGGCTCCAGTCTATCCAGATCCCTATGGCTACTATTCGAAAAGTGGAGGCCATCTGTGCTGACTTCATATGGAGGGACGGGATGCATGCGATATCCTGGGACCAACTCTGTCGGCCTCGGGAGGAAGGAGGAGTGGAGTTGAGGCCTCTTCATGAGGTCAGGAAGACAGCTTGTGTGAAGATGGCCTGGAGATTCATCAAGGAGGGTCGACGAGAATGGCCTTAAGGAGGACTAACTTCTGGGCCTGCAGGATAGACAACAATTTCTCGGTCACGTTTAAGGCCATTCTGAGGTGTCGATCGGTGCTTCAGACCGCTATCTGCAGGAACATGAAGGATGGGACGACTACCGACCTCTGGCTAGACCCTTGGTTGGGTTCCAGATCCCTGCTCGAGCTTTTGGGAGGTCAGCTGGACAGAGAAGCGGACAGGGGGCTCACATGCAGTAGGATCATCAAAGATGGAGTTTGGAGGCCAGAAGGATATCCATATACTGCTCAGCTTGCCGAGGAGATTCGTCTTATTACTATTGATGCTAGCCAGCATGAGGATTCCTGGAGCTGGACAGGCCCGGGTACGGGAGGCGGATCAGGCCTATTCTGCTTTCGTAGCTGCTACGATTTGGTTCGGACCCACCACGATCCGGACTGAGGAGGTGGACTTCATTTGGGGCAAGGGGGTTGCACGTAAAATGCAACTATATGCATACCGACTGCTTCGGGGTAGACTGATGACGAGAGACAGACTCCTCAGGTTTGGGATGCAGATCCCGGATGCCAAATGTGTGCTATGTAATGGGGAGGATGAATCTATGTGACATCTCTTCTTTGTATGTCCGGTGACCTGGCACATTTGGACTGAGCAGTGCGCACAGCTGAGAGGAGGAGTTGGGGTGGATAGAGACATCCGGAGCATTCTCAGCTGGATTCGAGATCACAGAGGCCGGGATCCGGGGTGGGCCAGAAGAGCCAACGTTCGTCTCGTCGCGTCCGTTTGGCACATCTGGAAGGAGCGGAACAGACGTATCTTTGAGGGCTTGACTACCCCCTATTGGAATTCTACATAACATAGAATTCGATGTATCAGTAATGGCCCCATAATATTATAATTTGGGGCATGGAAAGTTGTGATATTTATGTACTGTAATACCTTTTCCGCTATATGCGAGGAATAAATTCATCCTTATTCCAAATATATATATATATATATATATATATATATATATATATAAGTTCAGATACATGCTTGGAAATCCGAATGTAAACTTGGTTGGGTTCCAGTACAAACTTGCAACCCAAAAAGATTTCTGGATGGGTTCGGATTTCATATAAATCCGGCCCAAATTTGGCCAGTTGACAACCTAACTCACATTCCTGTCCCATTCTTTGATCTATTTCTTGATTCATTTCACTTGAAAATACAAGGTAACCTAAAAGCGTTACTAGGCATACTTGTTTCTTCTGGTCAGAAAGTTCAGTTTGCTCATAAATCCTAATTCCACCATTAAACCCCCAAAGTCAACTCCAACATTATCTGAACTCCCCTTGACCACAACATCATAGTCTGCAGTATCGGCCAATATCGATCCGATATGACTGATATCGATATGGTTTGGCTATGTCCCAATCTGAAATTGACCGATATCCGATATTGACCGATACCGACATTGAGGGTCTTTTCCTGTCAATTCAGCAAAAAAAAAAATTGAACGGAAAAGACCAATCAACAACGGTGTAAGAGCATGTAAAAGAAGAAAACTTATCTACACATGTAAACGAATTAACAATGATGACTACTATTTCATACAATTTCAAAACTACTAAAAATAATACTGGAAATACTTAAAATTATACCTAGATGTATAAAATATATTTTCAAAATTTTTAGTAATTTATGGGACTATTTCAACGACATTTCGGCCCGTTCAGTCTAGGTTGCAAGCCTGACTGACGGTCCCGCAATGCATCGGTGCCGAAGCACGATTATTCATTCCCCCTAGGTCGATTCGATTCCGATTGCCCTGGATACCGATTCGAGAAAAATCAACTTGTGCACAAGCTGTCCATGACCATGCCAATGCGTGAACAGTTTAATATATGCAACAGTTTTATATAGCACGGACAGTATTGAACGGCATTATCATTTCTCCCAACTCATGCAACGATTTATTTTCCCCAAAGCCGTACTCCCGATTTAGCGTCCCGTAGGCACCAAATTGTCCGAGGCATCATAACCCACGATCGACGTTTCATATTATTTTGCAGCACGTGAAATAGCCTATCTTTTTACTAGAACCTTAAACTTTCTGGTTTATGTAAGAAACTTGCATTTTTCAGAGTAGATTACTCTAAATCGATACGTTTTTCCCGAGTTCTTGACCTTAGTGGATTGGCATGCAATTAACCTGGCATCGTTCGATTTGAATGAATTCGAGGCAAGGAATTAGTTTGCGGGACAGAGTAGAAAAGAAGGGGCCGAATCACCCACCGATTACTTTGCTCGTGCCGATCGTCGAAGCACTTCGCAACGTCAAGCTTTAGTTACGCGAGCTCCTGCAATGGCACCAACACTTTGTTAGAATTCCTTATTTTCCCCTTGCTTCGAAATTTGTAATTGCATCCAGGAAAACGACGCGAAAGCACTTTATCAAAACCCAGCGACAAAAGCTCCAAGAAAACCATACAGCGGTCCGGTCCCGTCGAAGGGACTCTTATATAGTGCTCACTCGCCGAGACGCAGTCCGCTGCATCTAGGACTTATTCCAACAGAAGTCGTTCCATTAGTTGGACCGATTCTTGTAACGTCCGTCCAAATCAATTTGATCGATGCCGCAAGATGTTATCGTTTACCAAGCTTAGCGATCGAGTCAGATGGCCATCTAAGTTTCTGACCGATCTGACTCGGCGCAAGCATATTATGAAGTCCGTCGCCTATCGAAAGCGGGGCGCTACACCCAGAACTTCAGCTTGGGCCTAGTTCGCCATGACAACTTTTTCAAACGTTGGCCGATACGTGACAAACCATTCCTTGCCAAAATAGACATGACATGTCGCACCGATGTCTATCCACCAGTCAGATTCAACTCCTACAATTGTGACCTGAGCGATCATAGCAACAATGTTAGAAACCAAAGAAACCTTACTAGGCTCACCTTTCCCTGATTGTTTGGGCTAGGATCTTCATTCACTCTTGTAGTGGCCTTTCTTGCCACAATTGAAGCAAGTCACGTGGGACTTGGACTTCTGTTGCTTGAATGAAGGACCCTTCACTTTCAGATTAGTGGAATCCTTCTTTTTGCGATGAGAAGCCACATGCTTCCCCTTGGGCTCTCTCGTCTGCACCAGATTGGCCTTAGCCAACTGTTTGGATAGAGTGTCCATCTTCTGTTGAGAACACATCTCGTCCTCAACATGGATCTATTGAAGGAGATCTTCTAAACTAATATCCAGCTTCTTCCGATGCATTCTTGCATAGAATGTACTCCATCCAGCAGGAAGTTTAGAGACAATCCCTCAAACAATAAACTTGTCGACGAGGGACATTTTTTCGTCTTCTAGCTCCTGGCGCAACTTCAAGAACTCTTTTACCTGAGGCAGCATTGCCTTCTCGTCTTCGAAGAGCCACTTGTGGTACTTCTCGACGATGAAGATTTTCGATCTATTGTCGTCGTCTTCATACAGCTTTCCCAAGAACTCCCAGATGTCCCTGGCAGAAGTATTCTTTGAGTATGACTCTGCCAGTGTGTATTTTGCTCCTTTATTGACTCTAAATATTGATATAGGCAATGAGGATCACTACCCTACATGTTATGGATCGCAGGATGATATGGTATGCGAGTTAGGTCCAAAGGCAGTTATGGACGAGGAGATCCCTAGAGGGATCTAGACTTTTAGAGATATCTTTAGCTATTATAGTTTCCATTCTAGTCATTTGACTTAATTTCTCCAAAAAACTATCTTTGGCATATAATAATGATTTGGACTTGGACTTGTAAACTTGGATGATTGTGGTGATTGTATCAAGATTTATTTTTTCTATGCTTATTTTTCTAGTCGATATTATTGTGTTTGAGTAGATTTCATGATATTGATATACTTGTAATATTGAAAAAAAATACATTAAGATTTAGAAAATATATTACTACTGATACTATGGTGTAGTGTGGACATATTCGCATACCCAAAAAAATCCGATACTCCTATCCGGAACCACCGATACTGCGGATACCGCCGATCCCGATATTCATAGGAATGGTCCTATACCGATTCCGATACCGATATTGCGAACCTTGCATAAAATGACCTTTTCACAGGAGAATACCAAGAGGGAATCCAAGATGGGTTTATGCAATGACAAACAATGAGATCTGCACATACTAATGTATTAGTGATTATCAGAAGTTGTAGCAATAGACAGCCCTCAAAATATTCCAAGATTCACAATTGAATAACAGGATTGGATTAGTGTTTATATATGAAGTAAAGGTAAAGTTATGATATAGGTCCACACATTAGGAAATACGCCCAAATCTCGCTTGAAGGATGATGATGCTCCAAAACCTTCACGTCTGAGATCCAACCATGTTTGTACGTGAGAAGTCTTAATTTGTTGCATCTATTATGGATTTGGAAGTGGGTTAATGGTGATGTGCATGTAGTAGATGAATAGAAGGGGATGATACCCGAGGGCGGATGACAGCATCACAAAAAAAGAAGAAGGGGGGGGGGGGGGATTCTGTCCTGTGGTACTGCAAAAAAAGCAAATGACATAGTAACAAGCGGAAGGAGGTCTGTTCAACAAGGCAACATGCAAAGGGAATGTCTGGTCATATTGTACAAGAAATGCATGTGGTGATAGAGAGAAAAGGTATGGGGTTGTGAAGAAACTGATTGGTATAAGAAGAGGGAAGGAACAATAAAACCTAATCTAACGTAGGCATCTCACATGTGACTCCCAATTAGATTTCTCAATTTTTTTTTATCCAGCACGTGCAGGCTCAGTTAAATCGTGTCTCCCCGCACACGATTTTTAGCCAGTCGTCATGTCGCTTCAGACTCTTCGTGCGAATCTTGTCCGCACTGGCTTTTTCATTATCGTCCCACACGTACGCCTCGTGCACTCCGCGCGCTCCAGAGCCTCACGGGACGGCCGACGTCTTTCGACGCCGGCAACTCAACGTCTCGCTTCGCCCACGACGCCGAAGGTGCCCCCGACGTCTTCACGACGCCTACGACGCCGGCAATCAGATTTCTCAATTCATTTTGCACTAATAAACAATTTGATTATAAGTTTTGATATAGACACGAGGCTGTCTAGCTAGATAAAGCAAATATAAACCAAATAAAAACTAATCCTATCTTATTAAACAAAAGAAACCCTAACCTCCCTAAACAACTAACCATTACATCAACTACAAGTAAACTAAATAAATAAACCAAAAGTAAACAATGTCTTAACTAGCCCCGATAGGACACATTTCCAAATAAACTTATCAAATGTGATTGGTCCACCATCAATTTCCATGGGTAGAAATTTCACCACCTGGTGAATAACGATGAAGATAGTCTGCTGGTAAGCCTGGGCCTACTGTTCTGAAACTCAGTTGTCAACAATGAAAACTCTGCATCGAGACGTCCTCACCAGCACACTAGCTATCACGTGAGCTCATCGTTATCAGTAGAAATGTAATCATCAGCCAATGTGTTCAATCTCTAACTGACGAAACTCCAAGATGGCCATGGTGGAGGAGGAAGTATTGGGATTCGACTCATTGCCTCCAAGGTGGTACTGGTGGTCGTAATGGAGGAAGTAATACTAGATATCCTGGAATCAAAGCAAACTAATCCCTCTGAAGAAGACGGCGAGAATAGTGTTGAAGGCCTTAAGAGATGGCAGAATGTAGAAGCAGCTCCTAGTAAAGTAATTCGCCCCTAATACAAATATGGGGCTAACCCCCGAATCTTGGGGAACCTCTAGCTCGTAATCATCGGTTTCAATCAACCTGAAAACTCGTTATGAACCGGTTCATTGCGTGGCACCTCAACTTTTCGAACTCACAGGTATCTTGTTACCCAATCCCCTGCAATCAATCACAAACTCTTGCAACTTCCTAGGACTATCTATCAAAGATATCCATATCGATTGACTATTATTTTTCTTGTAAACTGGATAGAAAAACTGGGAGAAGGAATATTAACTGAATAGCATCAGTACTCTTGTA
The DNA here is from genome assembly GCA_029216955.1 of Iris pallida. NCBI lineage: Eukaryota > Viridiplantae > Streptophyta > Magnoliopsida > Asparagales > Iridaceae > Iris > Iris pallida. The sequence goes on from JANAVB010004800.1 coordinate 10,901,473, forward strand.
AATCCCTTGCACGCTTAGAGAATGATTTTCTTGACAGGCCCAATTCCATACAGTCACTCCTGGTCTCACATAAAACTACAGGGCCTCACCTGTGGAACAAGAATGCATTCTTCTATAAATTTGAGATAAGAACTTAGGAAATGACTAAGCAAACTCAAGTTTAGGATGAATATGCTAAACTATAATTTTATAAATATGTTCTGCTAAACTATAATTTTATAAATGTGTTTTGTCTAGTCTAAAGCAATATAATCACCAGAACCAAGACCTGTACAACAATCTCATTCCCTGAAACTCAACCAACAGCCCAAACATTCAAATATCCTAAAGGTACTAAATGGATCAACACGGAAAATATGAATATAAAAACAGGAGACTAATCTACTGTTAGTTAGGAGGAAACATATAACAAATTACATTTTGATAAGAGTTCTATTAGTATGATCATATACTGTAAGAGAGTTTACTGTGTAGTCTAATACATATCCCGAGATAGGTCAGTTCATTCTAACTTAATTTTGAATAAGTTCAAGTTTCATGTAAGTGATGGTCAACCATAGTGCTATTAATAGCCTGCTATCCTTTGGTTAATTACTAGTTATACCAAAATGATAAACAACCACTCAAATGTGAAATTCATTACTAATCATATTAATTATCCACCGCAAAATGTGCACATAAATGAGTTTTGTCAATTCATGATGTGTTACACATTATTGGACACGACGTTGATTATTTTCTCTATGATACACCCCTATCTAGTACCATCTCTATTAGGGTCTGCTTGGATGGAGGGGAAAAAATAAGCAGAGTTAAGTGGGGTTAAGGGAAGGAAAGTTAAGTGAGGGGGAGAGGGGTCAATACATATAACCTTGTTTGGATTGGAGGAAGAGTTAAGTGAGGTGTGTTTAATAACTCTTGCTTGGATTAGAGGTTTTGAGTAGGAGGAGGATTAATAAAAGTACAATACTTACCAAAATATCCTTATTACATATGACATAAAATTAAATTTGATTATGTTTTTAATTAAAACTTGTCAAAATATGTTCACATAAAATACCTTTACAAATCTGATACCTACAAAGAAAATAACTAGAATCCAAACACAATAAAATTAAGTAACATGAGACGGTTTTTCCTCATCAACTCGTCAGATGCATCATGGACGGTTTTTCTTACCAACGATGAGTAATAAAGTATGAGAAAGCAAGAAGAGACATGACGCGCCTGGACAATGTCAGGAAGCTATGGAGCAGCAGGTTGAAAGCAAGAAAAATGGAAAAGAAAGCCATGATGTTTTATAGGACAAATAACGAATATCTATGACTTTTTAAACAAAACCCTTCACTTCCTCTCGTTAATCCTCCGGTTTGGGGGTTGAAAAAATAGACAAAACAAGGCTAAGCAAACTCTTACTTGACTCTCTATGACTCCTCCTCCTAAACCTCTACCCTCAAACCAAGCATAATTTTTTTTTCTCACTTAACTTCCGCTCACTTAACTCTCTTAACGTTCAATCCAAGCATACCCTTAAAGAAATTTTCGGATTAACTATTACGGGACATTTATTATTATTATACTATAGAATATAGTCTTGTTTTAGTTGTTTTTCTTTGTATGTCCTAAGAGCCTTTTTGGTTTTCTTACTTTTAGTCCTACATTAGAAAAACTCAAGGAAGAGTGTGCTACACTTGCATTTATATATGTAATCCATCATTATAAATAATTAAGCCAATTAAGTTGAGCCAACTTATCAAAATGGTATCGAGCAAAACCCTAGCTCTCCTACCTTGCCTCCACCTTCCAAACTCTCCCTCGTCTCTCCTAATAGCTGAAAATCTTCAACCCAATCCTACTACACTTGCATTTATATATGTAATCCATCATTATAAATAATTAAGCCAATTAAGTTGAGCCAACTTACCAAAATGGTATCGAGCAAAACCCTAGCTCTCCTACCTTGCCTCCACCTTCCAAACTCTCCCTCGCCTCTCCTAATAGCTGAAAATCTTCAACCCAATCCTACCTTAGCCTTCATCTTCCATTTCACAAACTAAACCCTAACCCTAAAAGGAAAAAATTGTAGCCAGACCAAAAGAAAACCTAACCCTAGAAAACCTGCAGCCGCCGTCCTCTATCCATACCACCAAAACCTAACCCTAGATATTGAATCCCGATCCACACCTTCATCTTGCAACTACCACCTTCTATTCCGACCACTCGAACCCTAACCCTAATCATCTAATCAAGATCTAGATCGAAACACCCTTAATTTATCCAGATATGGAAACACCTCTCAATAACGACGATGTTCGTGCATCTCGACGATGATTAATGCCTCTCAACAATGACATCTGCGATGATCGACATCTTTTTTTCTTCTCTGGCACTATGCGAGAAGACAACAAGAGTTCCTCGAAGCATAAGAGCATTGATCGCAAGTTCCTCTTGCGAGTACTACCGATTCATCGCATACTGGACCAATGAATTTCTTGCAAGATATTCTCGAGATCTTTTGATTATATCATGCGGCATATGCCTATTCCTATTGCGAGATATTGCCTCCCGCTAGCATATTTCTTGTGTATTTTACGATAGTGACAGATTACAATATTTCTTGGATTTTGACATTATGCTTCATTATGTTGCTTGTGGATTTTGGGCATGTATGGGATCTCATGTCGTTATGTGGACTTCGTGTGCTTATCAGACTTACTCACTACTCTTGTTTTGTGCATTGATGTTTAGCGCGTTGGATTAGCACTCTCTCTTTGGTTATTCTAGCTTGTGAGATATTGCCTCAATTAAGTGAGATTTTGCTTTAGCTCGTGAGATATTTTCCATGTTACAATCGGTGGTTGATTTCTCTTGCAATTTGGCTTCTTTGTTGTGATAATGTTGGCTTGGGCTATTTAAACGATTAGATTTGACTTCTCTCTCGGCTCTTCTAGTACTTTGGTAATTTCTTGTTTTGTTTATTCTTCTGGCTCATGAGTCTTCTTCCCTTTTGATAGTTGGTTAGTACTTTGATATTATACGCTTCTTTTCTCTTGGACTACATCAGAGACTACCGCCTACGTATGTGATACGATTTCTCGAATTGGCTTACAGGTTTTCTTTACTATCTTGGCTATTGAGTAGTGCTTTAGTTTCGAGATTTCTTTACTTCTTGGATTACTCAAGATTCTACATTTGATTGTGGCTTAACAAATTATGGCTACTCCTTCAACTTAATGTTCATGGTTTCAGGGGAGTATGGATTTCTTTTTTGATCCCTTTGTGGCTTATGGCATAAAGGGCAAGTTCTCCATTATCGTTGCCTACAGTTCCTGATTGTTTCTGATCAGTGGAGAGCGACTGCTTCGACTTTGTTTGCTGATTGTTTTTCGCCACAAAGATGCAAAGCCTTTGTTGTCTTATTTCTCAGAGCACCGGTCGCATCTCTTGTGCTTATGCATCCGGTATATGATGCTAGACTCATGGATCTTTTGTTGATTGTTGACTTTGCTACAACTAGTCAATGCTAATGTTCTTGGTTCACACTTCAAATTTTTTTTTTTATGTTAGTCGTGTCACCATAGATCATAAATTGCTCTATCATCTTCTCCTACATTTTTGAATCAAGATCTTCGAAAGCATGCAATTCTTGGCAGAGGTTGAGAGGCCAATTGATTACATTTCCTGGATATTCCACCACCTATTTTAGTATTCGTTTCTTCCGTCTACTGGCATCGACGACTTGGACATGCTCCCTTGTTTATTCTTCGGAAAATACTTGCTAAATTTTTCTTCTCAGAGTTCTTTTGTGAGACATGCAATTTTGGCAAACAACATTGCTCTACATTCTCGTCTTTCGTTTCTAGAAGCGATGCTTCATTCTCTTTCGTACACTATGATATTAGGGGGCCTTATAAAATGACTTCATTTTAGATTTTGCTATTTGGCTTTGGCCACATTTATTGATGATCATTCTCGTATGACGTGGTTATATATTCTTCGTGATTGCTTTGAAATCCTACAAATATTTCACATTTTTATTCTCACTTGTATACAGTTTTCTACTATGATTAAAACCGTTTGAGCCAATAATGCTTGTGAATACATTGCAAGAATATTTAGGATTCTTTTGCTTTCTCATAGCATCATTTATCAACATCTTGCCCGTACACTCTGCAACAAAATAGCATAGCGGAAGATAACCGTCATTTCTTGAGGTTGTGCACTCATTACTTATTTATATGAATATTTCTAAGATTTATTGGAACTTTAATGTTACTACTGCTTGTCATATCGCTAACTCGAAGTTTAGTAGTGGATTTTATTCTCATTCATTCTGTGTCTCTTCTACAATTCTATGGCTCTTTTTATAGCCATGCATTCAACCACAAGATAACACAAAATAATTTCAAGAATGCACCAAAAAAAATCCTAAGATAAGCTTCATATCCAAATTAACCTCCCAATAACAAACAAATAACAATAAAGATAAAAGAATCTGAACTCCTCAACCAAAATATCATCCAAATTAATAAAGATAAAAGAATCTCAACTCTTCAACCAATTTTTTTTTTTTAGATTTTGCAAGCTAGCTAGTCCAAAACTCGGACTCATCTCTGTCTCGTGGCGCGTCTTGGTCGAATCTGATCCCTATCACGGGGGAGTGTAGAAGATAGTGTTGTTTTAGTTGTTCTTATTTGTATTGCCTAAGAGTCGTTTTAGTTTTCCTATTTTTAGTTCCACATTAGAAAAACTCAAGGAAGGGTGTACTACCCTTGCCTATATATATGTAATCCATTATTCTAAACAATTAAGTCAATTTAAGTTGAGTCACGTTGTCAACAATATTGATTCTTTTCATTTCTAAAGTCTAAACTTGAAGGACCCAAATAACTTGTTTGGGGTTTGTGTTGGCTTCAGGTAGAGATGGTGACGGGTCAGGATGTCGAAACATTCTGGTCCTATAGTCAAAACCACTTCTTAATTCTTACATAGTAAACCCTATTAACCACCTTGACGGTGTCATCATCTGACACTGATGTTGACTAATATCCATAATAGTCAATACCATCTCCATCGTAAATCTTTGGGGTTAGTTCTATTATGCAGTCCCTGTACAATCTTATGAGTTCTCTTCTGTTGTAAACTTGAAGGACCTGATTAGAGGCTTCTGGTTGATAGGCAGGATTCAGGTTATTAAAGTGTTGTAATTCTGTACTGAAAGCCAATACCTATTCAACCCTCTCCCAAACTGCAAACCTTTCGAACTTCCAACATTAGTTATTCTGCTTGCTTTGATGATTATTGGAGTATAGCATTCTGGATAATCTTTTTAATTGCACTACTTCGGCAAGTTCACAGTATGAAGTCGTCAACTCATGTGAACTCATGAACGAAAGCTGAATGTTTTTTCTACCAACATATATAGGAGAATTGAAATTTTGAATTCTCAGGAAAACATGAGAGGAGGAAGGACGTAATCAATGATCCCAGAAAATCAATACGACTTATGTGATGCTGTAACTTGGATATTTCCTATCCTTCCACTCAAAATCCTTCTATCCCAATTCAATTGTGAAAGAAATATAAGAACTGTTTTTCTCGTGCCTATGATTCTAAAAGATTTCCTGGAGCATCCTGAGCAATTGCAGCAAATGTGTGTTCTAAAATTACAGAATCCTAGCCAATAAGTTCAAACAATAAAAAATTTCCCCCTACTAGTTTGTTTCAAATTTTGCGATGATGACTAAAGACAATTTAAGGGTATTTATCCTGATTCTGGCCAATGCGATTGCAGTTCGGAGAATTTATTACTGAATCATAGCTCACTAATATCAAATAAAGTTATTTATCCTGATTTCCTAAAATCACAGAATCCTAACCAATAAGACCGAAGGATATAAAATAAAACTTTCTAGCTACTGGTTTGTTTAAAATTTCCGCAATGTCAACTAAATGTAGAGTTGATCATACTTGTCCTCATTCTGGTAAATGTGACTGGTTTTGAAAGTTTATTACATAAGCTTCCGATGTTATGCCATCAATTATATCCATTATTCAGTACTTAATTCTTGACATGTAAATGTTTCAGCTACTCAAATTATTCACCTGGAATTGCTGCCCATTGCAATATTACCTTCCTACGTTTGAAGCAAGAGAGCTATTTATATAGAATTGTCACGGCTTCCTATACCATTCCTCTATTGATATAGTCTTCTGTCATGGCTTCCTATACCATTGCTTTAGTTTCCTCCCAAATAGTGTTCTTGTTGCACATTGGACCATCTCAATTATTGACAGTATAGTTTGTTTTCTTACCAAATAGGAGTTCAATCATAGGGTTTACTGTATTATACACAAACTTCTACTGTGGAAAATAATATTCAGTTTATGTTGCATCTCTTGTTTTGGATATTTAGGTAAAGGGCTTTGTCACAAAGATGGAAGAGTGCATGGGTGCATGTGACTGTATTATCACAAAGGTAACTTAATAGGTTATGTCCTGGTAAATTTTCTATCTGATACTACCATGCATATTTAATGTGCATTTTCTCACCTGCAGGCAGGACCCGGGACTATTGCAGAAGCCATGATTCGTGGTGTTCCTATTATTCTCAATGATTTCATTGCTGGCCAGGCAAAGTTTCTTCTGCCTTTATGAACATTAGCTTACACTTGCAGATAACACCCTCAACTATAGAGGTCATTGCAGAGAGCCCCCATAGCTATGTTTTTGAAACATTGTCAGGGTTGTAGCTGTTTGGTGCTTAAAAGACATTTGGAAAATTACCATTTTCCCTACTAAGTTTTAGCTTTAAAATATATCTTCCCCTCTAATTCTTTTGGGGTAAGATAATATATCTTATTAAATTGACCAATTAACAATGTACCACTTAGAAATAGAGTAGTTATTTGTTTATAAACATAGGTTCGGGAATTCTCTACAATTACCTTATAGGTAGTCTCCTCTTAGGTGGGTTAGTCAAACATGATTTCGATTTCAGAAGAACTGATTTGCGAATTGCATGCCACAACTATTATAGTTTCGGAATCACATTCAGATAGCGTTCTTTATATCAGTATTTAAGAATTAAGAGACAAGTATTTCGTCAATTTATATTAGATACAAATTAAAAACGAATAAATCTGGAATAAATAACTCAACTTCACATTGTGATTATGCTAATTTGCACTTAAATACCATGCACTTTCAAGTTTTTGCAAGTTGCTACCATAATTTTTTTTAAGCGACTTGCTACCATGAACTTTGAAATTGGTTGCAAGTTAAACCCCCCCCCCCCCCCCCATTAACATCCGTCAAATTTAAAGAAATCGAGATATTTTTGCCCCTAAACAAATTACAAATTTATTTTCATCCCAAAAGTTTTACATAAAAGAAAAGAAAAGAAAAACTAACCCTAATCGCCCATTCCATTCACCCTTCCCGACGTCGTCGCCCCTCATTGCTCCCTACCATTGTCGACTTCCTCCCCTCTTCTCCACTGCTGCTCCCGCACACCGGTGCACCCGCAACAGCTCCCATATATCATTGTGATTTGTTTTTACGGCTGTGCGAGTATACACGAGCAACGACAAGGGGAGGTTGGACGATGGTGGCAACAGACGACAATGGGGAGGGGAGCGAGATGGTTGGTTTAGGTTACATTTTATTTTTCCTTTTTTTTCCATTTATAACTGATTTTTCTGGATGAGAAGTAAATTTAGGATTTGGATTAGGCTTAGAATTGTTATGTAGGTGTCACGCCCTAGTATTAGAATACGGAGAACAAGATCATAATTCGGTCAGCTATGTACTACGGATTACACTCGCACTGCGAAGTACGGTCACGACTCTATAAAGACAAAGGGGTTCTACTACAATTTAACAATCTCTCCTATGGTTTACTAACAATTTGATATCTCACTATAGGAAACAACAAACAACAAGATATCACATAATATGAAAAGCAGAAAGATGTCTCATACGCAAAATGCTTAAAAGAATATCCAATAGTACATGATCATACAACTAGTTGTAGTTTTAATATTTACAATGATGGTGTCCATAGACGAGAAGATGCTCCTAGATGCAAGGGCTAACACATGTTCTGTTGCTAAATGCCAAAAAGAATACATTGTGTACTACAAAAGGGTAATAGAGAAGAAAACCCACAAAAGTTGCTGAGCTGCAGTCCTCCAAGTACGATACATCTAAGAAGAGCGTTGATAGATCCTTTGGCTTTGCTATGATAGTTGATCATGCAAAACCGGTAGAGGCAACTATTAAAATATTAGTGTTACGTAATATCTAAATAAACATAGACTTATATATTGTTTGCCATTAAAATCTTTGAATTGCAATTTCAATTACAAACAGAACAGTGTTAAAATGTAGGACTTCGATGTAGTCCTAGGAGTACACTTTTGTTTTTATCTGGGTCCTGTGTCGGTGTAGCGAGTGGTAATGCGTTGACTCCGTTGACGATCTGACGACGGTTTTCGGTTCTCTGAAGGTCTGGGTTGCTCTGGATGTCGGAGCTTGCGGAGGGGAAGAAGACGTTGAGTGTCTCTTCCGATCTCTGTGGGTGATAACTCTGATGCTCTGGTTACGTCTGTCTTTGACTGTGCGTCTCTGTATCTCTGTGTGTGTAGAAGAAGGAAATGATCCCTCTATTTATAAGCAGGTTGGGCTGCTCATGCGCGCATATGTAGGATGCGCCTGTACATGGGAACGCCACGTGGCTGGACCTGCGGGCGGCGCATGGATGATGCGCCATGACTTGTGGGTTGAATCCTTCGTGCTGCATTTGTGGGCTGGCACGTAGCAGTGGAGGGGATCTTTCGGTTGCTGAGATCTTGGGTGGTTAGCACCCCTTCATAGGCTGAACTGAGTCAAAGGACACGTGGCGTACGTTCATGGCTCAAAGATCTCAAATTTGGTAGAGAGTGATCTGACAGGATGTGCCTGGGATTGGACGCATGAGAAGACTTTGGCTCGTAACCTTCAGGAGTCACGAACCGGTCTGGACGCACGGCTTTTGAGGCGCATGCGAGTCTTCGGGCGCATGACTGCGGAAGGCGCATGCGAATGGTCGATCGACCACGTGGCTTGTAACCGTCAGAGGAGAGTAATGATGACGCTGACGTCAGCGGCGCTTCGTTTTCTGTAAAAGCTATTGCTGCTCTGTTATCGAGACATGGCTGCTGTCGTGTCAGACTTCAGCATTTAATGTTCTTGACGGGTGATGGGCCTTTGAGTGGGTGCATTGATCTGCGTTCCACTAGGCGTATAGGGACGCGTGGGGCGCATCCTTATGAGGCGCTTGGTGCTGATGGACGCGTCTGTATGATGCGCGGTCTGACCGGCGCATCTGTTTGCATGACGCATCTTCATTGGTCCGACTGTTGAGTTCTTCGAGTGCTTTAAATAGCCGTTTTGACTTGGCTGAATTCGAAGAGGCAAATTCATCATCGTAAATGCAAGTTCATTGCACTAACTTCGGGAATGTTGCCACTTGGCGCATGGATTTGATTTGCCCTGGCCTATAAATAGCAACAATTTGAGAGAGTTTTGTTGTCTCTCCCTTGACTTCTCGACGAAGATGAATTCCTTTGCCCGAGTACATTCTGTTGCCAAGACGCTCCCCAGGGTGAAGATGCGTCGAGTCGTCTTCGTATGCACTCATGAAGGTGACCGTTACATCCAAAAGTCGGGATCGCGGGCTCCCGACGCAGGCCGAAGGTGCCTGTTGCATCCAAAGATCGGGATGCTCGAGTCCCGTCTCCGTTATGCCGGAAGAGCCGCAGATCGGAATTGCGGTGCTCTCCTCTTCCTTGGGCTTTGGAGAGCTCTTCCTCCAGCTAGAGTGGGGTTGATCGCCCGCTCTTGTTTATGCTCAAAGCTGCTCCTTTAGCCGAAGCACTTGATCGGATCGAAGTGGAGCGCATATGCTGAGACTTCATGATGCGCCTAACTGAGTACGCTGAAGAGACGCGCCTGACTGAGACGCTGAAGAGACGCGCCTGGCATGGGGCGCATGGCCCTTGCTGCGCTTGGCTGTAGTCTTAGGATCTTTCTTTTTGTAGAAGTTCTCCTTTGTAAAGTGTTTCTTTAGACATGTAATAGACTTTTATATGAAATAAAAATCTTCTTTTGATGTCTATACTTTTGCTGTCCTTTGCTGTGCCAAGTACGTCGTTTGAGCTCCCTGGCGCATGTAGTGTTAAGCGCATAGGAATTCTGGCCTGTAGATGCGCCTGAAATTCTATGCTTCTACAAGACCCCCTTCAAAGTTTTCAAAACTTTTCGTCAAGTTTTGGAATACTTTGAATAAGAAGCATGGTGGTGTCTTCAATGGGGCGCATGACTGTTCGGGGCGCATGATTGCACCGCGCATCTGTGATGAGGCGCACGCTCCTCTCAGTTTTAAATGCAAATGATAACTCTTCGAAATAAACAAAAAAGATTAATGATGATCTTTTTGGATTATTTGCAGTTTATCATTTCGCAGAACCCTAAGCGGTGGCTGACGTCACTCTTCATCGGTTTCCGCATATGCCCAAGTCTATAAATAGGCGTCTGATAGAGAGAGAGTTCTTCTTCTCTTTGCTTTCTTCTTCTTTAGAGTTCTTCTTTCAGAAAAACCCTAACTTCTTTTTACGAGATGGCTCCCAAAACTCCTCGCGGTGGTGCTGGCCGAGGACGAAGCAAAGGAAAGGAGCCTGCGGAAGCTGATGTTGATGATGTCCCCAGGACGTCCGTCGACGTTCGGCCGGCGGTGATTGGTGGGTTTGTCATTCTTTGCCGTACCTTTTTGTTCCTAAGAAGAAAAATCTTTTTAGGACTCACATACGCTGACGCGCATGGACCTCGAGTCTTGATGATGTGCTGAAGCTTCTTGCTGACGCACATGGACTTCGAGTCCTGATGATGCGCTGAAGCTTCTTGCTGACGCACATGGACTTCGAGTCCTGATGATGCGCTGAAGCTTCTGGCTGACGCGCATGGACTTCGAGTCCTGATGATGCGCTGAAGCTTCTTGCTGACGCGCATGGACTTCGAGTCCTGATGATGTGCTGAAGCTTCTTGCTGACGCGCATGGACTTCGAGTCCTGATGATGCGCTGAAGCTTCTGGCTGATGCGCATGGACTTCGAGTCCTGATGATGCGCTGAAGCTTCTTGCTGACGCGCATGGACTTCGAGTCCTGATGATGCGCTGAAGCTTATTGCTGACGCACATGGACTTCGAGTCCTGATGATGTGCTGAAGCTTCTTGCTGACGCGCATGGACTTCGAGTCCTGATGACGCGCATTGACTTCGAGTCCTGATGATGCGCTGAAGCTTCTTGCCGATGCGCATGGACTTTCGAGTCTTGATGATGCGCTGAAGCTTCTTGCCGACGTGCATGGACTTCGAGTCCTTATGATGCGCTGAAGCTTCTTGCCGATGCGCATGGACTTCGAGTCCTGATGATGCGCTGAAGCTTCTTTTCAGATGCGCCCGAGCCTTGGTTCAGTGCGTGCGCTTCTGATGAGAATACGGCTCCAATTTTTTTGTTGCTTTAACATATCTAAGTCTTTGTCATCTTTCCCTGATCGCCAGTTTCGATGACCGTCCCGCTTTTGAACGAAGTACTTCTGGACGCTGCTCTTTGTCAGATGGGAGTTGACTATAACGAGGAGGTGATAAATCCTGCCCGAGCTGCCATAATGCTGGATCAGCCTCCCGAGAGAATGACCCAAATCGGGGAACAACAGTATGTGTTCCTCCAACGGATGATGGAGTGTGGTAGTTTGCAATCTGCTGTCCCTGGTAATGAGACTTTCCTGAAGCCGGAGTTCCTGTTCGGGGATCGCCTCATTTCTACTGAGGCGAAGGTGCTGAGGATCAAGGAAGATTAGTTCTTTTCAGCTAAAGGGGTGCACATGTTCATGAAGCAGCTCGAGCATCAATGGCCTTTGACAGCTTTCTGTCGTCTTGCTTCCAAGAGGAGGATGACATGGGAGCTAACCCCGTCTCAGGGGGGAGCGGTGGCGGGCACCATCAGGATCGATGCTACCTCGAACCAGAGGAATACTTTAGGTCGCCACGCGGGCTGGGTCTTCTTTCACCTGGCGAACTCTGCGTCCAGGGAGTATTTATAGTGACGTCCTCTGCCGACACTTTCGCTTTTGGTGCTTCGACTTTCGTTAATCGTATGCTGTCATCGAAGCGATCGTACCCGAAGGGTGAGTTTCGGGTAGAGGGTTGGTGTCATTACGTATCCAAGTGGGACAAGTTAACACTCTGGGTTCTGACGAAGTTTCGAACCGAGCTCACGGAGATCGGGCTGACTGTCGCTATCCGTGCTACCCAGACAGGGCGTCGACATCAACATGCATATGTTCCTTGCGCTCTTGGAGATGTTTAATACCCAGACCGGAACCTTCTTCACTCCGGTGGGGGAACTAGGACTTGCACTTCATGAAATATATGAGGTGTCGAGGCTTCCTTGGGGATCAGAACCCTATGAGGAGTACTTCCCTGACTAATGAAGAATTCCAAGTCCTGGGGGACAAAGAAGAGGAGATGGTGGCTGTCTTCAAAGAAGTGGCGAGTCACCACTATTATATGCAGAAGAGGACAAGGGCGGGGCGCAGCCCTATGTGACTGCTTGGAGGGATTACGTCTTTGAGCAAGACAAGGAGGATCCCTCTCAGTTCACGACTTCGCCAGCTCTTTCCAGTACTAAGGTGCTCTCTGAAATGAGCAGACTAAATGGGAAGAGTCCCCAGGAAAACGAGGACCGGGAGTCGAACGAGCGTTCCTATAGCTGTTTCTGGCACCTTACTCATCGGATGTCGTCCAAAGCAGTGTTGGATGCTTATATGATGATTCGGTTCCGGGATTACGGTTTTTCAGGCGGGTCAGGCTCTGTGGAGAGGGTGACCCGGAACCTAATCCTGCCAGCTGTGAAGTTGGTTTTTGGCCATCACTTGGCTCTACTCCCCGCGATGGTGTGTAACCTGTTGCGAGATCTACGAGAATTCGCAGGTAACGTTGTTCACGAACGAGGTAAGAACGACAACTTTCCTCGTACCAAACTGCCGTTTCACTATCTGATGGGGTGGTTGATTTTGTACCATCCCAACGTGATGAGTCCGGACCAGGAAGAAGACCATGTGGCCGGAGATGCATTCCTCCGTCATACGGGCGTTCCTATTTGTAGGAAAGTTTTATCCTACCTTCAGGGATGGAAGATCACTAAAGTTGGTCCCATTTTTACCGGCTTCGAAGCAAATGAAGATTTAGCTGATTCGGGTGAAGATGCAACAACTCTTCTCCGTGGGGATTCCGTTGGTTGCAAAGCATCCGGCCGTCTCATTTGGTGTACAGGAATAAAAACCAGTGTTACTTGGAGCCGTACTTGCCGAGCCGTTTCGCACGTCAATTCGGCTATGCTCAGTTGATGTTGGGGAACCCCAGTACAAGCCTGGGGTATACTGGGAGTCTGCTGGACGGGGCACGAGCTTGGCATTACTACAATGCCGGATGCACCAGAGCTCGCTTTACCATGCCAGTTCTGAATCCGCAGTCGCCGATTCTTTTCTCAGCCGCCAAATTTTATTGTATGATGAACACCGTATCCCCTGGATATGATAGGGAGACCAATTTCATCGTCGGCACCCAATTGGAGGCAACTGGAAATATGTTGGCGAAGGCTCGATTGTACCGCCCGCCAGAGGTTGGTTATCGAGATACCCCTGCCGTATCCTCGGAGGGTACTCAGGCAGAGCCCTCGGCTGATCGCCCGAAAAGACGTGCCGGCACGGAGGCCGGTTCTTCTGCGCCGAAGAGGCAGAGGAAGGCGATGTCACCGGTAATGTCAACAGAATCAGCTCCTGTAGAGGTAAGGATGTCCCACATAGTCTGGTTAGTTCTATCATTTTCGTGACATATGCTTTCTTTTTGTAGGAGCCGCTGAAAAGGAGATCCCGAACTCCGAAATCGGGTGCTAGCAGACCAAAGTGGGTGGCGGGCTCATCTGATGAGCGCATTCCGCCGATTGTGATGCCTCCCGTGGAGGAGGACCCGGATGATGTGACTTCTGTGGAGATACAAGCTACCGTGGGAGCTTCTGGTATCGAAGTCCCAGCAGAAGCTGCGCTTCCGGATGAGGAAGAGGAGTGGAGTTCGTCTTCTTCTGATGACGTTCTTCCAGAGATCCCTGAGCCCGTGGTAGGGGCAACAGGCGTGATTGTAGCAGAGGAGAGGGTTGATTCCTCTCCTCATCATGATGAAGGGAGGTTGTCTACACCGTTGCCGAGCCCTACTCCAGACTCAGCGGTGGAAGCCGAGCTGGCTGTCGTCCAGGAGGCACTGGCAGACTCTATTCCCAGTGGAGGGATTTGATAAAGAGGGCGAGACTCGTCTGCCAAGTCCGACTCCAGAGGAAATGCCGAGTCAGGAAGCGGGTGCTGATCCTGCTGTCTTGTCGGATGAGGATAGCCCTGTGCTGGCTGCAGGTAGAATTCCAGATGTCGGTGGTCCTTCCGAGACTGAAAAGGGTAAGGTTTTGCTGGTGCAAGAACCCTCTGTTGCTCTTCCTACTTGGGGGACGATATCGACGTCCCATTCGGCTCCTTCCGTCCTCTTGGCACCTCGGGCTAGCGACGAAGTTCAAGTCCCTGACGAGGGAGGGTCCGCTGAGGTTGAGGTTCCAGCCTCGCAGATTAAGGTCGGTGGGTCTTCTTCAGGTCCGCAGTCCAGAGTAGCTCCTCTAACTCCTGCTATGACGCCTCAAGTGTTGGCTGATGCGGATGAGTATGTGAAGTTTGTCGTTGAGGCAGTGTATAAAATGCTGCAAAAGGGTGTATCGATAGTGTTGAATGCGAACGGGAGTTTCGCGACGGCGAAAGCCATGGCGCTCCCTTACATTGGTCTGATACGTTCCCACCGGGGCCATGATCATATGGCTGAGATTCTGGAGGCGTCAGTAGCTGAGCTCGACCAGCATCTTTCTGAGCTTCAGAGTATTCGACGAAATGACTTTTCTGCTCTGATAGAAGCAGAGAAGGAGAAATTAATAGCTGAAGTTGAGTCGTCCTATCAGGCCGCAGTGGCCATCTGGGACCGCGAGGTGGCCGAAGCTGAGGCCGCGGTGGAGAGACTGTCACAGTCCACGCAGGAGAAGGTGGAGCTGCGGGCCTCATTAGATGCTAGTATAGCGGATGTCACAGCCAAGATTCGCCTTCTTGAAGACCAGCGGGTCCACCTTTTGTTAGATGCTGAGCGTAGCCCAGGCTGAGCACATATCGTCTAAGGAGGAAGAAGCAGTTGTTACCCGCCATATTCTTTCTCTGACCTGCCAACGGCAAGAGTTGGACGCTAAGCACGAGAACGATACTGCTCCTGAGGCTGTGGAAGCGATACGTCAAGAAGCTGAATGCCGAGTCTTGGCGACTGTGGGGACCCGGGCTGAAGACTTGAAACGTCGGGTCGAAGAGCTTTCCGCCAATCCCAGTGATGCTTAGGGATTATAGTCTCTTTTTTTTTGTTATATATATTTTTTGGCAACTTTGCTGGGGATGTAATCCTTTACTTTTGAGTGCAAAATAAAGAATTTTCTGGTGTGTTCATCTTTACTGTCATGAACTAGTAATTTGTGTGGACCTATTATCTTTTGCGCACCTTGGTTTTTAGGTACAAATAATAAGTTGGAGAGGACCGACATGTTTGC
Source organism: Iris pallida (assembly GCA_029216955.1). Taxonomy (NCBI): domain Eukaryota; kingdom Viridiplantae; phylum Streptophyta; class Magnoliopsida; order Asparagales; family Iridaceae; genus Iris; species Iris pallida. The sequence goes on from JANAVB010004800.1 coordinate 10,917,191, forward strand.
TCAGAGGTAATGTGGACGTGGCAAATATGGGGTTCAACTGACGGAATCTTCCTACTCAGAGGTATTATGGACATGGTAGGAGTGACTCTGGGGGGATACGCGGAACTACTCAGAAGTAATATGGACATGGAAGTTCTGCGATCGATGTACGGCAACGCAGGGGTTGTCTGTACGGGATGTTTACTCAGAGGTAATGTGGACGTGGTAAACATGATAGTTAGCGTAGTCTTACGGAGTGTAAGATTCTGCTTTGCAGGGCGTAGAGGAGCAACTCAGAGGTAATGTGGACGTGGTTGTTCTTCTACTGGAGATAGAATGCCACGGAACAACTGGGTTCCGAAAGCATAAGATTTTGTGAAAGGGAGGTGTATGTGAGCTCTGATGATCAGGTCCACTGATTCCCTTGCTAGGTAGAGATGGAAGTACATATCTGAAAGATGTCAAGAGTAGTACTTCTTTAGGAACTTGCCGTTGATGGGCATCATGAACAAGTCCCCATTTGGTCGGACGAGGCGGTAAGCACCGTTTGAGTATACCGTCTCTACTGATGAAAGGTCCCTCCCACTTGGGCTCGAACTTTCCTGATGTTTTGTGAGTCAACACCATCGGCCTCCTGACCTGCCAGGACCAGGTCACCTACTTGGAAAGTCCTCTGCTTGACCTTTTTGTTGAAAGCCTGTGATATACGAGCTTGATAGAGTTCAATGCGCTGCTGAGCTAGGAGACGTTTTTCGTCAAGTGCCTCCAATTCTCGCAGACGGCGACGTTGATTGTCTTCTTCTGTCAATTGATTTGTGATCGCTACACGGAGTGAGGGTATCTGGATCTCAAGAGGCAGTACCGCTTCGCTCCCGTAGACTAAGGAGAATGGTGTGTTGTCCGTAGGAGTCCGTACTGTTGTACGGTAGGCCCAAAGGCATTCGCCGAACTTTTCGTTCCAGTCGCGTTTGTTGGATGACACGACCTTTTTGAGTAGCCTGACGATAGTCTTGTTAAATGCCTCGGCCAATCCGTTCGCTGCCGGATTGTAGGCAGTTGATGCCACGTTCTGAATTCGATTCTTGTCACATAATCTGCTGAAAACATGGCTGATGAACTGAGGACCATTGTCGTGGATAATCCTACGGGGTACCCCGAAACGGTAGATGACATGATGCTTGATGAAGCTGATCACCCTAGAGCTTTTCACTTCCGTCAGCGAAACTGCTTCTGCCCATTTGGAGAAGTAGTCGGTGATGGCTAGGATGAAGCGGTGTCCCCTCGATGAAGGAGGGGTGATAGGTCCTTCAATGTCCATGCCCCAAGCTTCGAAGGGCCAAGAGGCGACCGTAGGATGTAGTGGTTCCGAAGGTGTATGGATAAAGTCGACGTGAAGCTGGCAAGCATGACACTTTTTAGCATAGTCGACGGCGTCGGCTGCCATGGTTGGCCAGTAGTAACCCATGCGTCGTAGTCGATCCTGCAACTTAGGACCAGGTTGATGAGCCCCGCAAGTCCCGTCATGAGCTTCCCGAAGGGCTTCGGCTGCTTCTTCGTTGGATAGACATTGAAGGAGAAGTCCATCGTAGGAACGTCGGTACAGCATTTTAGTAGCTGTATCATAATAAAACCGAAGGGAACGCCTTCTGACCGAGACGGCTTCTTTCGGGTCTTCTGGGAGAATTCCATAGACAGCGAAGTCGATGAATGAGAACCTCCAGTCTCGGGCATTAACACCGGCACTTGTCGTCATGGCATGGGCCATTTGTGTGCATAGATTGTTTTTAGGACAGACCAAGTCTCGTCCTACTACCGTGACGTAGTGTTGAGTCCCGAGGGGTACTGCTAACGAAGCTGCGAGGCCAGCCAGAGCGTCAGCCTCCAGGTTTTGTAACCGAGGTACGTGTTCTATGAAGAACTTGGTGAAGGTTGAAATAATATTCAATGCAGCTTCATGGTAAGGAACCGGATCTTCATGGTGAACTTCGTACTGCCCTCGGATTTGATTAACGACGAGTTTTGAGTCGCCGTAAGCTTCCAGATGATCCACCCCCAGCTGTTGCGTCAGCTGGAGTCCCATGATGAGAGCGTTGTACTCGGCAACATTGTTGGAGCACGGCTTCGAATGGGAGTAAGCACGCTGGATGACCAGCTGATCGGGGGAGACTAAGACTACCCCTACTCCGACGATGATTTGGCCTTTGGGGCCTATTCTTGAAGCGCCATCAAAAAACACCCGCCAGACGGAGTTTTCTTCGGTGACGTTTGATTTTTGGACCTCATCCGGGATGTCTTCATAGAGTCTGGAGGACTCTGGGATGGGGTGTGCGGCTAAAAAGTCGGCTAGAGCTTGACCCTTGACGGTTTTTTGTGGAACACCATGTTGTACGGCGTCAACAGGATTGCCATATAGCTAGTCGGGAGTTCAATGATCCTAGCTTCGTCATGAGAACCCTGAGTGGATTGACTCGGGAGATGACATGAATTGTTGGCCCGAAACATAATGGCGAGTCTTCTGGATGGCGAACACCAAAGCCAAACACTCCTTTTCAACGGGGTTGTACCGGTGTTCGTCCCCGATCAGTGTCCTACTGAGGTGGTAGATAGCTTGCTCGTAACCTGCATCGTTGTTTTGAGCCAACAAAGCGCCGAGGGAATGATCCATGGCACGGACGTAGAGGAGAAATGGTTTGCTTGCGACGGGTGCCACCAGGACTGGCGGGCTCGTCAGGTAAGCTTTGATATCATCGAAAGCTTTCTGACATTCTTCTGTCCAGACGTAGGAGACTCCCTTCTTCATGAGCTGGGTGAAGGGTTGGCATTTTCCGGAAAGGTTCGCTATAAACCTTCGGATGTATGCCAGACGCCCCTGCAGGCCTCGAAGTTCTCGGAGGTTCTTCGGAGGGTCCATGTCAATGATTGCTTTGGTCTTCTCGGGGTCGACATGAATGCCTTTCGCCGTGATAATGAAGCCCAATAACTTTCCGCTAGAAACCCCGAGGAAGGATTTAGCGGGGTTCATCTTGAGTTGATGCGCTCGCATGAGATCGAAGACTGTCTTTAGGTCTTGTAGGTGATCACCTTTGAGACGGCTCTTGACAGCGATATCATCAACATAGCACTCAACTGTTTTGCGTAGATGTTGACGGAAGATGGTACTCATAGTTCGTTGGTATGTAGCACCAGCGTTCTTCAAGCCAAAGGGCATCACTGTGTAGCAGAAAACTCCTTTCGGTGTCCTGAATGACGTGTGTTTTGCGTCATTGGGGAACATCTTGATCTGGTTGGAGCCCGAGTACCCGTCCATGAAAGACATGCGTTCGAAGCCACATGTATTGTCGATCATCACGTCAGTGATTGGAAGCGAGAATTCGTCCTTCGGGCAAGCAGTATTGAGATCTCTGAAGTCGATGCAGACTCGTATCTTCCCATTCTTCTTGGTGACAGGGACGACATTGGCCACCCAATCTGGATGCTGCTCTTCACGAATGAACCCGCTGCTCAAGAGTTTGTCCACCTCTTGATCGATAGCGTTCATAATATCAGGACGAAAACGTCGTTGTTGTTGCTTTATAGGCTTAGCATCAGGTAAGATGTTAAGTCTATGCATCGCGATCTGGGGATCAAGTCCCGGCATATTTTCGTAGCTCCAGGCGAAGACGTCGGTATATTCTTTGGCCAATTGGACTAAAGACTCCCGGTCTCTTCCCTTAAGGCTCTTGCTGATGAAGATAAGTTTGGAAGAAGACTTGCCCCCAAGGTTGATCTGCTCGACTTCGTCTTCGGTAGGGGGTTCGCGTAATTTAAAACGAGACTCCCACTGCGCTCCTAGGCGTTGAGCCCAAGGTTCTTTCTCGAAGAATTCTGGCGTTTGGTCTTTCCGCCTTCATCCTCTTGAGATTGTGCAGATGCCATGTTGACTGATAGCACCTTCCTGAAGACTGAGCCGATACTGGTATCGGAATCCCAAGTTGATGCTTCGGACGAATGAGAGTGTTCCACTTCTTCTGCCTCCGAACTCTCTGGAGTTGCCGGCGGCGTGACATAGCCCACCCCCCGTCGAGTACGATGATAGTAGTCCTGCGGCTTTCCTTTAGACGTTGGAAGCCGGAGGGGAAGACGTCGGCCTTTTCCGTAGTTCAGGCCTTTGTTGCTTTTCAGATCGTAACCCATCTTTTGGATGAGGTACTTTGCCTTGTCCGTGTACCGATAGGCTTCTATTCTGTCGGTGTCTGGTTCTGGCTCGAGTGGCGGGAGGTCTTGATGACGCTCGACTTTGCCGAAGATGATGGGTTCTTCGTCCCGGTTCCGCGGTGGGACTGTAAAACAGACTCCTTGGGACGGGACTACTCGATTTACATGATTGACGGTCGTTATTTGTGTTTGTAACGACCATAGAGCGTTATCTAGTGTATACATGGCATTCCAATGTGGAAGACTAGAATAATTGAAAGACACTCTATTATTGATAAAACACGAGATTTTGTCTCGTAGGATTACATTGTCAAGAGAAGGTGCATCTATGTCAGCAGAGATGTATTCTCCTAACTCTTCATCAGTGAGCACTGGGGCTGGTTCGGGAGAACTCATCGCAGATTTGACCTTGGGGTCCGAGAGGGCTATGTGGGCCTTCTCTTGCAGCTTGAGTGAGGCGGACGATTGCGGAGGCTTGCCTTTAAGACGCACCTTCAGGGGTGCCTCCACTGCGCCTTCGATGACAGGTGCCTTCCCCTGTAGTTTTGCCACCAGGGGAGCCGACGTTTGAGGTGGTTTTCCCTTGAGCCGTATCTTGAAGGGAGCTTCAATGGGTGTTCTATCTAGAGAAGTCGGTGCTTTTCCAGGCAGCTTGATTGCCATGGGAGGCAGCATCTGTGGCGGTTTCCCTTTGAGTCGAATTTTCAAGGGAGCGTCGGGAATCATCTCTGGCTCCATGTTCGGCTCCGCCGCCATTTCTGCTTCGTCGTCAGCATCATTGGCTTCCCCTTCATCGAGCGACTTATACAAGCTAGCATCGGTGAAGTAGGCTTCGACACCCTTGAAAGGGTCGATGTCCGCGAACTCTGTCCGGATGATGTCGTTAGTGGACACGTGTGTAGATGGCACCACCATGTACTCGTGCAGCCACGGGCGACCCAGCATGAGGTTGTAGTTGACGTCGGCATCCACGACATAGCAAGTCACTTCGGTTCAGAGATTGCCGATATGACATTTTAGTCGGATTTTGCCCAGCGGTTCACTTTTGCTGGCATTGAAACCGCTGATTGTGGTGTTGGAAGGCGCCAGACGGTACATCGGGATCCCCGGTGTTGAGAGCAGAGTCCTAGGGATGATGCTGAGGGAAGACCTAGATTAATCTGAATTCTCTTCACCTTGACGGAGCCTACATACACTGTGTAATACAGTGGCCTGTTGTGCCGGTTGTGCTTGAGTAGCATGTCTTGTTGGGTGAAGGTTATGTTGGGGATGACCTCATCAGTACAATAGCAGTGCGCACATGTGGTCGGGATATCCTCAGGCTGCTTGACCTGACTGATGAAGGACTCAGCATCCTTCAAGGCTTCACAGAGAGCTTCGCGGGTGTCTTTGGAAAGACGAAGAAGCTCAAACAGAGATAAGCGGGCAGGAGTACCGGCAAGTTGTGCCAGTATGTCGAAGTTGTGGGGCTTGGCTAGCCCCGAAGCATTTTCCCTTCGCAAAGGCTCGTCGAAACGGGCCTCTACGTGCTTCTGTTTATTGGCTGCTGAAGGTCTGGATGGGCCCTCTTCCTGGGCAGCAGGGGCAGTGCAGGGAGGCACCACCTCGACGGCAGCTTCGTCAGGTTAGGCGTTCTGCTGCGAACGCGTTTGTACAGGAAGTGCCTCTTCCGCGGAGGAAGAGACCATGCGGCAAGACTTGATCTTCTTGCCCTTGGTTTTGGAGGTAGAGCGTACCCCCGGTTGAGTAACTTCAGAGACGAGGTCTGGGTGAACCCATAAGACCTCTCCCCGAGATGTGGTGAGTGGGATTAGTCCACTCACGTTGTCACGGGTAGGTGGTAGGTTGACCACCTCCATTGTCGCCTTTGGGATGGGGACGACGCCATCTTGTGCTGTGGTTGGCGGCAAGGTGCCGAATTGAAGCGACACCAGGTTGGCCGAGACTGTCTTCTCCTCGTAATCGACAGAGATGACATTCGCATTGATCATGCGCTGGATGTAGTTCTTGAGGACGTAGCAATCCTGAGTTGGATGTCCTACAAACCGATGGTAATGGCAGTACCTCGGATTGTCAACTCTCCCAACCTCGTCGGGATGCTTCGGGTCCGGTAACTTAATCTTGTCACCCTGCTTCAACATCTCGAAGAGTTGCAAGGTGTCTTCATCATTGAAAGAATAGACCTCCTTTGGCCTCGGTGCAAGCGGAGGCTTCTGAGTAGGTGCTTGTGCGCCTTTCGAGGCATTGACGGTCAACGCCTGCTTTCCCTTCGTCTCTCGTCCAGGATTGCTGGTAGCAGGCCGTTTTTCCTTGTCTTCAAAGGCAGAAAAACTGACTCCCAGAAGGCGAGCATTGCATGCCTTCTTTTCAGCTGCTTCGGCCTCAATAATCAATGAACTCCAGTCGGGAGGAGGAGTGGAGTTGAGCCAGAGCTTAACCGCAGGAAACATGTTCATGCTGCAGGAGGAAAGAAGTGCATGTTCTGGCATACCCGGGGGCAGTCTGAAGCAGGCTTGTCGGAATCGTTCGATGAATGCTCGAACCGTTTCTTTTTCCTTCTGACGTACCTCTATAAGGGACGCCATCGTCATATCTTTCCCTCCATTGTAGAAACGATCGAGGAAGAGGCGCATCAAGTCATCGAAGGAGGATATGGAGTTGTCAGGGAGACTGCAGTACCAGTCGTAAGCCACTCCTTTCAATGCCCCGACAAACAGGCTGGTGAGTAGTGCATCTTCCTTCGGGAGATTTCCCGTTTGAGACTGGAAGTACGTCAGATAACGGCGTGGAGAGTCCTTTCCGTCGTATGGTGTCAATGTTTGTGGTTTATACTTAGGAGGATAAACCACTTTGTTCCATTCGAGAGGGTATGGTTGTGGGATCCCCATCTTCTGGCGCTCCTCTTGTCTGTTCTTTGACTCGAAGCGCTCACGCAAGTCCCTGATCATCTCAACCACGTCTTCCGTAGAGCTGGGAGTCGGAGAAGGTGGTACAGTCTGGAGTTGTACATTCGAAGGTTCCGACACTCGCGGTGCTTCGCGGCAATCGGTATTCAAGAATGCCCGTTGAAGGGGCACACTTGGTTCTCCATTGACTCCTGGGTCAGGATTAGTGGAAGGTGCCCTGGCCAAAGCTGGCCGTATCTCAAACACTGCTTGAGTCAATGTTTGTATGGAGGCAGAGAGGGTTTTGAGTCCCCTCTCCAAAGTATCCATGCGCTGAACGAGGTCTGCTGGTGGAGCATCTGACTCCGTATCACCACCTCCCGTCATGCATACTGTCATGACGTGACTGGAAGTGGATGGATCGGTTGAAGCTTCGCTTTCAGCCTCGCTCTCTTGTGGAAGAGGAACTTCTCCTGGAGCTTCATCCTGGCTACCCCCAGCTATGCTCTGGAGGATATCTTCGTCTTCGAGATGAAGATCAACAAGGGCTTGACTACCCACAGCTATGTTCTGGAGGATATCTTCGTCTTCGGGATGAAAATCAACAAGGGCTTGACTACCCCCAGCTTCCTCCGAGGTCTTCTTTCTCCCCCGGGTGTCTTCAAACACTCCTGAGGACGGGACAGTCGTCTTGGTTTTCCTTGGCTGGCTCTTGGATGAGGACGAGATCGAGGAGTTGCCAGTCGCCTTTCAGATTGATGAGGAGTTAGAGATTACGTTGCAAGAAGCAATCTTCAGTTCTGGCTCCTCTTCAATCGACACCTTCTTCCCGAGGCGACGTTGGAGGGGTGTTGATGATTGCAGCCGCCGGAACACAGACTGCCTTTGTGGTGGGACTGCTGTCTTGCAACAACAGTTGATAGTGACTACAGCACAGGTGTGCCCTGTGAGGGGCGCGTTGTGCTTGTCAGTCGACTCTCCTGATCGACGTTTATGAATGATCACATTACGCAAATCGTTAGAGGAGAGTGCCACCTTCATACCCCCATCAGGCGCATGGCAAGGCCAAACGCCGGGGTGGTCAAGTGAATGCTGCATCCCCTGATCTGGCGCAACAGATGCGCCCAGATCAATAGTGGGGGAGCAACATTTAGGGTAGCTTGAACCAGCCTCAGACGCACAACCAATGTAGGCGCGGGGGTTCAAGACCACAGAGTTTGCCTCGAACGGCTGGGTTGAAAGCGCAGCGGATGCGCCCAAGCGAAACGAGGTCTTTGAAGGTTGGCCCGTTCGCGACGCAGAAGCACCCGAGTCAACCTTGTACAGTTTACCATCGGCAGCGCGCATGATTGTGAGCGCATGCCTCTGACTTACTGTTGGCATAGCACGTTCGAGGCGCGTGGCCCGTGCTGCCTTGAACTTCTTCGTACCAGCCCGCTGGGGTGCATAGTACTCAGAGTCCAAATTCTCCTCGCCACGACAGCGAGTGAGCCTGTCAAAGACAGAAGCCTTCTACGGCGCATCAGAGTTAATGCGCAGGGCGTTAGATGCGCCCCTGCTCCGTCGACGCATCTTCCTTGTCTGAGAAGGAGATGGTTGGGGAATGTGGTCAGCCCCACGTTTCCCCGTGAGATGTGCTGCACCCGCAGGCGCATCCTGGCTGCTGAGGACGTCAGCGGGAAGGATAGGCTGCATCGGCGCATCCCCTTCGGTGATGGTGCCAGGGGCCTCGACCTTGCGCACCCAGACTTGGCGAGTCTTCTTCGGCTTTGGCAGCCGCTTCGAAGGACTTGCGCTGCCTTCAGAGATGAACTCCTCATACGCCTGTTGATTGAGGCGTACGACCAGTGTCTTGTGGGAGGAGCCCACCTTCACGTCGTCAGATTGCGACACAGCTTTCTCAGCGGAGGAGAAAGAGGTCCCAGCAGAGTCGTCAGCTTGTTTGCCATTAAAATCTTTGAATTGCAATTTTAATTACAAACAGAACAGTGTTACAATGTAGGACTTCGATGTAGTCCTAGGAGTACACTTTTGTTTTTATCTGGGTCCTGTGTCGGTGGAGCGAGTGGTAATGCGTTGACTCCGTTGACGATCTGACGACGGTTTTCGGTTCTCTGAAGGTCTGGGTTGCTCTGGATGTCGGAGCTTGCGGAGGGGAAGAAGACGTTGAGTGTCTCTTCCGATCTCTGTAGGTGATAACTCTGATGCTCTGGTTACGTCTGTCTTTGACTGTGCGTCTCTGTATCTCTGTGTGTGTGTAGAAGAAGGAAATGATCCCTCTATTTATAAGCAGGTTGGGCTGCTCATGCGCGCATATGTAGGATGCGCCTGTACGTAGGGACGCCACGTGGCTGGACCTGCGGGCGGCGCATGGATGATGCGCCATGACTTGTGGGTTGAATCCTTCGTGCTGTATTTGTGGGCTGGCACGTAGCAGTGGAGAGGATCTTTCGATTGCTGAGATCTTGGGTGGTTAGCACCCCTTCATAGGCTGAACTGAGTCAAAGGACACGTGGCGTACGTCCATGGCTCAAAGATCTCAGATTTGGTGGAGAGTGATCTGACAGGATGTGCCTGGGATTGGATGCATGAGAAGACTTTGGCTCATAACCTTCAGGAGTCACGAACCGGTCTGGACGCACGGCTTTTGAGGCGCATGCGAGTCTTCGGGCGCATGACTGCGGAAGCGCATGCGAATGGTCGATCGGCCACGTGGCTTGTAACCGCCAGAGGAGAGTAATGATGACACTGACGTCAGCGGCGCTTCGTTTTCTGTAAAAGCTGTTGCTGCTCTGTCATCGAGGCATGGCTGCTGTCTTGTCAGACTTCAGCATTTAATGTTCTTGACGGGTGATGGGCCTTTGAGTGGGCGCATTGATCTGCGTTCCACTAGGCGCATGGGGACGCGTGGGGCGCATCCTTATGAGGCGCTTGGTGCTGATGGACGCGTCTGTATGATGCGCGGTCTGACCGGCGCATCTGTTTGCATGACGCATCTTCATTGGTCCGACTGTTGAGTTCTTCGAGTGCTTTAAATAGCCATTTTGACTTGGCTGAATCCGAAGAAGCAAATTCATCATCGTAAATGCAAGTTCATTGCACTAACTTCGGGAAGGTTGTCACTTGGCGCATGGGTTTGATTTGCCCTGGCCTATAAATAGCAGCAATTTGAGAGAGTTTTGTTGTCTCTCCCTTGACTTCTCGACGAAGATGAATTCCTTTACCCGAGTACATTCTGTTGCCAAGACGCTCCCCAGGGTGAAGATGCGTCGAGTCGTTTTCGTATGCACACGTGAAGGTGACTGTTACATCCAAAAGTCGGGATCGCGGGCTCCCGACGCAGGCCGAAGGTGCCTGTTGCATCCAAAGATCGGGATGCTCGAGTCCCGTCTCCGTTATGCCGGAAGAGCCGCAGATCGGAATTGTGGTGCTCTCCTCTTCCTTGGGCTTTGGAGAGCTCTTCCTCCAGCTAGAGTGGGGTTGATCGCCCGCTCTTGTCTATGCTCAAAGCTGCTCCTTTAGCTGAAGCACTTGATCGGATCGAAGTGGAGCGCATATGCTGAGACTTCGTGATGCGCCTAACTGAGACGCTGAAGAGACGCGCCTGACTGAGACGCTGAAGAGACGCGCCTGACGGATGATGCGCCTGGCATGGGACGCATGGCCCTTGCTGCGCTTGGCTGTAGTCTTTGGATCTTTCTTTTTGTAGAAGTTCTCCTTTGTAAAGCCTTTCTTTAGACATGTAATAGACTTTTATATGAAATACAAATATTCTTTTGATGTCTATACTTTTGCTGTCCTTTGCTGTGCCAAGTACGTCGTTTGAGCTCCCTGGCGCATGTAGTGTTAAGCGCATAGGAATTCTGGCATGTAGATGCGCCTGAAATTCCATGCTTCTACATATATAAATGTAACATTCTTACTTCTATATATATGAGTCCAAACCCTCATTAGAGAGTTGAGGGGTTCATTATATTCTACCTGGTATTAGAGCCAAAAATTCTAGCCGCCGCCTCCTCCCTTTCTCTCTAACCAAACCCTAACCCTTGCTACCATTTGTCATCTGTCCCCCTACCTGCTGCTACTCTGCCCGCCGCCCCTATGCCCGCCTCTACCGCCCCTGCTCGTCGGCCGCCTCCTCTACCCGCAGGCCACCCCCCCCCCCCCCCCCCCCCCCCCGCTGCTCCTCCTACACCTAACCACCCCGACCCCATATCTTCACCTGTCTCCTTCCAGGCTCCCGCCCCCTGCCGGCCCGCCGACCACTCCCCTCCAACTTCTCCCGATCACCCTGACCCCTGCCTGCACCTACCGACCCCTCTTGCCTGCACCCACTTGCACCCAACCCCCCACATGCACCTGCCTGGCGTGCCGCTATGGAAGAGGAAATGCGAGTGCTTCGGGAAAACCATGAAAACTCTCAGTTGAGCGCCCACGAGCTCCGACAACTCTCTAAGTCGAGTGCTCCTGTCTTTCAGTCAAGAGTCTTTGCATGCCGACAACTCTTGTCGAGTGCCTATGTGAGTTGGCAACTCTCTCAGTCGAGCACCTTCACATGCCCGCAACTTTCTAATTCGAGCGTCCTTTTGTGCCTACAAGTGTCAGTCAAGTGCTCTTATGCCCTTGTGTATCGACAACTTTCTTGTTGGAGCGTCCTCGTGTGTCGACATCTATTGCTCACCCTTCTAATAGTTTGTGTCAACCTTCACTATTGGACTCTATTCGATTATGCTGTCGCTTCTATATTAGTTTTTCTAGTGTTTCTTTTATTTCTAGTTTTTTAGTAAACTAGACATGTGTCGCATGTTCCAACTTAAGGGCAATGTTAGAGATAGGGGATGTATTAGAGGTGTCCTTCTATGTTTACTCCCACATTGGATAGAGTTATATAAGGAAGACTCTCCTACATATATGAACTCAAAGAACTCAATAAAATTATCTCATTTACTAGCTATTTAGTCCTTTTCTCTACAACCTACCTCTTTCATATTTCTTTATTACTGCAACAAAAGCCGCCATCCACATTTTGTTGGAAATGGTGCTTCCATGAGTGCACTGGATATTGACCATAGCTGAAAATTCCAGTCTTCCATGACTGCACCAAACGTATTGACTATTGAGATTAATTCCGTCAAGAAGTTCATTTCCATCATGTTCTTCTTGGTTGCTCAATTCACACTGATATCTTCACCAAGGCTCTTCATCAGCCTCTTTGTTTATACCTCTCTCTTGAAGCTGGGTTTGATAGGCAATTATACTCCAACCTGCATGATAATGTTAGAGTAATTAAGAGTTGTTATTCGTATATCCATATTAGTATTTTTTGGGTAGTTTTCTCCCAAATTGGCTAAAGAACTAAAGGAGACTGACCTCGTATAAAGATGTACTCACAGTCACAACCCTTAGGGTGCGTTTGATTGCAAGGTGGAAAATATGTGGAAAAGAAATTAATTCCATGGAATTATTTTTCTAGGAAAAAAATTTCATGGAATTTTAAAAAAATTTCATGGAAAACTTAATTTAGGTGTTTGATTGCCATTATTTTCCACGGAAAATAGTTATTTTCCATGGAAAATGACATTTTCCTATGGGTTGGACAAGTTTTATTTTCCACCATTTTAGATGAAAATATGGAAAATTATAGTTTTTTGGAAAATAATTCCATGGAAAATTTAAGCTATCAAACACTACAATTGGTGGAAAATTTGTGATGAAAATATTTTCCATGGAAAAAAAGCCCAATCAAACACAGCCTTAGATGAAACATTATTATCCCACAACCCATCGAGGAAACATTATCATCCCATTAAGTTGAGCTATATTGTCCTCATCATGCGTCTTTGTTAATTCTTGGTTGTGGAGACATTATTTCTTGTAGACCCTTAACTCTTAACTCTAGTTGTGGACATTTTATTTCACGTCTAATCTGACTCTTTTCCCTCGTCTTATAGAACTTCATATGTCATGTTATATAGTAGGAAAACCTCTGTAGTTGCAGATGGCGGAAGCTCAGGTGTTATCATGTTAGTACAAGTAGGAAAAATCCTTGTATGGAGTAGGAAAAATCTTATTTCATGTTGGTATTTGAACTGTACGTGATAGGTCATAAGTTAGCAGCTGATGACCCTCGATTCTAATGAAATATCAAGCATGAGCCAGAACGATCAATATCTTCATTTTTCTCTTGCAAACTACAATTTATCTCTCCCATCGGTAATGATGTATTTTATGTGCAGGAAGTTGGCAACGTTCCTTACGTTGTAGAAAATGGATGTGGGAAGTTCTCAAAATCACCAAAAGAGATAGCAAAAATAGTTGCTGAGTGGTTTGGTCCGAAATCAGATGAGCTTAAAATCATGTCTCAGAATGCCTTGAAGCTAGCTCGACCAGATGCCGTTTTTAAGATTGTTCATGATCTTCACGAGTTGGCTAGACACAGAAATTTTCTTGTCCCACAATACACATGTGCAACTTGAATGTTAACCTTCGATTTTATTTTAAAATTTTGAATACAGTTGGTAGTGATTCCTTTCCTTGTTGTCCCTTAAACTTTGTTCATTTGTTGCATCCTTAATGTTTAGGGGCCAGCTGGTCATCGAGAGTCCGCGGCTGCGCCTCCTGAAAATTTTGACTTTTTTATATATACAAGCACTCAGTTCCAGCTGGGAGGTCTAGGGAGTTGGTCATTGTATATTTTTTTTTGGGGTCCTCTGTTCTATCTGTAAGGATATGTAACGATATGAATAGACACCGATTTTTCTTTGTCGTAGTTATGGTTCATCTTGTCAGCACAATGTTTTGTTTGGCTCCTCTTGATTAGCTGATTTGATTGTGTGAAATGTGAATAGACGATAAAATGACAGGTTAAGTTCATCTAGGTGAACATTAAGTTTATCAAGCTTTAATGTGCTCAAATTTTCTAAAAAGTGAACAATGTTCCTTTCGATAATATTTAGGACGTTTACTTTTAATTGGATGTTTAGACGTGAAGTTATAGCTGGCTTATAGATTTTTGGATGGTGTGAGTAGGCATTTAACTAATTGCTTTTTTTTTTTTAATACCAGGAGTATTAGATATTGTAATATGCCTTGTGGAGCGATGCCAAGTCTGTATTCATGTGCAGGAACTATAGATGTAGTTGAATATTAACAGGGTGTAGTAGAGCAGTACAAATGTTGCGCCCCAGTTCCGCAGAACGCCATCATCCTCGCTTGAACGTGATGTTGCACGAGCCTATGTTGCGTCCGTGCAAGATAATACCATAATGTCCAATCCAACAGGCTAAGGACGGGAACGTCGCACAGAAGTCCCGAAGTAGAAGCATTGACTAACAAAGGAAACACAAGTATTCACATAACTTTTATTGATGAGCAACGGAATTTACAAGTGGCTCGAAGCCAGATTACACACACTCAACTCTCTCTTTCTCACAATACAATTCACTCTTGCTCTCTCTCATTCTCACTCAATTACAATGATATCATGCCCAAGGCTTACAACTTGCGGATGCTTCAGAAGGCGATGCCCATATATTATGGTCCATATAGGTGAAGATTTCAACACGGCCGTACGCCTCGAAACGCCAAGGAACTCTATGCCTCAACGTGTTCAAGCGAGCTCTGTCCCGAACGAACAAGTACCTGAACCTGCATATGAAAACTGGTGGGGTGTCAGTACACAATCGTACTTGTGAGTGAGCCTCTCGTCCACCCATACAAAACCAACGTTATTTTAGTGAGTGCAGCTATCATTTTCTGGTCTTTCTAATCTTGCCTTAGGATCAGTTTCATAGCATAGTACTACCAAATCTACTTCGTGTTGTAACATCGAGACCGTGCCATAAAACCTATTTATGTAACAGTATCGAGGTCGTGCCTCGCAACGTAGCAATAACTACTTATCCATACTTACCTTCCGACATTTCTTATTTCAACACAACATTGCAGTTATAACATAAGACTCAGTGTCAAGTTATTGAACCATAACACACATATCGTGCCGAAGCACGTCTCTGTTGAAGCTAAATCTTAGGCTTGACTACTTGCCTTGTATACCGTGTATTCACTTTTGACTCAATCTAGCAACGTGCATGCGGATTGCCGCAAGCACACCGACTCATCTATATGAAAGATCACTGCAATTCGAGCCATTCTCGGACATAGCTTGGTGCAGACGAGGTCCTTGCGACGCGGGTAGCGAGCCCCGTTGAAGGCCTCGACTCACCAGTTGCCTACCCAGCTCAACTATATCGTGTTTTCTCCTAGGCCGAATTGGTCCTGTGGCCCCAGGTTGTCGCCCGAAGAAGTATCGCCCTTGTGTACAAGTTGTCCATGGCCATGCACCTACGAGAATATCTAGACTTAGCGTAAATGCATAGCCTAATTGACAGTACGATTCAAACCTTTTTAAACCATTCTCCTGAACCATATTTTTCATACTTTGTTGCAGACTCCCAAACGAGGGACCGTCTCGGCGACAAACGGTCACGTGATCTTTCCGTATTTCCATATTTTTTAACTCAAACTCAGGAACGACTATTCGATAGCCCTCATACTTAACTCAACTTTAACCAATCGTATTTGGTGTCGTGCCACCAATCAAGTCATACTCTATATGACAAGTCTTTGAAATCGTGGGAATATGCCTGCTTATGACAAGCAAATTGATAATCCTTGTGTCAACATAAGAACTCTACTTTTACCCAAGTCGTGTGATCGAAGGACCTAGTGCCAATTTAAAAACCCAACATGAAGTGCTATATAAGCATTAAGTTCAATATTTTTTCATATTCTACACAATCTGACTCAGAGCAAGATCTTATTCCCTTAGCTATTGTCACCCTCATTTCCCGTATTTTTCGTATTTCGTATTTATACTCGTATCTGGATTTTGGCATGTATTTTTATTTTTCTCAACTTGTGGGATTTCGGTATTTCCCGTATTTTGGGTTTTGGCCTGGCTCGGTTTTATTTGGATTGGTTCGGTTTTATGTGAGTTGGATCACCTTAACCTATGCTACCCCTCAACCCACCACAACTCACCCTCTTTATAACCCCCACCTACCACTCTCTCTCTTCTCATAACTTCCACCATTAATTTCCTTCTTCTTCTTCTTCTTCTTCTCCTTCCTCCACAACTCTCCTAACCCTAGGCAAGTGCACCTTGCCACTTCATGAGAGCCCTATTTTCTTGGTTTATTTGCTAGATTAGGACATGGTGATCAACATTAGAACTTGGTGTTTTGTGATTTGAAGTCTCCTTTGCTCTAGATCTAAGTTATTTCTATTTTCGGATTTTGTATGGTTTGATCTCTTTAAGTTGGATTTTCATGGGTTTTGATGCTTCCTTGTGGAAGAGAGTTCAATTCCACCCTTGTTAGAACTTTGGAAATCTGGATTTGGAGTTCGGATGACCAAGTTGTGCTGCTTTGAAGCTTTGGACCCATTGCAGCTTCTTCTCAGCCCTGGAGAAGAAGACCCAGACTCTGCGTGCGTGTTTTTACGCGTACCCAGACCCTGCGTGCGTGTTTTTACGCGTACGCAGCTCTCTGCTTGCGTGCTTTGCACGTACGCAGCTCTCTGTAGCGTGCGTGACTTTTTACCTACGCTGCTCTCTTTGGCGTGCGTGACTTTCACCTACGCTGCTCTCTGTGGCGTGCGTGACTTTTCACCTATGCTGCTCTCTGTGGCGTGCGTGACTTTTCACCTACGCTGCTCTCTATGGCGTGCGTGACTTTTCACCTACGCTGCTCTCTGTGGCGTGCGTGACTTTCACCTACGCTGCTCTCTGTGGCATGCGTGACTTTCACCTACGCTGCTCTCTGTAGCGTGCGTGACTTTTCACCTACGCTGCTCTCTGTAGCGTGAGTGACTTTTCACCTACGCTGCTCTGTAGCGTGCGTGGCTTTTCACGTATGCAGCTTCCTAAGCGTGCGTGACTTTTCACGTACGCAGCTCCCTCAGCGTGCGTGACTTTTCACGTACGCAGCTCTTTCAGCGTGCGTGACTTTTCGTACGCTGCTCCCCTGACCCCTTGCTTAACCTCTTGACCCTTGGAATTTTGGTTTTTATTTCTTTAAGCTTGGCTTTTCTATAGTCCTGTATCTTGATATTTTATTAGATATTTTATGCCCATTTTATATCCTTACGCCTTTTGTCATGAACTTGATTTTACTTAATATGTTTGGAATGACTATTGTACATGGCTTGGTATGGCAAGGAACTTGCATAACACGACAGTGACCCGTAGTGGTGCACTCCTGACATGACCAACCTGACATGATAGTGGTCCGTCGTGGCGCACTCCTGACAAGTACCCTGACATGATTTATCTTGATAACTTGATAGTGGCCCGTGACGGCGCACTCCTGACTTGACATGACCTGATAACTTAGCTTGACCTGTCTTGACACCGTGGGTGGTTCTTTCTTGCTTGCTTGTTAAATCCACTTGTCCAGTCTCGCATCATGTCTAGGATGGGACTCCTGAGTACCACGGTCAGGAGTACCTACTAAAATGGATTAAGGCTAATAACTAGAATAACACAGTAGTCATGAAGAGATGATATAGCTACAGGCAATCCCGTTACCTGGGCGCTCCAGGAATTTGTAGCCTGCCGTCGAGTAGGGCGCATTTCCAGCACACTGTCAGGTGTTGCACCCTCTAAGTCACCTAAGGGTACATGCGTCTCCTGGACGATGTACCCACCTGAATTCAATCCTAATCTTTCGTCCTGGATAACCTGGATGGTCTGCAGGGCTTGTGGCTGTGGAACAATCTCACTGCATCTTGTTAGTAATTAGGCCTGTGATAACCCTAGTTAGTTAAAGTAGTAAGCCGTAGGATCTGCTTGGCCGTGATTGATTGAATGAGGTATAACCAGTCTAGTCATGTCTTGATCCCATGCAAGATTGCTTCCTGTCTTGATTACTTGCATTACTTATCTTGCCGATAAATGGTGGGAAACCAAGCTCTGTTCAGATGAAGGGTTACAATCCCGGTCCTTGTTTGGTTTACGGGTTGTAACCTGGCTATCGAAATAGTTCCATGGTTATCTCGTCGTATATCATCCTGACATATTTTCGTAATTTTAGTTTTAATATTAGATTTTCTGTGCTGATTGCTGGCTTTTGTTCTTATTTCGTGGCCCCCTTGTGGTACTTGCTCTTTCTGGGGTTGACCCAGCTGGTTTTGTGTGGCCAGATTTCGGAGCAGCTCCCGAGGATCTACCAAGCTTCCAGCCCAATGGTGAACACTAGACGGAATCCGGGCCAAGAGTGGGTTTTCTATTTTGTTTCGCTCACTCTATTGTAAAAATTATTCTTTTGAGGCGTTTAGCCGACGAGCACCTGTTAGCTCGAAGCACTTTTACTTACTGTCTGCCTACGGGCTGTAAACATGATTGACAAATCCTAGGGTTGATCATGTATGACTAAACTCTTGCTACTCCTAACATTTTGTAACGACTAGCTTCATGATCAGCTGAATATGTAATATTTGGGACGCCTTATTATTGTATATTTAATGATCATACATCTTGCGACTTACTTACTTGTGGTGATTGAGACACTAGGCTTGTTCATGACCATAAGAGACTGTTGGATTGTAGAAAACCCTCACATATCTAGACAGCCGTGACCGTATATCGAGGTGGTTTCCATTTCAATATACGTAGCTGGCTATGTCTGCCCCCGCTCTCCAGTATTCTGGTTCTGGGGCGTGACATGGTTTAAGTGGTGGCCCACGCAGGTCTTGTAAATCAAGATGTGTGGGGGTTTACCAGATAGATGTCAAAATCAGTACTCTTCCTTGATCTCTGTTCGTATCCTCTGAATCCCTGGATTCTTGCCCTGATCCTGTGCTTATATCGTTGATCTGTCCTGGTCCTTTCCTTATTGTTCCCTATGTCGTCTTCTTCAGCGGCACTGTACCTGGTCCTACCGATCGACGAGGTGGAGCACTTCCCGCAGATCAGCAGCAACCCGGAGATCAAGCCCAGCATTCCGGGGTAGCCTCCAGAGTTGTGCCTACGAGAGAAGAGTCACCAGTTCGGCCCGTCCAGCCCGCAGAGCCAGATGATGGTACCTTAGTAGGCCTCATCAGAACCTTGATAGCTTCCCAGGATCGTCGAAGCGACGCCCTGCACCAGACATTTCAAGATGCTTTGACCCGAGGCGGACATCCAGGGAACCAGGCGGCCAACAACTTCAAGCGATTGAACCCTCTTTTCTTCGATGACAGCGAGGATGCGATTGCCGCGAATGCATGGCTTCAGGATACCGAGGTGGTTCTGGAAGCAGCTAGGACACCCAAGAATGAGAAGGTGGCGGTGGTACGCCTGCAGTTGTTGGATTTAGCTCGCAATTGGTGGGCGGCGCAGGCCATGGGATTAGTGGCACCCATTGCTTGGGTAGTGTTTAGGGAGAGATTCCAGACGAAGTACTTTGATGCTGTGGCTCGGTACGACCTGCAGACAAGATTTACCAACTTGAAGCAAGGAGGCAGGACGGTCGATGGTTATGCGACCGAGTTTTCTAGGCTGAGTAGGTTTGCCCCCACTTTGGTGGCAACCGAGCTCGATAGAGCCCAGCGGTTCCAGCAGGGACTACATTTGGAGATCTTGTTGGCGGTTGAGCAGTTCGAGCACCAGACGTTCGATGCGGTCTTGAGAGCAGCTAGGAGACATGAGTATACCTCCCAGAGGATCGTGGATAGGACCGGAGGTAGGAAGCGGTCCCATAGTCAGATGCACCAATCATCAGCTCCAGTCCCGGCAGCTAGAAGTTTGACCATTGGGACTCCGAGGCGGGTGGCCTCAGTAACGTCGGTTCAGCATTCGACCCCGACGTACCCGCAGAAGCAGAAGCAGAAGCATACTTCCGCGATGGGATGTTCTCATTGCGGGAGGCCAGGGCATGTGGTGGCAGACTGCCGCAGGGCGCAGAGATTGTGCCTGGCTTGTGGAGCAGCAGATCATAGGGTTGGGGCTTGCCCGAATAGGGGTGGTTCATCTGCATCCAACCCTTCTAGCTCTTCGGTGAGAGGACCGGCCCCAGCACCAGTTCAGCAGCAGCTGTATCAGTCTTCGAGGCCCTTGCCGCCTCAGTCTCAGGCATTCCAGCAACAACACCCCCAGCAGTATGCAAAAGCCCAAGCTCAGACCCAGAATAGGCAGAGAGGTTTCCAGCAGAGGGGACCAGCAGCCAGAGGACAAGGTCAGGCCATGATGATGGCTATGGAAGAAGAAGTTACACCAGGTGAGGTAGTGGCAGGTACTATTCTCGTCAACTCCTTTCCAGCTTCGTATTGTTTGATTCTGGTGCATCACATTCATTCATGTCTGCACGATTCGCGACACGGATAGGATTGGAGCCTGAGTCATTATCAGTGAGGCTCAATATACTTACTGGTAATGGACTTGTGGGAGTAGATCGAGTGTTTTCCTCGTGTCGGATCGTAGTTAGCGGTAGGGAGTTCCCCGCTAGATTCATAGAGTTTCCTATGGCAGACTATGATGTAGTCCTAGGCATGGATTGGTTGAGGAACCAGTATGCTAGGATAGACTGCCATATTGGCAGAGTTGTCTTTAGTATCCCCGGCGAGCCAGAGTTTTCGTTTTCCAGAGGCGCAGTGGAGCCATCTTCCCCAGCATTGCGGATGGCAGTAGCAGCAGTGCAGTTACCCCGGATAGTTGAAGAGTTTCCAGATGTCTTTCCAGAGGAGCTTCCAGGGATGCTGCCAGAGCGGGAGATTGAGTTCACTATAGACTTGATTCCCGGGATAGCACCAGTGTCAGAGCGAGTCTACAGGATGGCGCCTCCAGAATTGGAGATTTTGTACAAGATGATTGAAGAACTGAGGACCAAGGGATTCATCCGTGCAAGTGGATCGCCTTGGGGAGCCCCGATGCTTCTTGTAAAAAAGAAGGATGGTACGTCCAGGCTATGTGTTGATTATCGTACCTTAAATTCGGTGACAATCAAGAACAGATACCCTCTTCCGAGGATAGATGACTTGTTTGATCAGCTCAGAGGGGCTTCAGTGTTCTCGAAGATCGACTTGCGGTCGGGATACCACCAGATCAGAGTCAGAGAGCAGGACATCCCGAAGACAGCATTCAGATCGAGGTATGGACATTGGGAGTTCCTTGTTATGCCCTTTGGAGCGACCAATGTGCCGACCGTATTCATGGACCTCATGAATCGCATTTTTATGCCTTACTTGGGCCAATTTGTGATCGTGTTCCTAGATGACATCCTGGTCTACAGCAAGAGTGAAGCAGAGCATGAGCAGCATCTCAGAGTCGTCCTTCAGACGCTTAGGGAGCATCAGTTGTACGCCAAGTTCAGTAAATGCGAGTTCTGGCTCGATCGTATTTCATACTTGGGTCACATCATTACCCGAGGAGGAGTGGAAGTGGATCCCCAGAAGATTGTGGCTATCGAGTCATGGCCGGTACCCAGCTCAGTGGCAGAGGTTCGCAGCTTCCTTGGATTGGCCGGCTACTACCGGCAGTTCGTTTCAGATTTTGCAAGGATTTCAGCGCCGATGACCCAGTTGACCCGCAAAGATGTGCCGTTTGTTTGGACAGCAGAGTGTCAGGAATCATTTGAGAAGTTGAAGCGAGGTTTGATAACGGCTCCCATTCTCACCCTTCCAGATGGGACCGGAGGATTTACCGTTTATTGCGACGCTTCAGGCAGAGGATTGGGGTGTGTCTTGATGCAGCATGGAAAGGTAATATCTTATGCGTCACGCCAACTTCGTGATCATGAGAAGAATTACCCGACCCACAACTTGGAATTGGCGGCGGTAGTATTTGCTTTGAAGTAGTGGAGACACTACTTGTACGGAGATAGAGTGGAGATCTTTACTGATCATAAGAGCCTGAAGTATGTTTTCACCCAGAAGGACCTTAATATGCGGCAGAGAAGATGGCTCGAGCTATTGGTGGATTATGATGTGGATTTGCAGTATCATCCCGGGAAGGCCAACGTTGTAGCAGATGCATTGAGCAGGAGAGCCGGAGTTTATTTCCTGACGGCGCAACCAGAATTATTGGCAGATCTTCAGAAGATGGGAATTGAAGTGCTTCTTCCTACCAGTGTGGCATTGATGGCCAGTCTACAGGTTCAGTCCAGCATAGTTGAGAGGATCCGGATGGCGCAGTCAGCAGATTCCAAGCTTCAACGACTCAGAGCAGAGTGTGAAGCAGGAAGAAGGCCAGAGTTATATATCCATGAAGACGGTACCCTTCGGCACGACACTCGTCTTTGTGTACCTAATGGAGATATCAGACAGGAAGTCATGGCAGAAGCCCACAGTTCACAGTATTCTATTCATCCGGGTGGTACGAAGATGTACCGTGACATTCATCAGCATTTTTGGTGGAATGGCATGAAGAGGGAGATAGTCCAGTTTGTCTCTCGGTGTTTGGTTTGTCAACAGGTTAAAGCTGAACATCAGATGCCCGCTGGACTTCTTCAACCCTTACTGATCCCAGAATGGAAATGGGAGCATATATCATGGATTTCGTGACCGGATTGCCCAGATCTCCGGCCGGCAGAGATGCTATTTGGGTAATTGTGGACAGGCTTACCAAAGTGGCACACTTTCTCCCTTTCAGAGTTGGACAGTCGACGGCGCAGTTAGCAGAGATGTATCTCAGGCAGATCGTCAGGCTTCACGGTGTGCCAGTCAGCATCACCTCAGACAGGGATTCAAGATTCACATCACACTTTTGGCGCAGCTTGCAGAAGAGTTTGGGGACTCGCCTTCAATTCAGCTCAGCTTATCACCCGCAGACGGATGGTCAGTCAGTGCGCACAATCCAGACCCTTGAAGATATGTTGAGATCCTGTACCCTTGACTTCGGTGGTTCATGGGAGAATCATCTGCACCTGGTGGAATTCTCGTACAACAACAGTTATCAGGCCAGTATCCAGATGGCACCCTTCGAGGCTCTCTATGGCAGAAAGTGCAGATCCCCGCTAGCATGGGACGATGTCGAAGAGAGGCAGATGCTCGGACCCGAGTTAATTTCCCAGACGGTTGAAGTGGTCAGGAAGGTCAGAGATCACCTCCGAGTTGCCCAGGACCGCCAGCACCATTGGGCCGATGCTCATCGGCGTCCCTTAGAATTTGCTGTCGGCGACCATGTATTCCTTAGGATCTCGCCTAACCGCGGCGTCATTCGCTTTGGCATGCGGGAAAAGCTTAGTCCTAGGTATATAGGGCCGTTCGATATTCTAGAGCGAGTAGGAGATGTATCCTATCGTCTCGCTCTTTCGCCGTCGCTAAGTGAGGTACATGATGTATTCCATGTGTCCCAATTACGACGGTATATTCCGGACCCGAGCCATATCCTAGACCATTCGAAATTGGTTGTTGGTACCAACCTTTCGTATGAGGAGAGGCCTGTGTCTATTTTGGACAGGAGGGAAAAGATACTCAAGAACAAGACTATTAAATTAGTCCGTGTTGCTTGGGGTCATCACTCTCTGGGTGAGTCAACGTGGGAGCGTGAGGACGACATCCGATCGCGATATCCCTACCTGTTTGACTCGTGAGGTATAATGTCTTTCTTATGCCTTACATTTTCCCTTCCTTGCTTGCATTGTATGATTGTATGATTGGACTGCTTAGTGTAGCTTGCCTGTGCTTAGTGTAGCTTGTCGTGGCAATCTCTAGCTCCTTGATTAAATTCTGAGGACGAAATTCTTTTAAGGTGGGTAGAGTTGTCACCCTCATTTTCCGTATTTTCCGTATTTCGTATTTATACTCGTATCTGGATTTTGGCATGTATTTTTATTTTTCTCAACTTGTGGAATTTCGATATTTCTCGTATTTTGGGTTTTGGCCTGGCTCGGTTTTATTTGGATTGGTTCGGTTTTATGTGAGTTGGATCACCTTAACCTATGCTACCCCTCAACCCACCACAACTCACCCTCTTTATAACCCCCACCTACCACTCTCTCTCCTCATAACTTTCACCATTAATTTCCTTCTTCTTCTTCTCCTTCTTCTCCTTCCTCCACAACTCTCCTAACCCTAGGCAAGTGCACTTTGCCATTTCATTAGAGCCCTATTTTCTTGGTTCATTTGCTAGATTAGGACATGGTGATCAACATTAGAACTTGGTGTTTTGTGATTTGAAGTCTCCTTTGCTCTAGATCTAAGTTATTTCTATTTTTGGATTTTGCATGGTTTGATCTCTTTAAGTTGGATTTTCATGGGTTTTGATGTTTCCTTGTGGAAGAGAGTTCAATTCCACCCTGGTTAGAACTTTGGAAATCTAGATTTGGAGTTCGGATGACCAAGTTGTGCTGCTTTGAAGCTTTGGACCCATTGGAGCTTCTTCTCAGCCCTGGAGAAGAAGACCCAGACTCTGCGTGCGTGTTTTTACGCGTACCCAGACCCTGCGTGCGTGTTTTACGCGTACGCAGCTCTCTGCTTGCGTACTTTTGCACGTACGTAGCTCTCTGTAGCGTGCGTGACTTTTCACCTACGCTGCTCTCTGTGGCGTGCGTGACTTTCACCTACACTGCTCTCTGTGGCGTGCGTGACTTTTCACCTACGCTGCTCTCTATGGCGTGCGTGACTTTTCACCTACGCTGCTCTCTGTGGCGTGCGTGACTTTCACCTACGCTGCTCTCTGTGGCGTGCGTGACTTTCACCTACGCTGCTCTCTGTAGCGTGCGTGACTTTTCATCTACGCTGCTCTCTGTAGCGTGAGTGACTTTTCACCTACGCTGCTCTGTAGCGTGCGTGGCTTTTCACGTATGCAGCTTCCTCAGCGTGCGTGACTTTTCACGTACGCAGCTCCCTCAGCGTGCGTGACTTTTCACGTACGCAGCTCTTTCAACGTGCGTGACTTTTCGTACGCTGCTCCCCTGACCCCTTGCTTAACCTCTTGACCCTTGGAATTTTGGTTTTTATTTCTTTAAGCTTGGCTTTTCTATAGTCATGTATCTTGATATTTTATTAGATATTTTATGCCCATTTTATATCCTTACGCCTTTTGTCATGAACTTGATTTTACTTAATATGTTTGGAATGACTATTGTACATGGCTTGGTATGGCAAGGAACTTGCATAACACGACAGTGACCCGTAGTGATGCACTCCTGACATGACCAACCTGACATGATAGTGGCCCGTCGTGGCGTACTCCTGACAAGTACCCTGACATGATTTATCTTGATAACTTGATAGTGGCCCGTGACGGCGCACTCCTGACTTGACATGACCTGATAACTTAGCTTGACCTGTCTTGACACCGTGGGTGGTTCTTTCTTGCTTGCTTGTTAAATCCACTTGTCCAGTCTCGCATCATGTCTAGGATGGGACTCCTGAGTACCACGGTCAGGAGTACCTACTAAAATGGATTAAGGCTAATAACTAGAATAACACAGTAGTCATGAAGAGATGACACAGCTACAGGCAATCCCGTTACCTGGGCGCTCCAGGGATTTGTAGCCTGCCGTCGAGTAGGGCGCATTTCCAGCACACTGTCAGGTGTTGTACCCTCTAAGTCACCTAAGGGTACATGCGTCTCCTGGACGATGTACCCACCTGAATTCAACCCTAATCTTTCGTCCTGGGTAACCTGGATGGTCTGCAGGGCTTGTGGCTGTGGAACAATCTCACTGCATCTTGTTGTAATTAGGCCTGTGATAACCCTAGTTAGTTAAAGTAGTAAGCCGTAGGATCTGCTTGGCCGTGATTGATTGAATGAGGTATAACCAGTCTAGTCATGTCTTGATCCCATGCAAGATTGCTTCCTGTCTTGATTACTTGCATTACTTATCTTGCCGATAAATGGTGGAAAACCAAGCTCTGTTCAGATGAAGGGTTACAATCCCGGTCCTTGTTTGGTTTACGGGTTGTAACCTGGCTATCGGAATAGTTCCATGGTTATCTCGTCGTATATCATCCTGACATATTTTCGTAATTTTAGTTTTAATATTAGATTTTCTGTGCTGATTGCTGGCTTTTGTTCTTATTTCGTGGCCCCCTTGTGGCACTTGCTCTTTCTGGGGTTGACCCAGCTGGTTTTGTGTGGCCAGATTTCGGAGCAGCTCCCGAGGATCTACCAAGCTTCCAGCCCAATGGTGAACACTAGACGGAATCCGAGCCAAGAGTGGGTTTTCTATTTTGTTTCGCTCACTCTATTGTAAAAATTATTCTTTTGAGGCGTTTAGCCGACGAGCACCTGTTAGCTCGAAGCACTTTTACTTACTGTCTGCCTACGGGCTGTAAACATGATTGACAAATCCTAGGGTTGATCATGTATGACTAAACTCTTGCTACTCCTAACATTTTGTAACGACTAGCTTCATGATCAGCTGAATATATAATATTTGGGACGCCTTATTATTGTATATTTAATGATCATACATCTTGCGACTTACTTACTTGTGGTGATTGAGACACTAGGCTTGTTCATGACCATAAGAGACTGTTGGCTTGTAGAAAACCCTCACATATCTAGACAGCCGTGACCGTATATCGAGGTGGTTTCCATTTCAATATACGTAGCTGGCTATGTCTGCCCCCGCTCTCCAGTATTCTGGTTCTGGGGCGTGACATGGTTTAAGTGGTGGCCCACGCAGGTCTTGTAAATCAAGATGTGTGGGGGTTTACCAGATAGATGTCAAAATCAGTACTCTTTCTTGATCTCTGTTCGTATCCTCTGAATCCCTGGATTCTTGCCCTGATCCTGTGCTTATATCGTTGATCTGTCCTGGTCCTTTCCTTATTGTTCCCTATGTCATCTTCTTCAGCGGCACTGTACCTGGTCCTACCGATCGACGAGGTGGAGCACTTCCCGCAGATCAGCAGCAATCCGGAGATCAAGCCCAGCATTCCGGGGTAGCCTCCAGAGTTGTGCCTACGGGAGGAGAGTCACCAGTTCGGCCCGTCCAGCCCGCAGAGCCAGATGATGGTACCTTAGTAGGCCTCATCAGAACCTTGATAGCTTCCCAGGATCGTCGAAGCGACGCCCTGCACCAGACATTTCAAGATGCTTTGACCCGAGGCGGACATCCAGGGAACCAGGCGGTCAACAGCTTCAAGCGATTGAACCCTCCTTTCTTCGACGGCAGCGAGGATGCGATTGCCGCGAATGCATGGCTTCAGGATACCGAGGTGGTTCTGGAAGCAGCTAGAACACCCAAGAATGAGAAGGTGGCGGTGGTACGCCTGCAGTTGTTGGATTTTGCTCACAATTGGTGGGCGGCGCAGGCCATGGGATTAGTGGCACCCATTGCTTGGGTAGTGTTTAGGGAGAGATTCCAGACGAAGTACTTTGATGCTGTGGCTCGGTACGACCTGCAGACAAGATTTACCAACTTGAAGCAAGGAGGCAGGACGGTCGATGGTTATACGACCGAGTTTTCTAGGCTGAGTAGGTTTGCCCCCACCTTGGTGGCAACCGAGCTCGATAGAGCCCAGCGGTTCCAGCAGGGACTGCATTTGGAGATCTTGTTGGCGGTTGAGCAGTTCGAGCACCAGACGTTCGATGCGGTCTTGAGAGCAGCTAGGAGGCATGAGTATACCTCCCAGAGGATCGTGGATAGGACCGGAGGTAGGAAGCGGTCCCATAGTCAGATGCACCAATCATCAGCTCCAGTCCCGGCAGCTAGAAGTTTGACCATTGGGACTCCGAGGTGGGTGGCCTCAGTAACGTCGGTTCAGCATTCGACCCCGACGTACCCGCAGAAGCAGAAGCAGAAGCAGACTTCCGCGATGGGATGTTCTCATTGCGGGAGGCCAGGGCATGTGGTGGCAGACTGCCGCAGGGCGCAGAGATTGTGCCTGGCTTGTGGAGCAGCAGATCATAGGGTTGGGGCTTGCCCGAATAGGGGTGGTTCATCTGCATCCAACCCTTCTAGCTCTTCGGTGAGAGGACCGGCCCCAGCACCAGTTCAGCAGCAGCTGTATCAGTCTTCGAGGCCCTTGCCGCCTCAGTCTCAGGCATTCCAGCAACAACACCCCCAGCAGTATGCAAAAGCCCAAGCTTAGACCCAGAATAGGCAGAGAGGTTTCCAGCAGAGGGGACCAGCAGCCAGAGGACAAGGTCAGGCCATGATGATGGCTATGGAAGAAGAAGTTGCACCAGGTGAGGTAGTGGCAGGTACTATTCTCGTCAACTCCTTTCCAGCTTCGGTATTGTTTGATTCTGGTGCATCGCATTCATTCATGTCTGCACGATTCGCGACACGGATAGGATTGGAGCCTGAGTCATTATCAGTGAGGCTCAATATACTTACTGGTAATGGTCTTGTGGGAGTAGATCGAGTGTTTTCCTCGTGTCGGATCGTAGTTAGCGGTAGGGAGTTCCCCGCTAGATTCATAGAGTTTCCTATGGCAGACTATGATGTAGTCCTAGGCATGGATTGGTTGAGGAACCAGTATGCTAGGATAGACTGCCATATTGGCAGAGTTGTCTTTAGTATCCCCGGCGAGCCAGAGTTTTCGTTTTCCAGAGGCGCAGTGGAGCCATCTTCCCCAGCATTGCGGATGGCAGTAGCAGCAGTGAAGTTACCCCGGATAGTTGAAGAGTTTCCAGATGTCTTTCCAGAGGAGCTTCCAGGGATGCCGCCAGAGCGGGAGATTGAGTTCACTATAGACTTGATTCCCGGGACAGCACCAGTGTCAGAGCGAGTCTACAGGATGGCGCCTCCAGAATTGGAGATTTTGTACAAGATGATTGAAGAACTGAGGACCAAGGGATTCATCCGTGCAAGTGGATCGCCTTGGGGAGCCCCGATGCTTCTTGTGAAAAAAAGGATGGTACGTCCAGGCTATGTGTTGATTATCGTACCTTAAATTCGGTGACAATCAAGAACAGATACCCTCTTCCGAGGATAGATGACTTGTTTGATCAGCTCAGAGGGGCTTCAGTGTTCTCGAAGATTGACTTGCGGTCGGGATACCACCAGATCAGAGTCAGAGAGCAGGACATCCCGAAGACAGCATTCAGATCGAGGTATGGACATTGGGAGTTCCTTGTTATGCCCTTTGGAGCGACCAATGCGCCGACCGTATTCATGGACCTCATGAATCGCATTTTTATGCCTTACTTGGGCCAATTTGTGATCGTGTTCCTAGATGACATCCTGGTCTACAGCAAGAGTGAAGCAGAGCATGAGCAGCATCTCAGAGTCGTCCTTCAGATGCTTAGGGAGCATCAGTTGTAAGCCAAGTTCAGTAAATGCGAGTTCTGGCTCGATCGCATTTCATACTTGGGTCACATCATTACCCGAGGAGGAGTGGAAGTGGATCCCCAGAAGATTGTGGCTATCGAGTCATGGCCGGTACCCAGCTCAGTGGCAGAGGTTCGCAGCTTCCTTGGATTGGTCGGCTACTACCGGCGGTTTGTTTCAGATTTTGCAAGGATTTCAGCGCCGATGACCCAGTTGACCCGCAAAGATGTGCCGTTTATTTGGACAGCAGAGTGTCAGGAATCATTTGAGAAGTTGAAGCGAGGTTTGATAACGGCTCCCATTCTCACCCTTCCAGATGGGACCGGAGGATTTACCGTTTATTGCGACGCTTCAGGCAGAGGATTGGGGTGTGTCTTGATGCAGCATGGGAAGGTAATATCTTATACGTCACGCCAACTTCGTGATCATGAGAAGAATTACCCGACCCACAACTTGGAATTGGCGACGGTAGTATTTGCTTTGAAGTTGTGGAGACACTACTTGTACGGAGATAGAGTGGAGATCTTTACTGATCATAAGAGCCTGAAGTATGTTTTCACCCAGAAGGACCTTAATATGCGGCAGAGAAGATGGCTCGAGCTATTGGTGGATTATGATGTAGATTTGCAGTATCATCCCGGGAAGGCCAACGTTGTAGCAGATGCATTGAGCAGGAGAGCCGGAGTTTATTTCCTGACGGCGCAACCAGAATTATTGGCAGATCTTCAGAAGATGGGAATTGAAGTGCTTCTTCCTACCAGTGTGGCATTGATGGCCAGTCTACAGGTTCAGTCCAGCATAGTTGAGAGGATCCGGATGGCGCAGTCAGCAGATTCTAAGCTTCAGCGACTCAGAGCAGAGTGTGAAGCAGGAAGAAGGCCAGAGTTATATATCCATGAAGACGGTACCCTTCGGCACGACACTCGTCTTTGTGTACCTAGTGGAGATATCAGACAGGAAGTCATGGCAGAAGCCCACAGTTCACAGTATTCTATTCATTCGGGTGGTACGAAGATGTACCGTGACATTTGTCAGCATTTTTGGTGGAATGGCATGAAGAGGGAGATAGCCCAGTTTGTCTCTCGGTGTTTGGTTTGTCAACAGGTTAAAGCTGAACATCAGATGCCCGCTGGACTTCTTCAACCCTTACTGATCCCAGAATGGAAATGGGAGCATATATCATGGATTTCGTGACCGGATTGCCCAGATCTCCGGCCGGCAGAGATGCAGAAGAGTTTGGGGACTCGCCTTCAATTCAGCTCAGCTTATCACCCGCAGACGGATGGTCAGTCAGTGCGCACAATCCAGACCCTTGAAGATATGTTGAGATCCTGTACCCTTGACTTCGGTGGTTCATGGGAGAATCATCTGCACCTGGTGGAATTCTCGTACAACAACAGTTATCAGGCCAGTATCCAGATGGCACCCTTCGAGGCTCTCTATGGCAGAAAGTGCAGATCCCCGCTAGCATGGGACGATGTCGGAGAGAGGCAGATGCTCGGACCCGAGTTGATTTCCCAGACGGTTGAAGTGGTCAGGAAGGTCAGAGATCACCTCCGAGTTGCCCAGGACCGCCAGCGCCATTGGGCCGATGCTCATCGGCGTCCCTTAGAATTTGCTGTCGACGACCATGTATTCCTTTGGATCTCGCCTAACCGCGGCGTCATTCGCTTTGGCATGCGGGAAAAGCTTAGTCCTAGGTATATAGGGCCGTTCGATATTCTAGAGCGAGTAGAAGATGTATCCTATCGTCTCGCTCTTTCGCCGTCGCTAAGTGAGGTACATGATGTATTCCATGTGTCCCAATTACGACGGTATATTCCGGACCCGAGCCACATCCTAGACCATTCGAAATTGGTTGTTGGTACCAACCTTTCGTATGAGGAGAGGCCTGTGTCTATTTTGGACAGGAGGGAAAAGATACTCAAGAACAAGACTATTAAATTAGTCCGTGTTGATTGGGGTCATCACTCTCTGGGTGAGTCAACGTGGGAGCGTGAGGACGACATCCGATCGCGATATCCCTACCTGTTTGACTCGTGAGGTATAATATCTTTCTTATGCCTTACATTTTCCCTTCCTTGCTTGCATTGTATGATTGTATGATTGGACTGCTTAGTGTAGCTTGCCTGTGCTTAGTGTAGCTTGTCGTGGCAATCTCTAGCTCCTTGATTAAATTCTGAGGACGAAATTCTTTTAAGGTGGGTAGAGTTGTCACCCTCATTTCCCGTATTTTCCGTATTTCGTATTTATACTCGTATCTGGATTTTGGCATGTATTTTTATTTTTCTCAACTTGTGGGATTTCGGTATTTCTCGTATTTTGGGTTTTGGCCTGGCTCGGTTTTATTTGGATTGGTTCAGTTTTATGTGAGTTGGATCACCTTAACCTATGCTACCCCTCAACCCACCACAACTCACCCTCTTTATAACCCCCACCTACCACTCTCTCTCCTCATAACTTCCACCATTAATTTCCTTCTTCTTCTTCTTCTCCTTCCTCCACAACTCTCCTAACCCTAGGCAAGTGCACTTTGCCACTTCATGAGAGCCCTATTTTCTTGGTTCATTTACTAGATTAGGACATGGTGATCAACATTAGAACTTGGTGTTTTGTGATTTGAAGTCTCCTTTGCTATAGATCTAAGTTATTTCTATTTTCGGATTTTGCATGGTTTGATCTCTTTAAGTTAGATTTTCTTGGGTTTTGATGTTTCCTTGTGGAAGAGAGTTCAATTCTACCCTGGTTAGAACTTTGGAAATCTGGATTTGGAGTTCGGATGACCAAGTTGTGCTGCTTTGAAGCTTTGGACCCATTGGAGCTTCTTCTCAGCCCTGGAGAAGAAGACCCAGACTCTGCGTGCGTGTTTTTACGCGTACCCAGACACTGCGTGCGTGTTTTTACGCGTACGCAGCTCTCTGCTTGCGTGCTTTTGCACGTACGTAGCTCTCTGTAGCGTGCGTGACTTTTCAACTACGTTGCTCTCTGTGGCGTGCGTGACTTTCACCTACGCTGCTCTCTGTGGCGTGCGTGACTTTTTACCTACGCTGCTCTCTGTGGCGTGCGTGACTTTTCACCTACGCTGCTCTCTGTGGCGTGCGTGACTTTCACCTACGCTGCTCTCTGTGGCGTGCGTGACTTTCACCTACGCTGCTCTCTGTAGCGTGCGTAACTTTTCACCTACGCTGCTCTCTGTAGCGTGAGTGACTTTTCACCTACGCTGCTCTGTAGCGTGCGTAGCTTTTCACATATGCAGCTTCCTCAGCGTGCGTGACTTTTCACGTACGCAGCTCCCTCAGCGTGCGTGACTTTTCACGTACGCAGCTCTTTCAGCGTGCGTGACTTTTCGTACGCTGCTCCCCTGACCCCTTGCTTAACCTCTTGACCCTTGGAATTTTGGTTTTTATTTCTTTAAGCTTGGCTTTTCTATAGTCCTGTATCTTGATATTTTATTAGATATTTTATGCCCATTTTATATCCTTACGCCTTTTGTCATGAACTTGATTTTACTTAATATGTTTGGAATGACTATTGTACATGGCTTGGTATGGCAAGAAACTTGCATAACACGACAGTGACCCGTAGTGGTGCACTCCTGACATGACCAACCTGACATGATAGTGGCCCGTCGTGGCGCACTCCTGACAAGTACCCTGACATGATTTATCTTGATAACTTGATAGTGGCCCGTGACGGCGCACTCCTGACTTGACATGACCTGATAACTTAGCTTGACCTGTCTTGACACCGTGGGTGGTTCTTTCTTGCTTGCTTGTTAAATCCACTTGTCCAGTCTCGCATCATGTCTAGGATGGGACTCCTGAGTACCACGGTCAGGAGTATCTACTAAAATGGATTAAGGCTAATAACTAGAATAACACAGTAGTCATGAAGAGATGACACAGCTACAGGCAATCCCGTTACCTGGGCGCTCCAGGGATTTGTAGCCTGCCGTCGAGTAGGGCGCATTTCCAGCACACTGTCAGGTGTTGCACCCTCTAAGTCACCTAAGGGTACATGCGTCTCCTGGACGATGTACCCACCTGAATTCAACCCTAATCTTTCGTCCTGTGTAACCTGGATGGTCTGCAGGGCTTGTGGCTGTGGAACAATCTCACTGCATCTTGTTAGTAATTAGGCCTGTGATAACCCTAGTTAGTTAAAGTAGTAAGCCGTAGGATCTGCTTGGCCGTGATTGATTGAATGAGGTATAACCAGTCTAGTCATGTCTTGATCCCATGCAAGATTGCTTCCTGTCTTGATTACTTGCATTACTTATCTTGCTGATAAATGGTGGGAAACCAAGCTCTGTTCAGATGAAGGGTTACAACCCCGGTCCTTGTTTGGTTTACGGGTTGTAACCTGGCTATCGGAATAGTTCCATGGTTATCTCGTCGTATATCATCCTGACATGTTTTCGTAATTTTAGTTTTAATATTAGATTTTCTGTGCTGATTGCTGGCTTTTGTTCTTATTTCGTGGCCCCCTTGTGGCACTTGCTCTTTCTGGGGTTGACCCAGTTGGTTTTGTGTGGCCAGATTTCGGAGCAGCTCCCGAGGATCTACCAAGCTTCCAGCCCAATGGTGAACACTAGACGAAATCCGGGCCAAGAGTGGGTTTTCTATTTTGTTTCGCTCACTCTATTGTAAAAATTATTCTTTTGAGGCGTTTAGCCGACGAGCACCTGTTAGCTCGAAGCACTTTTACTTACTGTCTGCCTACGGGCTGTAAACATGATTGACAAATCCTAGGGTTGATCATGTATGACTAAACTCTTGCTACTCCTAACATTTTGTAACGACTAGCTTCATGATCAGCTGAATATGTAATATTTGGGACGCCTTATTATTGTATATTTAATGATCATACATCTTGCGACTTACTTACTTGTGGTGATTGAGACACTAGGCTTGTTCATGACCATAAGAGACTGTTGGCTTGTAGAAAACCCTCACATATCTAGACAGCCGTGACCGTATATCGAGGTGGTTTCCATTTCAATATACGTAGCTGGCTATGTCTGCCCCCGCTCTCCAGTATTCTGGTTCTGGGGCGTGACAGCTATGTGGGTTCGTCTCTTTTATTACCAAACCTACTCAGTGTATATGAAAACTTCTTTTTATTAAATGTGGAGGTAAAGCTAAGGTAAGTTAACCGAAGCCAACCCACCTGAACGAGAAGTTGTCTCGACCGAGCGGGACTTTGAGAAAGCCGTTCCATAGCCAAGTCTGAACGTCGTTGCATTTAGATTCATCCTGTTGACCTAAGCAGGACGGGGAACTACAACAAATACGGGATAAGTACCAAGGACTATTGTTGAAGTAATTGGTGATTCATAGTATAGGGCAAATGTGGATACACAAGGTAACTTTATAATACAATTGAAACAACTAAGAGAATAAAGACCACTGGTAAGAAGAACACTCAATCTAAACCTAATACATTATTGATGTATGTATATTCAACTAAAAATATAAGACCGTTGATGCTGTCGCTTTTGTTTCTATCCATCATTTGATGGCGTCCTGAGGCTCGAAGTGACCTACTTGAACATTTATATTTTAATTAAAAACCGCGGACTTGGTATCATTTCGTTGATTCAAATTATCTCGACACGATCCTATTACACTGAAAAACGTGTACGGTCATATATAACTAATGTGTGGAAATTGACGAAACTCAAGTTCGTCGACTGTACATGACGAAGTTGGTCAATATCTATCGAATTTCATCGTGTCAATATTTTTTGAAAATTTACAATTATACTTTGTGTGCTCTTTGAATCACGACGAGACTTTCGCCATTTGACGTGCAACGTTGAACTTGTTCTACGAGATAAATTTTATCTAATTTGTGACCGTGAACCAGATCACTATTATTTTCAGTTTATTATAATTTATTATAATTTTTTTAATAATAAACATCCAGCATCCTCTAGATGAAAATCAGGCTACGCCACCATTAGGCTCTAACACGAGAACTCATGAGTTCTTAATTTGAAGGAGTCAGGGTTAATAGTCGTTGGATTGCATCTTGTTCCTTGAATTTTTTTTTTCCAAAGACCTAAACAGTAAAGATCTAAATGTTTAAAAAAAATGCCATGTGTCCTAACTACATTATAAGTTTCTATTTGAATTTCTTTTCTTTTCTTTTGTGCGATGTCCTATTTGAGTTTCTGTAGTCGGAAAGTGGCAGCTTAAATATAACGAGAGAGTTCAATGACCAGACACTTCTGATTCTTTGGATTTAATAAGATAGATGCAACCTGTCACCCTCACTTTTCAAAGATAGGGGTAAAATGGTAATTATCCATTTTAGAATATTTTTGAGAACTTTATTTCATGAATGTTAATTTTAATGATTATAGGAGTCGGGTTCGAATTTCATCGCATTCCGACTTAATTCAGGACTCCGGAGAATTTCGACTTGAGTTGTGTTTAACACATTATTTAGCCATGGCCCACCAAACTTAACATTTAGGTCTAAGAGTTTGGACTAGTCCCCCATGAGTGTTTAGGCTTAATTATGGTTTTTATTTAGTCTAAACTAACCCCGAAAACCAAATTAGGAAGTTAACTTAGCTTGAAAGTAAACGGAGGGGCAAAGTTGTAAATAGCAAGGGGCCCCAACCCTTGCTTATAGGGCCGGCCACACCCCCTTCCCTTTTCCTTCTTTTCCACTTCAAATTTTCACCATCTCTTTCTTCTCCAAGCTTTCCTTCCAAGAAAAGAATAAGATTTCCTTAGAAATCATCTCCAAATAAATCTCTTCTTCCCAATATTCTTCCATCCAACTCTTCCTCTATCCCAAGTAGTGCTTCTCCAAGCTTTTGGGAGCCAGAAGTGAAGGGGTGTGTCCTAAACAATTCGTTTTGTGTCGGAGCCGTGTCGGAGGATTTTTCCATTGGAATCCATCTCCCGATAGCTACAACCTATTCTCTAATTCATTCTTTTCATCATAATAATTAGTTTGAACCCCGTAGGATTTATCCCCAAGGTTGTGTCCCTATTCGTGTCAAGTTTGAGCCCGTTTGGTGTGTCCTCGAAGAAGTTGTGATTTGTGGTTGTGTCCTAGAATTTTCCCCCAATTTGGACACCCCTAGAAATTAGGTTTTG
Organism: Iris pallida; assembly: GCA_029216955.1. Lineage (NCBI taxonomy): Eukaryota > Viridiplantae > Streptophyta > Magnoliopsida > Asparagales > Iridaceae > Iris > Iris pallida. The sequence goes on from JANAVB010004800.1 coordinate 10,953,572, forward strand.
CCTCTAAGTGGTTTAGAAACTTCTAATTTCATATTTGTGTTAGTGTTGTGGAGTGTAATATTCATATTTAGTGTGTGTGTGAGTGTGTTCATATATATATATATATATATATATATATATATATATATATATATATATATATATATATATATATATATATATATATATATATATGTGTGTGTGTGTGTGTGTGTGTGTTCCTATATATATATATATTTTTTTTAAATTTTTTTTGAAATGACACGCACACACACAATTGGGGGGCTCGAACCTTGCCGGCCCCTCCGGATGTCCGCTCTAATACCACTAGGCTAGAGAGCTCGGACTCCTATATATATATATATATATATATATATATATGTATGTGTATTTATATATATATATGTATATATATATATATATATATATATATATATATATATATATATATATATATATATATATATATATAAATATATATATATATACATATATATATATATTTATAAAAAAAAAAAAATATATATATATATATATATATGTATGTATGTGTCAATATATATACTTGTGTGTGTATTTATATATATAGAGAGGGGGATGAATGAGATATATATGTGTGTGTGTGTTTATATATATTAGAGAGATTTAGAGAAGAGAATAGAGAGAATTAGAGAGGAAAATAGAAGGGAAAGAGAGTGGAGAAGAGGGGAAGAAGAAGAGCATTGGCAGCAGCAACAAGGGGGGAAGGGGATTGGGCTGCTGCCCCTCCCCCCCCCCCCCCCCCCCCCCCCCCCCGCCCCCACAGCAGCAGCAACCATAGCAGTAATGGCAGCAGCAGCAACAACAGCTTTTGGAGCAGCAGTAGCACCCCGTATTAGCCCCATAACCCCCTCCCCCCCAAAAAAAATATACACCTATATGTATACCTATATATATACATATTTTTTTTATACACCTATATGTATACCTATATATGTATACCTATATATATATACATATATATACCCATATATATAGATATAAATACACCTATATATACTCTCTAAATAACCCCCTAAACTAGTCCTAAGTGGGAGTTGAAAAGTGAGATTGAGTGAGTGAGTGAATGGTTGGGTGAGAACAAGTAAAGGGAAGATTTTGAGATTGGAGCGTCGGAACGCGTCCAAACTTGAAGGGGACTTAGCTAATATAGAATAGAGTTTGTGGGTAGGATCCTAGGTTGAAATCGGGACTTCGTTTAGGATTAGGAGAGTGGTATCACGCGATATCGTTGAGTATCCTACGGTACTCAAGATAACGGGTAAACGGATAACATGGACCGTAAGATGGACTGGATGTCCACTTTACCTAGAGAACTTGGTAGGTAATGGTTGTATAGGCTAGTATTCTACTACCCTAGGAAGCCGGGAGTGGAATTCCTAAGGGAAAGCCACTTGGCTTCAATGTTAGAGTGGTTTAAGGGTAAATATATAAAGGGTAATTGGGTAATTTCAAGATACGGGATATGGGTATTCGGTTTGACTTGAAACTTAGGTGACTTGTTAGGTACACCCTACAAATATCATATTTGAACCGATTTTAGCTCGGTTGACCCAGAGTTGACTTTTTATCCAAAAGTCAACAATGAGTCAACCCTTTGTCTAAATTTGACCAAATCCAAACTAGAATTGACCAGTTGACCAAAAGTCAACTGTTGGTCAACATTTGACCAGTTTGACCTAGGGTTGGCCTAGAGTTGACCAGGGTTGACCAGTTGACTAAAAGTCAACTGTAAGTCAACTCTTGACCCCGTTTGACTTGCTTCGACATGTTTTGACTTGCTATGACTGGTATGATCTAGGGTTGACTTAGTCTGACTTAGATTGACTTGATATGACTTAATTTGACCTAGATTGACTTGATAGGACTTAGTGTGACTCAGTGAGACATAGTTTGACCTAGATTTCATATCATTCATTAGAAATCATTCATAACTTTGTTAAACCTAAATTAACATGCAATATCTCATCTTTAGGTCTCTGATTACCACACTGAGCATTGATATACCCTACAGCTCAGGACAGCAGGTGAGTACATTCTCTGATAGCAGTTACTTGTCTTGATATCTTCTCTACCAGCTCAGTTATAGTGTTTACTTGATTCTCGACACATTGGTGCACGGACTAGTATTGCCGGATTTCTGTCATGAGATGTCATTCCTGGATTTCTTGGGATACTGGTACTTGGTTGGCCTTGATTCTTGTACTTGTATTGACGCTGATTCCTGAAGAGGACTTGCTCCCCTCTTAGGGAATCCCGCGTCATGAAGTGCTATGTCCGGATCCGTATACTATTCGGGGAATAGGGAATTTTATAGATAGTGTGATCAATGCCCAACTTGAGTTACTACTTGTATCATAGCTATACCCTCACCTCACGATGGGTATAGCCTGACCTGTGCTACTACTTGCTCCATAGCTTGCCATCCCGGCCGGGCTGAGTCCACGTACTTGTAGCCGGTCGGCTGTAAGCCTGATCTTGACCCTTACCGATCACATTATGCTATAATATTCGAGGAACATTTTACATTTATTACATCAGTCACATATTACAGTTCAGCTTACTTTCCTGCATGATTTATCCTGACATGATTTCCAGTTTACATATCCTGTTATACTTACATCTTGATATGTTCATCTCGTACTCTGTTATGATTGACTGTTAGAGCATTTGTCATTACTATGGAATTTGTTGCCAGTGTTGTACTCATTCATTTTCCTGACAGGATACCGTTATGATATATCCAGATGACATAGATGCGGACTGCTCTACCCACTATGGGTATGGTCAGAACATAGACACCCTTGGAGCCAGTGGATGACAGTACTTCTATCTAGATCTATTAGCTAGGTTTGTCTGGACTGCGATCCAGCTAGCATTATCAGACTGTAGCTTTCTATATTATATTTTGAGACCCTGCGATGTTGTGTATATATCTGGGCTTGTGTTGGATCTTGGACTTATTTCCTTTTCATCTATCATATATTTTTCTTCTGTGCTATCTACCTTAGTTTCATCCTGTGATTGAGACTGTATTGATATGTCACCTCCATTCGGAGTGTATATACTGTACAAGTACCTTTATATTATTAGTCGTAGTATTTACAGACGTTATATACAACGTTCTATTGCCGATACTACGACGTAGGCTGGACGTACCCACGTGCTCGTGTCCCTCATAAGGGTGCGGGTCGTGACATAACCGAAGGGGACTAGGCCGGAGACGCTAATGGTGGTGATCGTGTGAGACTTGAGCACAATCAGTTTGGTCAATTGGTGAGGGATGGTGTTGGAATTATTAGTTCCATTTATTGTTCATAAGGATGAAAAGAAAAGAGAAGGGACTTTAGTCCCACATCGAAAAAAGAGAAAGGTTTTGAGGATGCTTAAATAGGTATGTGCACTCATGAGGAGTGTACAACAACCAAAGGGTTGCTAGTGGGTGACCATTGGTTGTTGTTTTATCTTCTTCATGAAAATATAGGGTGGCAACACCAGCTTAGGCTCGGGCTCGGGCACGGGCACGGGCATAGAGGCGATAGTGGCGCATTGTAGACGTACTTGTGCACTTGTGCATCGTGGCATCGGGCGAGCGGCGTAGGCTCGGGCCTCGGGCTCCTCGCGGCGATTCCCTACGCCGGTGTCTCACAACGTCTGGTGAACCTCCGGCAAAAGGCTGTCTTATCCTGGGTGTTCTGGCGTGCTGACTCCAAGACGTTACCAGAGTACCCGAAATACTTTAAGGAAAGTGCTGCTAAATGCACGATTCAAGCCTCGACGACATTTTCAACTTCGCAGAACTCAAAAGTGAAGTACAAGCAATTTCTAACAATCTTAAAGTGTTATAAATAATGGCGTCCGAGGCTGCAATTTCAAGCATCAAAGTCATGAATCAGGATCTAATCAAACTGGATCGCTTTGACGGGATGAACTTCACACGCTGGCAGGACAAGATGATCTTCCTCCTAACGGTGCTGAAGATCTACTACGTTCTCGACCCAGATCTGCCACCTGTTTCAGAACCCACTCCAACAGATTCTGATGCAGTCAAGACAGAAGACAAAAAGCGCAAAGAGGACAAACTGTTGTACCGTGGTCACATTCTGAACACCCTGTCGGACAGACTGTACGACCTCTATACAGAAAATCCTTCGACGATTGACATCTGGAAGGCTCTAGAATTCAAATTCAGAGCAGAAGAAGAAGGTACAAAGAAATTTCTTATATCAAAGTATTTTGATTTCAAAATGATTGATTCAAAGCCTATACTCGCCCAAGTACACAAACTTCAAGTTCTAGTCAATAAACTCAGGGCAGTGAAGATAGAACTTCCAGAACCATTCCAAGTTGGTGCTATAATTACTAAATTGCCAGCATCTTGGAATAGTTATCGGAAGAAACTACTTCACAGCTCTGAGGATTTCTCACTGGAACAGATTCAAAAATACCTTCGAATCGAAGAGGAATCGAAGGAAAGACAGAAATCCGAGAACAACGGAGTTTCTAAAACTAATGCGGTGAGCACGAAAGGCAAGAGACCTGCAGGAAAGAGAACTTTCTCGGTCCTAAGAAGGACCAACAAAAGTTCAAGAACTCCAGCACCGCCAAAGGACCCAAGATCGGCTATTTTGTATGTGGCAAAGCAGGACATTATGCCAGAGACTGTTGGGTTCGAAAGACCCAAAACAACGAGGTAAATCTCACTGAGACAGATGACTTAATTGCTACTGTGAGCAAACTCATGACGGTCAAAGGGAAGGCTCCAGGATGGTGGTACGATACTTGTGCTACCGTTCATGTTTCATACGATAAAGCAGCATTCAAAACATATTCTGAAGTCAATGATGGACAAGAAGTTCAGATGGGAAATGAAGGACACTCAACGGTTGTGGGAACAGGTGATGTGGAAATCCAATTCACTTCCGGGAAGAAAGTAACTCTGATACTTCACGTCCCGGATATGAGTAGGAATCTCGTCAGTAGAGTCTTGTTGGGTAAACCAGGAATAAAATCTGTTTTTGAGTCGGGCAAATTAATTTTGACCCGTAATGGTGTGTTTGTTGGAAATGGATATACCGATGAGGGTATGATCAAACTTTGTATCATTGAAAAATAATATCAATAAAGTTTCTACTTCTGCTTACATGATTGAGTCCTCTACTTTATGGCATAGTAGATTAGCGCATATAGGTATTAGCACTATGAAAAGATTAATAAAATCTGGATTAATTTCATACAATTCTGAAGACTTAAATAAGTGTAAAATTTGTGCAAAATCCAAAATGATTAAAAAAAACCTTTTCACAGTGTAGAGCGTAATACCAACCTACTAGATTTAGTTCACTCTGATTTATGTGAATTTAATGACACATTATCTCGAGGAGGTAATAAATACTTTATTACCTTCATTGATGATTGCTCTAGATTTACATATGTATATTTATTAAAGCATAAAGATGAAGCCTTTAATGCTTTTAAAATATACAAATCAGAGGTTGAAAATAAACTTGGTAGAAACATTAAAATACTTAGAAGTGATAGAGGTGGTGAATATTTTTCTTTTGAATTTAATATCTTCTGTGAAGAGAACTGGTATTTCACCATATGAGAAGCTTTACTTACTGCATGTCATATGACAAAGAGAACTGGTATTATCATTTAGTTTTTGGGGTGAAGCTTTACTTACTGCATGTCATATAATGAACCGAATTCCTTTGAAGAAAACTGGTATTTCACCATATGAGATATGGAAAGGCCGTAAGCCTAATATCAGTTATTTTAGAGTGTAGGGGTGCATAGCTTATTACAAAAACATGGATCCTAAAAGGACCAAATTAGGTCCTCGTGGAATCAAAAGTGCTTTTGTAGGTTATGCTGCCAGACTTTTAAACTTAGAGTCTAACATTATTGTCGAATCCAGAGATGTGGAATTTTTTGAGAACCTTATTACTAAGAATAAGGATTCTGAGATTCCTGCTAATGAAGAGTCTCGTGAGGAGAGCTCTTCACGGTTAGTTGAAAAACAACCCGAGCTTCGGATCAGCAAGAGAGTTCGAAAGGCTAAGGATCTAGGATCTGACGAAATAGATTCTCAACTAATTTCTTTTTACTTAGTAGAAAAAATACAGAGAAATTTATTCAAAAGATTCCTATCATTCTTCAGGTGGAAGATGATCCTAAATCCTTTAAGGAAGCAATAGCTTCGCGGGACTCATCTTTTTGGAAAGATGCTATCCAAAATGAGATGGATTCGATAATATCTAACCACACTTGGGAAATTGTCGATCTGTCCAAAGGGTCAAGACCTATTAGATGTAAGTGGGTGTTCAGGAGAAAGTATCATAGTGATGGTACTTTAAACACCTACAAGGCTAGACTAGTAGCCAAAAGATTTCGACAAAGAGAAGGAATTGATTATTTTGACACATATGCACCAGTAGCAAGAACGACTACAATTAGAATATTGTTTGCGTTAGCTTCATTGCATCATCTTAATGTTCATCAGATGGATGTCAAAACGGCATTCTTAAATGGAGATATCGATGAGGAGATTTATATGGAGCAACCGGAAGGGTTCGTGCTCCCGGGAAATGAATAAAAGGTATGCAAACTTGTTAAATTCTTGTACGGATTAAAACAAGTACCAAAGTAGTGGCATCAGAAATTTGACTCAGTCATAATTTCTAATAGCTTTGTTCACAATATTTGTGATAAGTGTTTATACACTAAAGTATATAGAAATATTGTGATATTTCTTTGTCTCTACGTTGATGATATATTGATCATTAGCAACGAGATGAGTGGAATTATAGAAATGAAGAGGTTTCTAACTTCCATATTCAAGATGAAAGATCTTGGAATAGTTGACACTATTTTGGGGATCAAAGTAATACAAAACAGTGAGGGTTTTGAACTTACGCAGTCGCACTATGTTGAGAAAGTGCTAGACAAGTTCAAACACCTAAAGTTCAAAGAAGTAAACACTCCATTTGATCCAAGTGTTAAACTAGAAAAGAATTCTGGAAGAGCCGTCACTCAATTAGAATACGCAAGTGCTATTGGATGTATTATGTATTTGATGCAATGCACAAGACCTGATATAGCATTTACAGTTAGTAAAATGAGTAGATTTACTAGCAACCCTAATAATGAGCATTGGAGGGCTATCGGAAGAATTTTTGGTTATCTTTTGAAAACCAAGAATCTTGGATTATAGTATGGTAGATTTCCTGCCGTATTAGAAGGATATACCGATGCTAGTTGGATATCAAGTGTCGGGGATAACAAATCTACGACAGGTTGGGTATTTACGCTTGTCGGAGGGGCAGTTTCTTGGAAGAGCAAGAAACAAACGTGCATTACCCATTCGACCATGGAGTCAGAGTTTGTGGCTCTAGCTTCTGCAGGACAAGAAGCTGAGTGGTTGAGGGATCTTCTATTAGAAGTTCCGCTGGCTAAGGACAATGTATCAAAAGTGTCAATACATTGCGATAGTCAAGCTACTCTAGCAAGAGCCTACAACAAAGTGTATAATGGGAAGTCTAGGCATATAAGTCTAAGACATACCTACGTATGGAAATTAATCAAAGATGGAATCATTTCTCTTACGTATGTACGTACCAGCTATAATTTAGCTGATCCATTTACTAAACCACTAGCTAGGGATTTAGTAAAATCTACCTCGAGAGGTATGGGATTGAAACTCCTTGGGTAAGAGTTCCAACAACAGTGGCAACCCAATCTAATGTTAAGAAAACCTTAACCTTAAATTCAATAGGTAACAACAAACTGTCGATTTGGATGTATACGGCATGATAATGTCGACTGTTGCAATTTGAGGGTTGAGTTTATAAAACTCTTAATGAAGTTCAGTAATATTGACATGTATCTGTAAAGCAACAGAGATAGCAACAGAGATACTGAAAGAACTTCACCTATGTGAATTTAGAGATGGTGCCGTCTCAGTAAGATCTGGAGTTTATCTTATAAAAATTCACGAGACAGGATCAGCACATGGCCATTAATAGTGCTAAGCGAGAGATGTAGGCGAAGAACTACAAAAGAATGTGTGTAAAGTAACACCGATTTTATCACAAGGAATAACTGGTTCAAAGCCCAGCTACTAGAGATTCCGATAAAATCTTGTGTTGCATCTACTAAGGTTAGGTTCAAATCGAAAAATACCTAACTGTATTAACATTCTTTAAGTGATGTATTCTGAAATTTCTTTCCATCATTTATGGAACAAGTGGGGGATTGTTGGAATTATTAATTCCATTTATTGTTTATAAGGATGAAAAGGGAAAGAGAAGGGACTTTAGTCCCACATCGAAAAAAGAGAAAGGTTTTGAGGATGCTTAAATAGGTATGTGCACTCATGAGGAGTGTACAACAACCAAAGGGTTGCTAGTGGGTGACCATTGGTTGTTGTTTTATCTTCTTCATGAAAATGTAGCCGGTGTTGCCACTGGCAACACCAGCTCCGGCTCCGGTTCCGGCTCAAGCTCGGGCTCGGGCACGGGCTCGGACGTAGAGGCGATAGTGGCGCATTGTAGACGCACTTGTGCACTTAGGCAACGTGGCATCGGGCGAGCGGCGTAGGCTCGGGCCTCGGGCCTCGCGACGATTCTCGCCTCGAAAATTCCTATTTTTGCAGCGGCCCAAACAGACTAAAGGGTGAATGAACCTGCAAACAGGTGAATGAATGTTGTTTCGGAAGGGTCGCAACTTCACGAAACAACACGAATCCATCTATATATACTACAGATCTCTGAGTCTAAAACACACAGAATCTCAGTATTCATTCTCTCTTTCTTTTCTCTTCCAAAGTTTTTCAGAAAGGTATTCTTTCCTACGCCGGTGTCTCACAACACCTGGTGAACCTCCGGCAAAAGGCTGTCTTATCCTGGATGTTCTGACGTGCTGACTCCAAGACGTTACCGGAGTGCCCGAAACACTTTAAGAAAAGTGCTGCTAAATGCACGATTCAAGCCTCAACAACATTTTCAACTTCGCAGAACTCAAAAGTGAAGTACAAGCAATTTCTAACAGATGGTATCCACCAGGCTGGCTGAGGATGCTGGCTAATGATTGTGGTAATGTAGCAAGATGAGATCGGTTCCGCTGAGACCTCCCCAGAGCTGGAGTTAGACTGACGCGTCCTATGGAAGAAGAACCAATCGAAGAGCAGCATTCGATAGCGGTGTTCAAAGGTGTTGGCGGAAAAGGAGTTCGAGCTAGGAGATTGCATGGAGAAGCTGACGTAACAGGTAGAAAAATACTGGGGACATGCAGAATATAATACACCCAAACCAGCCAGCCAGTTTTATCAAAAAAAAAAAACCAGCCAGCCAGTATGTTATAAGAAGATGAGAGTATATAATAATTGATGGATGAACGAATGATTAAATTGGGAAGTTTATGTATAGATTGGGATAGGATTGTGGGAGACTTTATAATTTACTGGTACTTATAATAAGAATAGTATCTAATTACAGTCAAATATTTCTTCTAACTCACGTGGTTAAGGTATGAGGTATTCTTCTTGTTTGGTTGAGTTCGATTTCTCATGTGTTATATATATAACAAATTTAATTTTTTTCCAACAATTTTTTACATAATCTTTTTTTTAAAATAAAATGGACCATGATATAATTACGGCTTAAACGGCTCACTTTTGAGCCGTTTTGAAGCCTCATTATATAGTAGAAGATGTGAGCACAGGCGCCTTTGACTACAGCGTCGTCAATTTGAAGCAATTAGTTTTTTTCGATTTCCCCTGGATTTTTCTTCTTCTTAGATTTTTGTCAAGTTTGGGTCAGTTCTTTGACTGCGTACATGCTGTATCTCCTACAAACATTGAGAATATAATACAAATGATCATCATCTAATTAGGGCTAGAAAGATGCAGTTCTTTGACTTCATATCATAATGAAGGGCGACGATGAGAAGTCTTGTACAGAGCGTACGGTCCGGGGCACCCACGTTCGCACGCATCAAAGGCTTGATGAAGTGGCAATATTCTGAGCCACGAGAATAAGTCCACTGGACTCGTGCACGTTACCTCGCCTCGAGAGAGCGTTCATGTGGATGAGGCCGGTCCGTGAATGTGCCTCGACTCGAGCACGGAATCAAAGAAGTTACCTTGCTTTGTGCGTACGGTCGAGCGGGATACGACCGGTCCATGGACGTCCCTTATCTCGTACACGACCGAGAGGGTACAAGTGTTGATAGAGGTGCAATGACAATGATAGAATGCCGTGAGTACGTGCGACCGTCTCACCCACGATCCCACAACTAGACCTGTCAATTGGGTCGGGCCGGTCCAGTCCGATACGAGTCCGGCCTGAAAATTGGCCCATGTGTCGGCCCGGCCCCGTATATTGGGTTGTACCGGGCCACGTATATTGGCCCATAATATAGGCCCGGCCCAGTCCGAAGCCCAAACCCGATCTGGCACAGCCCTGCCCGATGCCCGTCCAAAGCTCGACCTGGTTGCAACATCCCCGGTACAATCTCTTTGATTTGTCTCAAATCCTAGCAGCTAACAGCAGTGTTGTCACTTTCACAAGGAAAAAAAAATATGTACACAACAAACACTCTGCCCTTCAAATATGACTTGTACTACTGCCTAAAGCAACAAGTGCAAGTGATGGTGGCCTCTGTTATTATTATAATTATATAGTGTAGTAGTGAATTGAATTGAAATGAAATAAAATGAAATGAATGTTTGAACTGAATTGAATTAAAATTCAATTCAATTCTTTTCAATATATATTAGTTGCAAGTTGCTGCAATAATAACATACATGTATGCATCCATAAATGATATACGTATATACTGAACTGAATTGAATTAAAATGATGGCCTTCAGTGCGACCGGCCCAGTCCCTTATATTGGGTCGCGTCCGGTCCGACCCGGCTCGATCGGAAGCCCACCGTGCCATGGGTCATGTGCCGGGCTGGGCTTAATATTTTCATTCATAGTCCAGTCCGGTCCGGCCCGCTACAGTTCATGTGCTGAAGAGGTCCGGTCCGAGCCCGGTCCCTACCAAAATCTGTCCAATCATCGACGTCGGAGAATGTCGCTAAATCGGACAGATACGTCGCTAAATTGAATTGGCGACGTAATTAGCGACGTTTCGACGTAGTCGCGATTTACCTAGTCACTAAATACCAAAACGTCGCAATACATCGCTATTGCGACGACAATTAGCGACGAAGATGCATCGCTGATATAGCGACTACTAGCGACGTACAGCGACTGCCTTTACCAACGTCACCTAGCGACGTTTTTGCGACGCTCATTACAGCCATGCTGACATGGCATATCAGGACATTAGCGACGTTCGACGACGTCGGCACGTCGCTATATTACCGACACATAACGACGTATTGGCGACGTCTATAGCTAAATGCCAGCCAGCACGGTAGCGACGATCAGCGACGTGATGACACATTTAGCGACGTTCCGATACTTATTTAGCGACGTTTTTTTTCGTCGCTGAACGTCGCTAAACGTTGCTGAACATCGCTAAATTTGGGAAAATTTTAAAAAAATACAGCATTTACAGCATTTGCAGCAGCACCTACAGCAGCATTTGCAGCAGCATTTACTGGCCAATGCAAGCCCTGGAGCAACCCTCCGTAGAATTTCCTGGGTTCGTCGACCCCTTCGGTGGAACACTCAACACCGGCTGATCAGGAGGAGCATCATGAACACAAAGTATCAAACAATATGAAACACATATGAAACACAATCACGAACACATATGAAACACAATCACATCACTCAACATAGATATATGAAAAAATTTCAACAACAGTGTCAAACAATATGAAGCACAATAACAATGTATGTAGAAACACATAAAAGATCCAACAATGGGCCATCACACAACAATATGTCGACTACGGCTGATCAGGAGGAGCATCACCGCTCCTGGAAAGAAGGTAAGCATACTGTTCCGGTGTAAGAACCACTGACGACGATCACTACAAAAATTTGTCAGATTAGCGACGTTCCAAAACGTCGCTAAACTCGGCCAAAATGTCGCTAAACTAAATTAGCAACGTTTTCAGCGACGTTTAATAAACGACGGAAAAAAGCGTGTCGCTAATTGAGAAAACGTCACAAAACGTCGCTAGGGCGACATTAGTTAGCGACGTTTATAACGTCGCTAATTTGCGACGTTATTTGCGACATTTTCAAGTGGTCGCCGATTAGCGACACATTAGCGACATTCTTGCGACGATGTGGTGGCATCAGATTATTTGCCACGTCAACAATTTAGCGACTTTTTTAGCGACCTTTATATTCGTCGCTAAATTGAAAAAAAATAAAAAAAAGAATCCAGAATGCAAATGTACAATCCAAAATACAGAATCTAATCCCTGGGTTCGCCGACCCTTCGGTAGAACACTCAACACCGGCCCACACAATACAATCCAGAATATACCAAAATTAATTGGTCGTCTCCTCAAGCCTCTCGGAACAGCACAATATGCATTACACATCACACAAACAAATATACATCACAACATGCATCACACAGCAAGCTATACCAATATACTTCACACACAAGAAAACAAATATCCATCATAATATCCAAAAGGAGATATATCCATCAAAACAAATATCGATCACAATATCCAGATGAGATATATCCATCAAAAGAAATCCAGTCAATATATGTATCTACTGTTGTCTATGCTGGGACAGATAGAACTCCCTCAGCCAGCGCATAAGTAGGATCCACGGCAGCCAGATCAATATCCAGAGGAGATGGATGACTGGAACTCCCGGTGGAACTGTAGTGCCCCGTCCCGCTCACTCAATCGGTGGAATCGAAACGCCGATGGCGTTCGGACTTAGCCTTGCAACGGCTGCTCGAAGATATCGCTCGGTCGAGGCGACCGCCCGCTCAGGTGGGATAGTTTCGGTGAACTTGCCTCATCTTAGCCTTCACATAATAAATCGCATGTTTTCAACTTGCACAAATTGGCTTGATAATAAAAGAGACGAATCCACATAGCTAAGGGAATAATCCCGACAGGTCGAAACGAGTTAGAATATGGAAAGGTCCAATGGTCGGCTTAGAGTTGGTGCATGGCGTGCTTTGAAAATGACACTCGATCCTTCGTCCCGTAGCTTGGGAGAAGGAAAGTTGGTTAAGTAGGCGAAGTTATGAACGTAGACTAAGTCATAGGCGTCGTCCGCATGAATGCTTCATAAAGCGTGCACGGTCCCATCGTCCAAGGCTTGGCATAGCCTTGGTTTCCCATGAGTTAAGTTGCGTTGAACGGATTGTGACATAAGTCTAGGCACCCAAATGACTTGGTCGTTCGAAGTTGAATGCGTGTACGGCACGTTCTCACGATGCAAGACTTGACGCAGTCTTTGTACGTCAAGTTGTTGCAAAGTTAAGTAAGGCCAGGACTATCAAATAGGCGTTCATGAGTTGAATAGTCCCACAATCCCAAGGTCCATCGTATAAAGTATGATTCGGGCGGTAGTATTGCGTAGAACACGATTGGCTTAAGGCAAGATGCACAGACTTAGCGTTTTAAGGCACGGGCTACGGTTGATTCATTGAGTTTGGAAAAAGGGCAAAAAAGAAGTATTCTCACAGCTATAGGTCATCGAGGCGGTCTCAGAAGAAAGAAGTATTGAACTTGGCCCTGAAAGAAATGGTGACACTAGAGGTAGCATGACTGTGTGAGACATCAGTTTGAGTCGAGTCTTGCATGGTCATGGATAACTTGTCGACAAGGTGGGTCGTTTCCCTGCACGACAACCCGACGGCTACAGAACCGTTATGGCCGCGATTGGAAACGAGTAATTAGCTGTGCTGGGCACGGATTAGGCGGGGATTTACAGCAGGGCTAGCTACCTTGCACTGAAAGGACACCAGTCTAACAAAAGCTAGAGGAGTCCACGATAGCTCTGGGAGTCAGTGACCAATTCATATAGATGAGTCGGCACGGGCGGTAATCCGCGTGTGTGCCTTTAGATTGAGTTGAGTTGTTGAATGTGTGTACAGTTAGAACACAAATGTTTGGGCCTAAGAATGGATACAACATAGGCGACGTGCTTCGACACGAGATGTGGCATCGATTCTCAAGTGTTGATATATGAGTTGTATATGTTGGGTTTGAGTTATTCGAGTTTAAGTCAGGAATCACCGCAAGGCAAGTCGGTCGAGTGACACTTAGCCCAGAAGTCTTGATTGGGTCAGTTGGTGATCAAAGTAGCATGGGCTGCGAGGCGGCGATGTGATTTAGTCTTACTGAAATGCGAGGCACAGCCTCAATATGGATTTTGTAGCACGGTCACATGGAAAAGGAGTCTATCGTGTAGTTGCGTCTCTGATTTTGGGCCGTACGGAAAACACGACTTGATAGGTTAACGTTGATGTTGCAAGCACGGGATGGTCTAGAGACACAAAATAGGCCAAGGCGTCGGTCCTAAACTGATCCTAAGGCAAGAGTAGAAAGACAATCATAAAGTGGACTATGTTGCACAAAAGTAAATCAAACGTGTTGTTTTTGTATGGGTGGGCGAGGAGCTCATTCCACCAGTACAGTTGAGTACTGACACCCATATAGTTTTTATGTGCAGGCACAGGTAGAAGCTCGTGGCGCGAAGCTCGCTTGGTTGCGTCAAGGCACGGAGTTCCTTGGCGATTCGAAGCGTACGGCAGCATGGAGTCAATATTTATACGGAACATAATATATGAACGTTGCCTTCCGAAGCATTCGCTGGCTCAAGACTTGTATTTAAGAGATGAGAGAAAGCTGAGTGACTTGTAATGTGAGATGAGTGAGCTTGAGTGAGCTTGAGAGACTTGTAATCTTGGCCTTGCGCCCCATTGTAACCTTTGTTTCAATATCAATAAAAGAGTATTTTGAAATGACTTGTGTTTTGCTTCAAATTCTGCTACTATTATTCAATGTCTCTGCTTGGGACTTCTGTACGACGACCCCGTCGCAGCCGCTGAAATCGGCCGTTATGGAACCCGCCTTGCACGAGCGCAACCTAGGCTCGTACGGCATCACGCCTTAGCGAGGACGATCGCTCCTATGGGAGCGGGGCGTGACATAATAGTATCAGAGCACAGCTTTACGTCCTTGAACTATCGATTGAATTCTTTAACTCCGCTATTTCCGCAAACTCTGAAGTGTTGCTTCCGCGAAGTTGAAATCGTTGGTGCGCTCTCTCTCAATTGTCCCACGGGATGTCCATACAATAAGTCTAAATAATTTGTAAAACATAGGAGAATGGTTTTTGACAAGAAAGAAAACGATGGTTTGCGTAAGCACGGTTGGCTAAGTCGGGCATATACACCAAAGTTGCGTCGACCTTAGAAAAGTCGAGTGCAGAAATTGAATAGTGTCGAGCAAGAACGAGTTGAACTCGATTGAGCAAAATGAGATGACTATCGATAGGGTACTATCGAGCGACGATAACGTCGATGCGATATAGATGAGCGTACTTGGAATTTGAGAAATGGTTTGAACGAAAAATTTGAAGAAGTGGATTTGATTCGAATGATAGTTGAGGATTTGATAAATGACTTCATCCCTGAGTGGTGTATGCGATAGCCTCAGGGATGTCGATTGATCGATTGAGGATGCGGGATGTCGGTGAGTTTATCAGCAAGTATCGCGTTATGCAAATCCTTAGATTGAGTATCGTTGAACAAGATGTAGTCTTGAAGATTTGGATGAGTTGATTCGAATAACCTAGAAATTGACATGCACGAAATGTGCACGAGATCGAGGATTGCGCGAGTATGAAACGCGAAGGTGATTGAGTAGGTAAATTAAATCGAGGAAAAGTTAAGGTGTAGCGAACGGATCACTTGATAAAGGGAATCGATAGGTGAAATCGTGTAGAGAAAGTTAGCACGATGGGAAGATAGCGTGCATGAAAAAGTTAAATTTTGAAGTTATGCAATGACTCTGAGGATTGGAATGGATGTCGTTCGATGATTGAGTTAGCAAGAATGATGCGAATTGAAGAAATACGTTGGTCGATGACTTAAGATAAAGGGATAATGATCGAACTTGAATTGAATATCGAGGAGATTATCCGATCGAACGATGGCATCATTTGTATGACTCGAAATTGGTTGCAAAGGAAGATCGTCAGGTTACGCATATCGTCGATGGTATTGAGGCGTATCAAAGATCGATATGCGATAACTCGGGGGTACTCTGACTCGGCGAATGACGATCGTGCAAGCGTTATTATTCTGTTGGATGCCATACTTAGGATTTTGATTGAGATGAATGTTGGATGAAAATGATTGTGTCTTGAGGGTTACACGGATAACCACAACGTCGATATTCTTGTCTTGCACGAGCGCAACTCCAACCTCGCACATGCGTTGTATCGGATTTGGGGCGATTGTTCCACGTGAGCGCTGACATGGTAATTCATGTCGCGGGAATGATGGAACTCGGAAAATTAGGATGCGGCAACTTTGATTGTCTCGACTTGTCGGTTTGATGCGAAAAAAATTGAGTATGTTAGGACTTGCGATTGATGAATGAAATAAACTTGAGGATTGAGAAGGTCCAATCCGCGCATCGAGAATAAATTAGTCTAGACTCGAACAAGAGTTACGTCCCGATGAGGATGATTATCCCGCGGGAGCGTGTATGGTGATTTATGCCCACCGTGGATAATCTGACTCGCGTGAGATCAGGACGCAACGTATTGTTAAGTCAGATGACCTTGTGATCGATTTTGTGAATTGGGATAAATGACTTAGGGAGTATGAAATGTGAATTATGGTTTAGAAATGAATCGTGTCGTAGCGAGTTTGACTTGAGAAAGATTGATAGGTGTATTATGTCGAACGTGTTCGAAGAAATAGACTATGCAAAATAGCTTGATGAACGAAGTGATATTGATATGTCAAGGAATTGGTTGAAATGTGAGTTGTCATAGAATGGCTTTGCTGAATGACTCGGACCCCGTGCGACAAATGTTGGGATATGTGTAGGCAATATATGCTCGAAGTTTAGAAATCAAAGTGATGCGAGCTTGGGTAGAAAATCTCGTACTATCAATTTGGTTTAACCTTAGGATGGGGTCAGTGTTGATATTGTTGTTTGGGAACTATGATTCCAATACTGACGGAAAGACATAGCCTAGCGGTTAGGCTGACGTCCGAGTGCGAAGTGGTAGAATTTGTGGAGGCACCACTCGCGAGTCTCGATTGACATGCACGTATATCAGGGACGTCCGAATATATATGTGCACGATCTGACTCGAGTGGTGATGGGGGATTCTCTATCACGAGGCTTGGCTAAAATGCAAGTATTTTGAGGACGCCTGGAATATATACACGATCCAACTAAGTGATACGTTGAATCAAGTGAGACTTGAGGAATGGAAAAGTGTCGAGGATTTTGAAATCGTATTGAAGGAAAGATTGATAGTAGCACGAGCGTGGCTCATATTTGGGAAATGCATAGGAGAAATCTGTGCGAGAGTCGTTAAACGTTCGAGTGATAAGTCAATGAGTAAGTACTCATTTAGTTTCGAGGACGAAACTTTTTCTGAGTGGTGTATGATGTAGTGCCCCGTCCCGCTCAGTCAATCGGTGGAATCGAAACGTCGACAGCGTTCGAACTTAGCCTTGCAACGGCTGCTCGAAGACATCGCTCGGTCGAGGCGACCACCCGCTCAGGTGGGGTAGTTTCGGTGAACTTGCCTCATCTTAGCCTTCACATAATAAATCGCATATTTTCAACTTGCACAAGTAGGCTTGATAATAAAAGAGATGAATCCACATAGCTAAGGGAATAATCCCGACTGGTCGAAATGAGTTAGAATATGGAAAGGTCCAATGGTCGGCTTAGAGTTGGTGCACGGCGTGCTTTGAAAATGACACTCAATCCTTCGTCCCGTGGCTTGGGAGAAGGAAAGTTGGTTGAGTAGGCGAAGTTATGAACGTAGCCTAAGTCATAGGCGTCGCCCGCATGAATGCTTCATAAAGCGTGTACGGTCCCATCGTCCAAGGCTTGGCATAGCCTTGGTTTGCCCATGAGTTAAGTTGCGTTGAACGGATTGTGACATAAGTCTAGGCACCCAAATGACTTGGTTGTTCGAAGTCGAATGCGTGCACGACACGTTCCCACGATGCAAGGCTTGACGCAGTCTTTGCTCGTCAAGTTGTTGCGAAGTTAAGTAAGGCCAGGACTATCAAATAGGCGTTCATGAGTTGAATAGTCCCATAATCCCAAGGCCCGTCGTATAAAGTATGATTCGGGCGTTAGTGTTGCGTAGAACACGATTGGCTTAAGGAAAGATGCACGGACTTATCATTTTAAGGCACGGGCTACGGTTGATTCATTGAGTTTAGAAAAAGGGCAAGAAAGAAGTATGCTCGCGGCTAATAGGTCGTCGAGGCGGTCTCAGAAGATAGAAGTATTAAACTTGGCCCTGAAAGAAATGGTGACACTAGAGGTAGCATGACTGTATGAGACGTCAGTTTGAGTCAAGTCTTGCATGGTCATGGACAACTTGTCGACAATATGGGTCGTTTCCATGTACGGCAACCCGACGGCCACGGGACCGTTGCGGCCGCGATTGGAAACGAGCAATTAGCTGTGCTGGGCACGGGTTAGGCGGGGACTTGCAGCGGAGATAGCTACCTTGCGTTGAAAGGGCACCCATCTAACAAAAGCTAGAGGAGTCAATGATGGCTCTGGGAGTCAGTGACCAATTCATATAGATGAGTCGGCACGGGCGACAATCCGCGTGTGTGCCTTTGGATTGAGTTGAGTTGTTGAATGTGTGTACAGTTAGAACACAAATGTTTGGGCCTAAGAATGGCTACAATATAGGCAACGTGCTTCGGCACGAGATGTGGCGTCGAATCTCAAGTGTTGATATGTGAGTTGTAACCTTTGTTTCAATATCAATAAAAGAGTGTTTTGAAATGACTTGTCTTTTGCTTCAAATTCTGCTACTATTATTCAATGTCTCTGTTTGGGACTTCTGTGCGACGACCCCGTCGCAGCCGCTAAAATCGGCCGTTATGGAACCCGCCTTGTACGAGCGCAACCTAGGCTCGTACGGCATCACGCCTTAGCGAGGACGATCGCTCCTACGGGAGCAGGGCGTACAGGAACTGCACTGTGGTGCCACCTCCTCCTTCACAGCTCCCTCGGCTTTAGAAATTACTTTTGGAGCAGCTCTCTCGGTGGAACTGCCATCTGGAGCTGGAGCCACCTCCTCTTTCACAGCCATCTGTGCCTCCCTCAAGCGAGATCCTCGGGTCTTAGGTGCCATCTGTGAGAACGGGTGCCATCTCGTTTGAGTACATTTTCGAAAGCAGATAAAATACAAAAAATCGATTTTTTGCCAAGTGTGAGAACGGATGGCTTAGAACACAACCCAAAATTCATTATAGCATACATTAGTGTGAATCATCTATATTCTGTACATATGGTGTAGTATATGTTCTTATCGTATCTAGTATCTGAAGAATGTAACATAATCAAGATGAACTCACATAATGTAATACTAAGACATCATCTACTACTATATAAGATATAGTGATAGGTTGTCATATCATCATTGCCGAGGGATGAGGGCCGAAGGACAGTCAACTTTATCTACGGCTACATAGTTTCTGCCTCGCTAGTCGAATGGCTGCAGGGACTATGTCCTGATCACCATGTCGTACCGTAGATTAATGCAAATGGAGCTGGAGCTGGAGCCAAAATACAGAATCCAAAATACAGAATCCAAAATACAAAATACAAAATCCAATCCCTGGGTTCGCTGAAAATATAAAAAAAAGATTGACACACAGTACTAATTCATATGTGTTTTAAGTGTGAGAACGGATGGCTCAGAATACAACCCAAAATTTATTCTAGCATACATTAGTATGAATCATCTATGTTTTGTACATATGATGTAGTATATGTTCTTATCGAATCTAGTATATAGTATATGAAGAATGTAACAGAATCAAGATGAACTCACGTAATGTAGTACTAAAACATCATCTACTACTATATAAGATATAGTGATAGGTTGTCGTATCATCATTGCCGAGGGATGAGGGTCGGAGGACAGTCAACTTCATCTACGGCTACATAGTTACATGAGCTAGTCGTCGCGAAACGTCGCTATGACGTCGCTAATAGCGACTAATTTAGCGACATTAGTATGAACGTTGCTAAATTCTAATTATATTCCCCCACCAATTCATTTCCTCCTATTTTATCTCTCACTCTCTCTCGTCCCCCCTCCGGCGCTCTCACTCTCCGGCGCTCTTACAGAACTAATTCATATCTGTTTTAAGTGTGAGAACGGATGGCTCAGAACACAACCCAAAATTCATTCTAGTATACATTAGTGTGGATCATTATGTTCTGTACATATGGTGTAGTATATGTTCTTATCAAATCTAGTATCTGAAGGATATAACAGAATCAAGATGAACCCATATAATGTAATACTAAGACATCATCTACTATAGTAACAGAATTAAGATAGGTTGTCGTATCATTATTGCCAAGGAAGGGAGGTTAATTGGAGGAAGTTACTGCAGAAATTGAAGACCGACATGAACTGACGCACGAAAATGAGAAGCTCTAAGCTGGAACAAGAAAAGTTATGCTTTGGAAAAAGCGCTCTTATAAACTCTTTGTTCACAAAGCAAGCAATAATTAAAGAATACAGAACAAGTATCAAGTTCGTAACTCAAGTATAGAGCTTATAAGAGTTATAAACTCGATACTTGTTCTGTATTCATTATATCTTGCTTTGTGAACAAAGAGCTTACAAGAGTAGAACATCCAAAACACAACTTTACTTGTTACAGCTTTGAACTCCTCCTTTTCGTGCGTCAGTTTATGTCAGTCTGCACTTTCTACAGTAACGACCACAAGTTTTATGTTCTTCAACGATATATTTCACATGCTTAATTGCCAAGTATGGGGACGAATAGCTCAGAACACAACCCAAAATTCATTCTAGCATACATTAGTGTGAATCATCTATGTTCTGTACATATGGTGTAGTATATGTTCTTATCGTATCTAGTATCTGAAGAATGTAACATAATCAAGATGAACTCACATAATGTAATACTAAGACATCATCTACTATTATATAAGATATAGTGATAGGTCGTCATATCATCATTGTCGAGGGATGAGGGTCGAAGGACAGTCAACTTTATCTACGGCTACATAGTTTCTGTCTCACCAGTTGAATGGCTGCAAGGACTATGTCCTGATCACCTATGTTTTGTACATTTGGTGTAGTATATGTTCTTATCGTATCTAGTATCTGAAGAATGTAACAGAATCAAGATGAACTCACATAATGTAATACTAAATCATCATCTACTACTATATAAGATATAGTGATAGGTTTTCATATCATCATTGCCGAGGGATGAGGGTCGAAGGACAGTCAACTTTATCTACGGCTACATAGTTTCTGCCTCGCCAGTCGAATGGCTGCAGGGACTATGTCCTGATCACCATGTCGTAGTCCAATACCATCCAGAGATTGACACAGTACTAATTCATATATGTAGTCCAATATAAATAGTCAAATACAAATAAGTACTAATAGCTAATGAGAACCACGCAGCTCACACAAATGCTCAGTGATACGATCACGCAACCACCTCGAATAAGTGGGATCGACGGTAGCATGAGAGATATAATCCATTGCAAGTGCTGGATGAATATAACTCCCGGTCTCACTAGCTATCGATGCTGGATGAATAGAACTCCCGGTCTCACTAGCTACCGGTGCCACTTCCTCCTTAACAGTAGGAGGAGCCACCTCAGCATTCACTGTTTCCCTCAAACGATGTGCCGCTCCTCGGGTCATGGGTGCCATCTGGTAAGATCGATATTAACAAATATATAATTATAACATAAGCAAGCTAACTAAAGGAACCATCATCTCGTTTGAGTACATTTTCGAAAGCAGATAAAATACATAAAATTTAATTTTTTGCCAAGTGTGAGAACGGATGGTTCAGAACACAATCCAAAATTCATTCTAGCATACATTAGTATGAATCATCTATGTTCTGTACATATGGTGTAGTATATGTTCTTATCGTATCTAGTATCTGAAGAATGTAACAGAATCAAGATGAACTCACATAATGTAATACTAAGATATCATCTAATACTATATAAGACATAGTGATAGGTCGTCATATCATCATTGTCGAGGGATGAGGGTCGGAGGACAGTCAACTTTATCTACGGCTATATAGTTTTCTGCCTCGCCAGTCGAATGGCTACAGGGACTATGTCCTGATCACCATGTCGTACCATAGTTTTCTGCCTCGCCAGTCGAATGGCTACAGGGACTATATGTCCCGATTACCATGTTACCAATTAACCAACCAAATATCGGCACTATCGGTGCGTTCGAATCGGAGTATCATATTTTTCGGTGTCGGAAAACAAATAATTATTACTAACTTATCAGATTTTTCGGCATTATCGGTGCCCCTGACCAAGCCCCCCTGCTCCCCTCTCCCAATCCCCCCCGCTCCCCTCCCCCCCACCCACACATACCCACCCCTAACCCAAACCCTGACCCTCCCCTCCCCCCTTCTCCCCTGCCCCAGCCGCCTCCACCCCCTACTCCCCTCCCCCAGCCGCCCCCACCCCCCTGCTCCCCCCTCCAGCCGCCCCTACCCCCTCCCCCCCCCGCCCCCGACATACCCACCCCTAACCCGAACCCTAACCCTAGCTTCCCTCTCCCAGCCGCCGTCGTCTCCCCTGCCCCACCCCCCAGCCACCCCCCACTCACCCCCAACCACCCGCATCCCCCCTGCCCCTCCCTCCGAGCCACCCGTACCCCCAACCACCAACAACCAAAATAGTCGGAGAGAGAGAGAGAGAGGGAGGGGGAGAGTCACGTACCGGAGAGGAAGGAGAGGAAGAAGAGTCGCCGGAGAGAGTGAGAGTCGCCGGAGAGGGAGGAGAGTCGCCGGAGAGAGTGAGAGCGTCGGAGGGGGGAGGAGAGAGAGTGAGAGAGTAAAATAGGAGGAAATGAATCGGTAGGGGGAATATAATTAGAATTTAGCGACGCTAATTCTACTGTCGCTAAATTAGTCGTTATTAGCGACGTCAGGGCGACATTTCGAGACGACTAGCTCATGTAATTAATATACATCGTTGTTACGTCGCTTATTTCGTCGCTAGTAGAGACTATTAGCGACGTTTCAGTAAAACGTCGCTAATGAACACAATTTAGCGACGTTAATCGAACGTCGTTAAATTTATGTCGCCACTTGAGCAGATTTTAGTAGTGGATGAAGGAGGAGGCAATATAACCGCTGTACAAGGAGGCAGTGTAACCGCTGGAGAAGGAGACAGTATAACCGCTGGAGATGGGTGCAGCCGCGTCTCCTCTAGGGCTAGCAGTCGGGCGCTGTATTGCACCATGCAAGCCGCTATCCTAGTAACAGTGCCATGAATGGACTCTTGCGTCCCATGTACGTCCCTCACGGTGCGCTCGAGCTCGTCTAAGCGTGCGGTGACCGACGCAGCATCCCCTTGCGCCTGAGACCCTGGCTGCTCAGAAATCCTCCTCAGCATATCATCGCGCAGCTCAGCAATCTGGCGGGCAATGGTATCCTCCACTCGGGCCGGCTCGGCCTGTGAGGGCTGTGAATGCACACTGGCAGAGGGAGCCCTGGATGCCTGCGTCGTAACAAATGCGCCGTAGGACCCCGTATTATAGTACGTACCCCTATGAAGACTACCAACGACGGTCTTCTAGAGCTCGTCCTCCGACTGAGGCGGAGAGGGCTGCGATTGTACATCCACAAGCGGTTCCACAGATAGTAATTCATATCCATTTTAAGATAATTACTGCAGAAAGTGAAGACCGAATGAACTGACGTACGAAAATGAGGGGCTCAAAGCTGGAACAAGTAAAGTTGTGCTTTGGAAAAAGAACACTTGTAACCTTTTTGTTCACAAAGCAAGCTATAATTAAAGAATACATAACAAGTATCGAGTTCGTAACTAAAGTATAAAGCTTACAAGAGTTATAAACTCGATACTTGTTCTTTATTCATTATATCTTGCTTTGTGAAGAAAGAGCTTACAAGAGTAGAACATCCAAAACACAACTTTACTTGTTACAGCTTTGATCCCCTCCTTTTCGTGCACCAGTTCATGTCGGTCTGCACTTTCTGCAGTAATGACCACAAGTTTTATGTTCTTCAACGATATATTTCACATGCTTAATTGCCAAGTGTAGAGTCGAATGGCTCAGAACACAACCCAAAATTCATTCTAGCATACATTAGTTTGAATCATCTATGTTATGTACATATGGTGTAGTATATGTTCTTATCGAATCTAGTATCTGAAGGATGTAACAGAATCAAGATGAACCTACATAATGTAATACTAAGACATCATCTACTACTAAAAGATATAGTGATAGGTTGTCGTATCATCATTGCCGAGGGATGGGGGTCGGAGGACAGTCAACTTTATCTACGGCTACATAGTTTCTGCCTCGCCAGTCGAATGGCTGCAGGGACTATGTCCTGATCACCATGTGGTTTCATCACTGGATAATTACCCAGGTCAGGCACACATACTGGTTGAAACTAACTGACAGGATTTGCATTCTTCCGACTACACTCGGGTAAGATATAATTAGTTATGCTCTGATATAATAACCATTTAACAAAAACCAAATTAAGATATCATAGCCACTCGTATCTGATCGGTGCATAGGTGTGCATTGATGCACATAATGGTAATGGACAAACCAGTGCACAGGCTCCCATTGCCCCTGTTGCTATTGTTACTGTTGTTGGCCTCAAGCCAAACACCCTCTGTTGCCATTGTTACTGATGTTGGCTCTCATTGCCCCTGTTGTCGTTGTTACTGCTGTTGGCCTCAAGCCAAACACCCCCAATCCTAGGGCCAATCAAGGCCCCAAAGCCCCCTGCTCTCTCCTGCACCTGCATAGGCAGGTGCCCCTACTTGCAAGGCACAAGGCCCTTGCACAACACCAATGCCAACAGTGGCCTCCCAACTACTTGTGCAAATTAGGGGTTTAAATCCCCTTGCAACTAGGGAAGCAACTCTCCTACCTGACCCATAAGCCCACACTCTCTACCAATATCCAACACTCACGCAGACACATACACACAATAACTTCCTGCTGTCACCAGGACAGATTTTCCTCTCCCTATCTCATATACCCTTATATATATATATATATATATATATATATATATATATTTTATATATATATATATATATATATATATATATATATATATATATATATATATATATATATATATATATATATATATGGGAGCTAATCAAAAGCCCCCCTTAGAAAGCCCCCTAAAAACCCTCCTCACTCTAATTCTTAATATTAATGTTAATATTAATGTTAATGTTAATATTATTTTTTAATTTTTTTATATTAATGTTAATGTTAATGTTAATATTAATTTTAATGTTAAGTTTAATGTTAATTTTAGTATTTAATGCTAATATTAACATTAATATTAACATTAACATTAATATTAATATTAATATTAACATTAAATTACGGATTAGAGTGAGGGGTTTTTTTAGGGGGCTTTCTAAGGGGGGCTTTTTTGATCCGCTTCATATATATATATATATATATATATATATATATATATATATATATATATATATATATATATAAAATATATATATATATATATATATATATATATATATATATATATATATATATATATATATATATATATATATATATATATTTTATATAGTGAGACACATATACTCACTATTCACCCTCACATCCCTCTCACTATAACCTGCCACTTAGGACACACACTGACATGATAAGGACACTGACACTAACATAGGATATCTCAGACGATTTCTTCTCACTGACACATATCTCACTCATGCCCTTCACTCTTGAGTCACACACACAAGCCTCTATTGACAGGAACTCACTCTCCTATGACACCACCCTAACATCTATGTAGCTCACTGATACATCCCTAAATCGACCATGTATGCACACACTCATTGCCCTTAACCCACATCTCCTATACACACATTAACACTACTCATATACATAGGTAATCCATAACTTACATCACCCAACTCCTATCCTAACCGCTGCTACCAATATCAGATAACAACTCTTCCTATGCTGCCAAAGGCAAATGCCTGCCCAAATACACCTACTGCTCTGATATATCTAACACAGACATGAACCCCTCTCACTAGTGCAAGTAGGCACACATTCACACATCTCACTGTTAACTGTCCTAGGTAGACACTCATGAATACAGATACATTCACGAATGGCCTATAGGCACACCAAAATACTCTCAACACATGACACTCAAGACACTTAACACATATGCACTATCAAGTGACAGTTCACTTTCACTAGAATAACTCACAAATTCATTCATTTGACACATGTACACTATAAATGACAGTTCATTCACTGAGCACCACACTCACAACATGGCACCCTCTACTTACTCAAGACACTCAAAACAGTGGTGCACATAGGAAGATAGACCACATTGATTTAAAACAGTAACAATTTTTAGAAGAAGAGAAGGAATAATCAGAGCCAAACAGCCTCCTTCCCCTCTTCATGCTACTGTCCTATTTCCCTTCTCATTCACTGTCACTTAATTCAAATAGAAACCGAACTTCTCATTCACTGTCACTTAATACAACTATACTACAAGAGTGGGGGTTAGGGTTTACCGAGATCGAAAGGGTTGATCGGGAGGGGGGTCACCGGAGGGGAGGAGAACCAGAGACGAAGGCAGAGGCGGAGGGAGGGGAAGGAGCGCCTGCGAAGGGGGAGGGGGTTCACGGTGCCGGGCTGTAGGCGGAGGGGGGCTGGAGATCGGGAAGGGAGAGGGGGTTCGAAAATTTGGGGCTCGATTGAGTGGAGGAAAAAGAAAACCCGATGCCCTATATTAAAAACTTAGCGACGACAAATAGAAACGTCGCTAAACGTCGCCATTCGTTTAATATACAGCGACATATTTATGTTGGAGTCACTAAACGTCGCTAATGTAAAAATATAGCGACGTTTACCGACTAATCCGCGACGTTATCTTTTATGAAATTAAAGTGGCCGGTATACGTCGCTGGATGTCGCAAATAGTGTCGTTTTGCGACGTCTTTTGAGGACGTCGCTAATATGCAAAATATTGGCGACGTCTTCCTTCAACGTCGCTAATTTCGTCGCCGATCGGCCCGAGCCCGGTCCGGCCCACTCAAATTCGTGCCGGGCCGATTCGGTCCGGCTCACTTGACAACTCTGTCCATAACATCAGAGGCCTGATGAACGTGACATAATCTGAATCTGCACGGATGAACAAAAAAAAATCATAATGAAGGGCATAATCGTAGTATCAGTCAGGGGGGATCGGGCATCCAGTGGTAGTAGACATGCTCTATTACATGGACACATATATTTAATGACTAGACCAACATGAAATCTATTTTGGTGTTTGCGTACGTGTCTGATTCACATCTGATACTACATGATCCATAATATATGTGCTTCCTAGCGTGCTATAGTTGCCCTGTTCATAGTGAGAGATGTTGATGGAGGATAGGGTATAATTAAATGGGGATGGTAGGCACAATAAAATTTTAAAAAAATTATACTATTTCAATTGCTATATTCACGATGTATAAACTATTATTGTCGGGGCACAATTTTTCGATGGAAAACTGAGAATATGAAACAATTATAAAAATAATGTTCCAACGCAACACTTCTAGGAAGGTTGCGCAAGGATAACGAAGATCTAAAAAGATATCGTTATGATATTACGAGAATCTAAAAAGATTTCGTAATCACAGCAATCAGATCGTAGTACTTCTAAAAATAAGATACAATCAGAGTTAGTGGCAGCAACGAAGAAGGTGACTGGAGAAAGATGGAAGAACGCCTGCTGGGGTGAATGATCATCGTTGCTCAAAGCTTTATTCGCCCTACGCGAACAGCTTCCAGGAACCAGCAAGTTCGTCGGAGAACTTGGAACACTCCTGCTCTTCTGACTCCTCGGACGGACATGAACTCCCGTGCAAAAATAACGCTGGTGTGACACCTTTCCTCTCTCTTTCGAAGGCTGCAGATCAGAACTGTGTTAAAGAACACGTCTGAAAAACTCTGTTTACTTGTGCTAAAGAACATTTCGTAAACTTTCTGGTGGCTTCTCTTTCTGTTCTGTTCTGTAACCTGTGAGAGAGGAGGAGGAGGCCTTATATAAGCCCCTGCAACAACTGCCAGGTTAGCACAATGTTAGGGACGTGGTAGTAACCACCCCGAACATGGAGCAACCGCTCAGAACATGCAAGGACACGTTCTGCTGGAAGTTGTGCCACCAGCGTAATTTACACTTTACGCACACAGCCTCTTTTACACACCCTACGCACACTACGCACTCTACGCACACTGCGTACGCTGCGCACACTGTGCACTCTACGCACGCTGCGTATGCTGCGTACACTGCGCGTACTGGGCTGCGTAACTGGGCCAGCGTTACTGGGCTCACGTAACGGGCCGCGCAACATGGTCGTGCAAGTGGCTCGCGCAACGAGTGCAACTTAAGCGTACTATGCGCCTAGCGACGATGCTGACGTGCTAAGTGCAAAGTGCGCCAACAAAATGCCACATTACGCCACATGAGCCCTTGAGCCCGAGTCCGAGCCCGAGTCCGAGTCCGAGTCCGAGTCCGAGTCGCTAAGCCCCAACGGGGCTTAGCTCCTATGGAAATAAATTTTCCAAAAGCAAAAAGCATGAATGCTTTAATTATTGATTTTAGCCTTTTTCCATTAGAAAAATAATTCCACATGGCAAACCCATGTGCACCTCCACACCACATGTGCATCTCCAATAATAGCAAAGCTAATATATAGAGATACAAACTATTTGTTTTTTTCGATGTTGGACTAAACCTTTCTAAAGAAAAACCAAAAACCCAACAATCCCCCACATATCTCTATATATGGATATAAGTGTTCTCCATAGTAACTATCCATCATGCATTAGGAGAGATGTCGCTTACGACTTGAATCTTCCAGCATGGGTCAAAAATCAAACTATAATACAAGAATGGACTAAGCCTTGAATTCTGCATCATAGCTGAAATTCTTTCTACTCACATAATGTAGTTACATGTGCTTCTGGCTACACATTAAAGGCCCTGTGCTAGCCTGGTTTCAGTGTATAATTTTAGGTGTCTACAAGTTTACCCTCAAGAGACGGCCTGATATCTCTGTCATACAATATAGGTGAGTTCATTATAAAGAGACATGGCATGAAGCGTTTTGCGCTTCCCTTGCGGTGCTACGCCGCTATGACATGGCTTAAAGCCGAGGCCTTATCCCATACCGGGAACCTCATCGTAGTGTCATACTACAGTAGCATGAGGAAACTGACTCTTTGTAGTGCCAAACTACCCAGCATGAAGCCTTAGGCTCCCTTGCGGTGTTACGCCGCAACGACATGGCTTGCAAGGCCGAGGCTTTATCCCTAACCGGGTACCTCATGGTGGTGTCGTGCCACTGTAACATGAGGAACTCCTCCTCTTTGTAGTGCTGACTACACCCCTCTTTATATTTAACATACAACATTAGGCTAACTGTCTATTTGTGGTGCTATGCCGTTGTGACTTGGCCTGCAAAGCCGAGGCTTTATCCTATTCCTGGGCAGCACCCCACATATAGGAACCTCATTGTGGAGTCACCCCACTGTAGCATGGAGTTTCACTCCTTGTAGTGCTGCTCTACCGTGCTTCCTGTAAAGCACACCAAGCATTCACTCTGCCTGAGAACTCATTAAGGCAATTAAGCCAACCTTCCCACAGGAACCGTTTTTCGCAAAAAACAACAGTAGACAACAGTGGTTATAGGTCCATAACCTCTCCGTGTCCAATAGAACATGTACCCACCGTTCCTGATATTCTTTCGATTAGTGGTCCTCCCTTGAACCAAAAGCTAGATGCCTAGTAGATAAATCTTTGAACTATTAGCATAAAACTTTATAGTAGGAATACAATAATCCAATATCAGAATGCCTTCAAGCCCATTTGACAAGCTGTGTCATTGACCAGCTGGCGCTTGAGGCCCTTGGTGAACGGATCCGCCAGGTTCTCCTGACTTCGAACATCAATCACTGCAATAACACCTCTCTTGATAAGATCGTGTACTATCCTGTGCTTCAACCGCACAGTCCTCTTTTTCCCGTTGAAAAGGACATTTGATGCCACCGCCGCAGTCGCCTGGTTGTCGCAGTATATCGGTATCGCCGGTATTTGCGCCCCAACCAATAGAAGATCATACATGAGCTCCCGAAGCCATTCTGCTTCCTCGGCTGCGGTATCTAGTGCAAAGAACTCAAATTTCATGGATGACCGCGAGAGCATAGTCTGCTTCTTCGACTTCCACGATATAGCAGCTCCACCCATTGTGAAAATGTATCCACCTGTGGACCTCTCGCTCTCCACCTCTGAGCACCAACTGGCATCACTGAAGCCTTCTACTACCGATGGTTCTCCGCTGTAGTACAGTGCATATGTCTGAGTCTTTTTGAGATATCTTATAACCTGTTTTACAGCTTTCCAGTGTTCAGCACCTGGGTTGCTCGTGAAACGACTCAGCATTCCCACGACGAAAGCTATGTCAGGCCTTGTGGCAGTAGTAGCATACATCAAACTTTCCATTACGCTTGCATACTCCAACTGCCTGATGCTTTCCCCTGAATTAGGCTTCAGCTTCAGATCACACCTGTACGGCGTATCGATCCCTGGAAGATCCCGATACCCATAACGAGTGATCATTTTCTCAATATAATGAGACTGTGACAGCGCTAGTCCAGTGTCTGTCCGGATGATCTTGATCCCTAAGATCACATCAGCTTCCCCCAAGTCCTTCATACTGAACTTGCTTGAGATGAATTTCTTTGTCTCCGTGACACAGCTAATATTTGTACCTAGGATAAGCATGTCGTCCACGTACAGACAACGATCACACCTCTTCCATCAGCGAACTTCGTGTAAACACACTTGTCCGTATCGCTGACCATGTAACAATTTGACCTTATAAATTTGTCAAATTTCTTATGCCACATCTCGGGAGCCTGTTTAAGACCGTATAAAGATTTCACCAACTTGCAGACTTTGTCTTCAAGACCCCTGATGACAAATCCCTCTGGCTGTTGTATGTAAATCTTTTCGGTCAACTCGCCATTTAGGAAAGCCATATTCACATCCATCTGATGTATCACTAGTTTGTGTATTGCTGCTAGAGCAATTAACAATCTGATGGTTGTCATCCGAGCTACTGGAGCATAAGTATCAAAATAGTCGATCCCCTGTTTCTGAGCAAACCCTTTGGCCACTAGCCTGGCCTTGAATTTGTCGATGGTTCCATCTGCTTTCATCTTCTTCTTGAAAATCCATTTGCATCCGATGGGTCTTGCTCCTTCTGGCAGGTCAACTAACACCTATGTATTATTGGAGGTGATTGAGTCAATCTCATTGTCTATCGCCTCCTTCCAGAATACAACATCTCTGGTCTTCATCGCTTCATCATAGGTAAGCGGATATGCTTCCACATGATAGGTGACGAAGTCATCTCCGAAGTCTTTCGGTCTCCTTACTCGCTTAGTTGACGGCTCAGCGAGTTCTGGTTCAACTGATGTCTCTTCGACAATAGCTTCTTCTTGGACTACTGGTTCGTTAAGGACTTCTGTCTGCTTTGCACTCTCATCATTCTCCGAAATATCCGCAAGAATAATATTCTTGTGCCGTACAAATTTGTCTTCAAAATATTTTGCGTCGCGAGATTCAATGATATGATTTGACTCTATATCAAGAAATCTCCGAGCATCACTCTTCTCGGCATACCCCAAGAAGATCGTCTTAGTAGTCCTTGTCCCAGCTTCTGAATCTTCAGATCTGGAAGCTTGACATTTGCCAGACACCCCCACACTCGAATGACATTCAAGTTTGGTCTGACCTTGAAACCAGAGTTCATGAGGAGTAATGTCAGAAGTTGCATGAGGCACCCTATTTAGAATAAAAGTGGCCGTCAATGCAGCTTCTCCCTGGTAGCACTTAGAAAGACCAGCAGTTAACAACATGAATGTATCATTTCTGTCAAACGTCCTGTTCTTTCTCTCAGCTAACTCCGTTTGATTGAGGAGAGTACGGAGCCGTAGTCTCATTGACAATTCCATGTTCTTTGTAGAACGAATGCGAATTCATGAGGACCTGTACTCCCCACCTCGATCACTTCTTATCCTTTTGAGTTGTTGTCCAGTCTGCCGCTCAGCTTCGGCTCCGAACTCCTTGAACTTCTCGAATGCTTCGTCTTTAGCCTTCAGCAAGTAGACGAACGCATACTTTGAGAAGTCATCGATGAAGGTTATGAAATACTTCATCCCGGCCTTTGTAGAGAACTGTTTGAAGTCACAGATATCTGAGTGTACCAACTCCAGAAGATCTGTACTTCGATTAACCTGAGGAAAGGGTTTCCTTGTGATCTTTGTTTGAGCACAAACTTCACACTTCTCTACCTTACCCCCACATTTGGAGATAAGTCCTAGACTAGACATTCTGTTTATTCATTTACAATGAACATGTCCTAGCCTATTATGCCACAACTCAAGAGTATAAGCAGAATGAGTGACTTCATTAATTACATTAATTACATTGGACTGATTTACAAGCTGAATCTTGAACATTCCTTCGGTATAAAAAGCTTTTCCGAAATATGTTCCCTTGATAGACATCACCATCTGGCCAGCATTGATGTCCATCCTGAGGCCTGTATTGCAGAGTAGGCCTCCCGAGACCAGGTTCTTGGCGATAGCAGGTACGTGCTTCACGTCTTGAAGCGTCAGAGACTTTCCCGAAGTCAGCTTCAATACCACCATCCCGATCCCGAGCACTTCAGCTTGTGCCTGGTTCGCCATCATAACCACTTCAGAAGTAGGGGTGTAGGTGGTGAACCACTCCTTACTGGAGCAGACATGGCAGGAGGCTCCAGTGTCTACCCACCAGTCAGAATCAGTCCTTACTGCATCAACCTGTGCAATCATAGCAACTACGTCAGTGATCATAGATACCTTACTAGGCTCTCCTTGCTCTGATTGCTTGGTCTTTGCTTTGCACTCATTCTTAAAGTGGCCCTTCTTGCCACACTTGAAGCAAGGCAATTCAGACTTCGGCTTCTTTTTCTTGATAGAAGTTCCCTTGACTTTTAGATTGTCAGGGTTCTTCTTCTTACTGTGGAAAGCCGCCTGCTTTCCCTTTGGTTCCTTGGTCTGAACCAGATTGGCGTTAGCCAATTGCTTGGACAGTGTGTCCACCTTCAGTTGAGCCCGCATCTGGTCCTCAACATAGATTTCCTGTAGGAGATCTTCAAGGGTGATCTCCAACTTCTTCCTATGCATGTTTGCATAGAACTTGCTCCACCCAGCGGGGAGCTTTGAGACAATCCCTCCAACAACAAACTTGTCGGGGAGGGGCATCGCCTCGTCTTCCAGCTTCTGTCGCAGTTTCAGGAACTCCTTTACCTGCGGCAGCATAGACTTTTCGTCCTCAAAGAACCACTTGTGATATTTTTCAACCACAAATATTTTACTGCGGTTCTTGTCTTCTTCGTAGAGTTTTTCTAGAGACTCCCATATGTCTCTAGCGATATTCTTCTTAGAATAGGATTCTGCTAGGGAATCCTCCATAGCATTCAGGATAAGCAACCTGCAAATGCTATTCTCCCTTCTCCACTTGGCCTGAAGTTTAGTAGCCGCAGAGATTGTGGCGGCAGACCCAGTATCTGGAACGGTAGGTTCCTCTTCAAGAAGCACGTGATCCACGTCTTTGAGTTGAAGAGTGAGATAAACCTTCCTCTTTCAGACTTGATAATGCTCTCCATCAAACTTCTCTAACTTACAGAAGTCAGTGTTTAGAAGTGAAGCATTAATGTTTTCTATCGTAGCAATAAAGCTTTGAGATTGTTATTGCCGTGGCACAATTTTTCGATGGAAAACTGAGAATATGAAACAATTGTAAAAACAATGTTCCAACGCAACACTTCTAGGAAGGTTGCGCAAGGATAACGAAGATCTGAAAAGATATCGTTATGATATTACGAGAATCTAAAAGATTTCGTAATCACAGCAATAAGATCGTAGTACTTCTAAAAAGAAGATACAATCAGAGTTACTGGCAGCAACGAAGAAGGTGACTGGCGAAAGATGGAAGAACGCCTGCTGGGGTGAATGATCACCGTTGCTCAAAGCTTTATTCGCCCTACGCGAACAGCTTCCAGGAACCAGCAAGTTCGTCGGAGAACTTGGAACACTCCTGCTCTTCTGACTCCTCGGACGGACACGAACTCCCGTGCAAAAACAACGCTGGTGCGGCGCCTTTCTTCTCTCTCTCGAAGGCTGCAGATCAGAACTGTGTTAAAGAACACGTCTGAAAAACTCTGTTTACTTGTGCTAAAGAACCCTTCGTAAACTTTCTGGTGGCTTCTCTTTCTGTTCTGTTCTGTAACCTGTGAGAGAGGAGGAGGAGGCCTTATATAAGCCCCTGCAACAACTGCCCGGTTAGCACAATGTTAGGGACCTAGCGACGATGCTGACGTGCTAAGTGCAAAGTGCGCCAACAAAACGCCACATTACGCCACATGAGCCCGAGTCCGAGTCGCTAAGCCCCGTTGGGGCTTAGCTCCTATGGAAATAAATTTTCCAAGAGCAAAAAGCATGAATGCTTTAATTGTTGATTTTAGCCTTTTTTCCATTAGAAAAATAATCCCTCATGGCAAACCCATGTGCACCTCCACACCACATGTGCATCTCCAATAATAGCAAAGCTAATATATAGAGATACAAACCATTTGTTTTTTCCGATGTGGGACTAAACCTTTCTAAAGGAAAAACCAAAAACCCAACATAAACTCTTTCCGTATCTTATGGGACAATGTTTACTATGATGAACAATATTGTCCAACTTACGTCACAAATATCATCAAACTAAGAGTCTAAGATGATTCTTTTAATGACACAAACCAAATTTGTAATTGACCAAAATCATTGAACTCATAATCATTCACAATATGATAAGATATCATGAAAAATAGAATTAAATTCCTTCAACTTCAGAACGATAATAATGGCCAATTTTCACTTAAATACTTTTAGCTATTATTTTTTCCCATTTCAATACTTCATACTATATTTTCAATGAAGTAAATGCCTTGAAATTTGATTTTTTTGCTTAAATACCCCAAAATTTAAACTTGTTTCCTTTCAAGTTAGGCTTAACAGTGAACACAAAAAGACCAAAGTGGCCCTCACTTATTTGTATAAAAGTTCAATTAAAAAATTCATCTCTTCCTCCGGCTCCAACCTTCCCCCCTACGAAATGCCTGCTTACTCCTCCTGCGCAGCTGCTCACGCACCGCTCCCCTAAAATCATGATTGTTGTCATACTCCGCTTCCAATATACGGGACTTATCGGACATGTGACACCAACGAGTTGCGCATTACAAAGCCATTCCACAATCCACATATCATGCGTAACCTGCAAAATAGCTGAGTGTAAATATATAGCATATAATGTTCTAGGGTCAACCATTCTCTCTTTCAAATATTGTCCAACTTACATCACAAATATCATCGAATTAAAGATAATTCTTTTAATGACACAAATCAAATTTGTGATTCATCAATGATTACTGATCTCTTAATCATTCATAATATGATAAGATATCTAAAATCATGTAAAGTAGAATTAAATTCTAATAACCTAGAATGATAAATGGCTAATTTTCAATTAAATACCTTGAACTATTACCATTTTTTTTACTTCAATACTCTTATAACTATCTTTTCTATGAAGTAAATACCCTAAAATTTGATTATTATTTTTTTTTACTTAAATACCCCAAAATTGAAATGTTTAATTTTTTACTTACATTGCAGGATAAAGATAGAATAAAAAGTGCGTATTTGAGAGATAAGAAGAGAGAAGGATATTCTGCAAGGAGAAGAATATATATATATATATATATATATATATATATATATATATATATATATATTTTTTTTTTTTTTTTTTTTTTTTTTTTTTTTTTTTTTTTTTTTTTTTGAAGCAATGGGTACTTGTGGTGAACTCGCCTCCACTGAGGCTCGAACTCCCGACCACTTGGGCCGCATGCATCTCTCTTAACCACTAGGCTAGAGGTCATTTGCATATATATATATATATATATATATATATATATATATATATATATATATATATATATATATAGAGAGCTAAGTTTTGGATATGTATGTATTTAAGGGAGAGAATTTAGTATCATATAGTTTTGAATATATAATCTATAGATTTTTTTATTATTTTTATTTTTTATTTATATATATATATATATATATATATATATATATATATATAAAATTTCTATAAGTTGGATAGTGTCTCGAATCAAGTGTACCCTAGCTCTTAGATCATGACGTCAACTAGGATCCCATTAGTAACAACGTCTTCCATTCTTTCGAGAAATCAGATGCGACTAGTCGTATTTAACTTTCTTCTGCGGTGAATTTTTTTTTCTACCATGCTTATTTTAATTTCGAGAACGTAATTTTATAAGTTGGGTAGAATGTGAAACCGCATATATATATATATATATATATATATATATATATATATATATATATATATATATTTTAAAACCAAAGCCGGTGGACGACTCCACCCGACCTTGGTCCGGAGGCCGTGGCCACCGCCACCCAGCCACCTCCGTGGGAGGGAGGGCTCGAACCCGGCCCTTACCCCCGGTGCATGGTGGTGTTACCAGTACATCACGACTCGATGTGTTTTATATATATATATATATATATATATATATATATATATATATATATATATATATGGAAATTGCTGTGAAACCCAATTTCGGGGTTGGGCTTTATGAAAAACCCACCAGCAGGGTGGGTTTTATGAAATGCCCATAATTATATATTTCTACGTTAAATATTATAAGATTCTATTTAGATGCTCTATTGTCATTTGTATAGTTCCAAAAATACCCCTTCGCGCAAATTTGGTCATATATTTATGATTCTGATTTCTCAAACTCAAATTTGGATTGCGATTTTATTCTTCTTCTTCTTCTTCACGAGAGATCTGAATTCTATTGTTCTCATCTTCAGCAGAGATCGCAAATATCGTTCGTTGTTCACTGTAATTTTCTTCAGTCGAACTTCGCTCATCATCATCATCATCTTCTTCTTCTTCTTCGTGGAGTGATTTAAAGTTTTTCGGCGATTATGTCAATTGTGGAGAGAAGATCATCTTCTTTTCTTTTTATAGATCTTAAAACAAGGTGAGAGTTTAGATATGTAGAAATTCATACATCATCTTCGTCCAGTCGCATATTTTTTGTTGAATTTGAATTTGTTATGATTATTAACTGAGCAACGATTATAGAGAATGACCATTATCCGTTAGAATTGACCGGAGAATGACCATTTTCCATTCAGAATGATCATTCTCCGTCTGTTTTAGACGGAGAATGAATGATCATTCTCCGTCTGTTTTAGACGGAGAATGTCAGAAATATGTGTTGTCCTATTTTGTGATCTCTTCTGTTTTTGTAGCTCTCCTTCCCGAAAATATTTTTAAAATATTTTATTTTATTTATTTTATTTAAATGGTGATTTTAGATTTTTATAACAATTATTTAGTTTATTATTACGGTAGATGACTTTAGCCATAGCTCAGTTTTGAAGTACTAGATGACTAGGAATCATGGCATGGATAGTACAGTGGCGTGCTTTGACTAGTGTATTAGCCCTGGTAGGGAAGGCCGAGCCATAGTGATGTCCTAACTAGGAAAACCAGGCCAAGTTGCGACTTAACCCTTACCGAAAATTATTTATTTATTAATTATTATTGAGTTTTAGGGAACCTGGTTATACCAAACTAGTCCAGATTGGACCGAACCGAGCCCATGCCCATGTAGTCATGCGGTACATCCAAAAACATTCGTGTTGATGGAATTTGGTATGAGGGTGTTGTATTTCGTGTTAATGACTTAATGAATATTTTCTAAAATATTCGTTAATTATTTATTATTAAATATCACCATTTGTAGAATTTGGGTCCTCGTACATTTCAGGATTTTTAGACCGTATATAATGGTATATACAGCATTATTGATTTATTATATGACATTATTATTATTATTATTGGTTAAATTTATTTGGTTATCAAATGAATGTTATTAATGTATACATATTCATATTATAGGAATAGGCCTTACTCTAAGAATATATAATATTAGATATTTATTTAGATTTTTAGGGATATTATTATACTAGTATTCATATGAATATATATATATATAGAGATATATATATTTATATATGGATATATTTTTTTGTATATATATATATATATATATATATATATATATATATATATATATATATATATATATATATATAGAGAGAGAGAGAGAGAGAGAGAGAGAGAGAGGAGAGAGAGAGATATTATATATAGAAATATATATATTTATATGTGGGGATATATATATTTAGAGATCTATATATTTATAGAGATATAAGTATAGAATATAGAGATAAATATATATATATATATATATATATATATATATATATATATATATATATATATATATATATATATATATATATATATATATATATATATATATATATATATATATATGTGTGTGTGTGTGTGTGTGTGTGTGTGTGTGTGTGTGTGTGTGTGTGTGTGTATAGTTATATTAAAAAAAAAAAAAGACAAGTAGCTGTGGACCTAAGTCCACAGCAAACTGCCCCAACCCAAGGAAACCCGAGAGCCCAAGGCCCGAGCTAAAACCCCATCACAGCCAGGGCCACATGCCCATCCTCCCAACACGGGAAGAAGGTCGACTTACTGTGCTCGAAACCGGAAGGTTAAAACGTATAAGTAGGAATAGAACGAGAGGATTACACGCGAAACCTTAACCTCGACATCCCCTGCGCGCGCCCCGATCCCCTGCGCGCGCGCGTGCGGCCTCCGCACCGCCGCCGTGACGGCCGGCCGCTGGCCGGAGGCGTGCAACAATAGCTTCGCGCAACGGCGCAACAGACGAACCCCGAAACAGCCGACTGTAAGCACCCACTTTCGAGGCCGACGTTCTCCCTCCTCGGTCGACAAAATTTCGTCCCGATTGTGCAGGTGCGTTCACAATATAACCATCTTTAATTCCCATTAAATAGTTTGAATTTTTGTGACCCGAAACTCGAGAAAAATCGATGAAAACTTCATCAAAAAACCTGTCCAAAACAGGGCGTATAACAGTCCAAACACCCGACTTGGAAAGTGATTTCTCGCTCATCCAGAGACCAATTCGAAAATCTATTTGAAGGCAGTCCTAGACAAAATATAGGACTCCATGGCCCTTTTTGTAGAATCAGAAATAATCGACTATGTGTCGAGAAATCGAATCCTAAAGTTTACTAAAAACCTGTTTTAAAAACATTAAAAATCGCTCCACACAACGTGCGTCCCGCCAATCCGGACGACGTGGTCACGAACCGAAAGCATCGAAAGCTGCGTATCGGCTTCGTGGTCGTGTGGGCTTTGACGGAACTCGAATTGGTCGCGTGTGCGTGACGAATTTGATGCGTATCCGTCGAAATTCCCCGTATCGGCCTTTGTGCAAATTCTCCAATTACTTTGTGCACGCTCGTCAGGTCGAGACGAAACTTGTGCCACAGAACTGTCACGCCCCGATTCGGGGAATCGTTCGCCTCCGCTTTGATTCATGCCGAATCGTTCGTCCTCGCTAAGGCGTGATGCCGTACAAGTCTGGAATTGCACTTGTACAAGGCGTGCTCGTGTTCCTTTTATAAAAGAGACATTTTGAATAGAGATTCGCAGCGGATGATAAAGAAGTTTTGGCAACACAGATATGATCTGAAATAAGTTT
This sequence comes from Iris pallida, assembly GCA_029216955.1. Taxonomy (NCBI): domain Eukaryota; kingdom Viridiplantae; phylum Streptophyta; class Magnoliopsida; order Asparagales; family Iridaceae; genus Iris; species Iris pallida. Next base: position 10,993,655 of record JANAVB010004800.1, read on the forward strand.
TTTATTGATATCTTTGAAATTACATTGCATAAAACATAAGGCTCTCAAACAGCCGAGATGAAATGCCAAACTTGGCTACAACATTGCAGAAATATTGAAATGAGATACAACTTGTTCCATACATTATATCCCTTTATTAATAATGCGGCAATAACCACCTTCAGCAAAATGCCTTCTTCTTCAAGTGGAAACTTCAAGATGTACGAAGCTTCTAAAGAGTCGGACAGCAAGCCTTCAGCGTTTATGATTATCCACTAGGTTCCCGGCACCTGTGCAGACGAGGGTCAGTACATTGCCACATATGTACTGGTGAGCGGCCGTAACCAATCTCACCATAAACTAACAGTAGTAAAATTACATGAATGTTCACTATTGATTTGTATTCTTTCTATCTTGCCTTAGGGTCCATTAACAATTCATATATTTGATGAAAAATATAAGGAGCATACAGTGATGTTAGAAACATAAGCAATTCATGTTGTTCTAACATAAGCAATTCATATTGATCACTAATTTGGTGAATCTTACCCACGGTCGATAGCCATCCCTGTAAATATTTATGAATACCACTTACTCTGCCTGCATAAGACATTGTTAGCTATGCCACCTGTCTATATGAAGGTCACTGACTACACGCCATCTGGGACATCTTGGTCGGACGGCTCCCCTTCAGCGGTGGGTAGCTAGCCCATCCGGAAGGTTCCCGAAAGACCGTGCTACTACTTCAGCACTGTGCTACTACTTCAGCACTGTGTTCCTCCTAGGTCGAATCGGTTCCGTGGCCTCGGAGTACCGTTCGAGGAACTACCTTGTATACAAGTTGTCCATGACCATGCATGCAATGCAACTTAACTAATAAGAGACATGACATGCATGATAATAACATCTTCCACACATATTCGTAGTTCTCATTTCATCTTGCCATTTTCCCATCTTTCCAACTTGCCATCTTACCATCTTGCTTTGAGCCATAGGCTCGCATATTCGTTCATCCAACCAAGGGACTATTCATTTGTAACCCATTCTTTCGAACCGAAGTCCGATATACTTATCGCCCAATACTTGGGTCTTTGCATCACCTGTTAAACAATTCATATAGCATACGAGCGTCATTCGATTTGCAACATAAGCCTAGCCATGTGATAATTTATCTTTCATTATCTTTTCCATATTATTACTAGGCATCTTTTATTAAGCACCGAACGCAATAACAAGTCTACCATTGTTATGTGCGAAGATCAAGGATCGTCGAAGGATCAAAGCCACTCACTTGTTGGTGAATTGCCGAGAGAAAGAGGTCTTCCACGCAACGTTAAGCTCGGTTCACTGCGTTAGCACATGCATTGGCACCAACGTTTGGTCAGCATACTTCTTCTCTTTCTCTCAGTGATTCGATATGAAATGCGTAGACAGTGAAAATAAATCCATGAAAACATTCATCGAAAACAATCACGAAAATGCACACAAAAGCCAACAGCAAAAGCGACATCGAAAACCAGCAGGGCAACGGTCTCGGGGCAAGCGACTCTTATATAGAACTCTTCCCCCAAGACGCACGCCACTGCATCTTGGGCATCATTTCAAAAGAGTCCAATCCATAACGAGGAAAGGATCTCAATTCATTATCCCGCGATCCTGGTAAAGTTTCCCCAAGTAAAGTTCCCCAATTCCCATCCGACTCGGCCATTCGGCCGCTAGCCCGCTCCGTGCTCCGCAATGGATTCAGGGTATTACATATTAATACACTAACAAAAAGTTTCGTCTCCGAAATTTAAACATAAACCCACCTAGGTCAAACAACGAAGGAAACTTTTCCTTCATATCCGCTTCAAGTTCCCACGTCGACTCTTCGACGGAATGATTTCGCCAAAGCACTCGAACCAAAGAAACAACTCGGTTTCGTAAAATTTTATCCTTCCTATCCAAGATCTGCACGGGTTCCTCCACATAAGACAAGTCAGCTCTTAGCCCTAACGAACCGAAGTCTACCACATGGCTTGGATCATGTACATACTTCCGTAGTTGGGAAACATGGAAGATATCATGCACTCCATCCAATGCCGGTGGTAACGCGATCTGATAGGCGACAGGGCCGACTCGCTTAAGAATTTCAAACGGGCCAACAAATCTCGGACTTAGTTTCCCCTTCGCACCGAATCGCATAACTCCGCGCATCGGTGACACCTTCAGAAATATGTGATCGCCTACCATAAATTCCAATGGTCGTCGATGAGTATCCGCATAACTCTTCTGCCGACTTTGTGCCACAAGTAACTTCTCCCGAATCATGCGGACCTTCTCGACGGCCTGTTCCACCATCTCTGGACCAAGTACCTGTCGTTCACCGACTTCATCCCAACAAATCGGAGATCGACACTTTCGCCCGTACAATACTTCATACGGAGCCATTTGTATACTTGACTGGTAACTGTTGTTGTAGGCGAATTCTGCTAGCGGCAAGTGAGTGTCCCAACTAGTTTTCAGATCAATAGTACAAAGTCGTAGCATGTCTTCAAGTACCTGATTCACCCCCTCGGTCTGGCCATCGGTTTGAGGATGGTATGCAGAACTAAATTTCAATTGTGTTCCCATGGCAGCATGTAAACTGACCCAGAAACGCGATACAAATCGCCCATTCCGATCCGACACTATTGATGTCGGCACTCCATGCAGTCGGACAATTTCATCCAAGTATAGCTGAGCCAACCGGTCGACGCTCCATGTGGTTTTTATTGCGAGAAAATGTGCAGATTTGGTTAATCGATCAACGATGACCCAAATTGCATCATTCCCCCGCTGCGTCTTCGGCAAGCCAACTATAAAATCCATGGTTATATGATTCCATTTCCATTCTGGGATCGCGAGGTTCTGCATCTCCCGCCGGGCCTCTGGTGTTCCACCTTGACTCGTTGACACGCTAAGCATCGCGAGACAAAGAGGGCCACATCTCGTTTCATGTCGTGCCACCAGAAGGTCGTGCGCAAATCTTTATACATTTTTGTACTTCCCGGATGCAAAGAATACTTGGCATAATGGGCCTCCGTCAAGATTTCTTTCCGGAGTTCTTCATCCTTCGGGACACATAGCCTCCCCCTGAGTCGCAACGATCCATCCTCGTGCCTAGTGAAGTCGCTGGCTTCACCCTTTTCCAATATTCCGCCAATCTTAATCAAGAACTCATCCGTCCTCTGTGCCGTCTTTATCTTTTCTAACAAACTCGGCTCAAGTTGAAGTTGAGCCAATTGTGCATTTCGGCCACGAATCTGGAGCTCAATTTCCATGCTTTCTAATTCCTCCAGTATTCGTTTGTCAACACTGAGTGATCCCACAAAGTTCCGACTCAACGCGTCCGCCACCACATTGCCTTTTCCTGGGGTGTACGCGATCGTCAAGTCATAATCTTTTATAAGCTCCAACCAACGTCTTTGCCGCAAATTTAAATCTTTCTGGGTAAAGATGTACTTCAGGCTTTTATGATCGGTGAAGATCTCGCAAGCCACTCCATACAAGTAGTGCCTCCATAATTTCAATGCAAACACTATTGCTGCCAATTCCAAATCATGCGTTGGATAATTTTTCTCGGGCAGCTTAAGCTGTCTCGAGGCATAAGATATCACCTTTCCTCTCTGAGTCAACACACATCCCAAACCCAATCCGGACGCATCGCTGTATATCTGGAATCCCTCGACGCCGTCTGGAAGTGTAAGGATTGGAGCTGATACGAGACGTTGCTTCAGATTTTGAAAGTAAGCCTCGCACTCATCAGTCCAATCGAATGCCACTCCCTTCTGGGTTAGCCGAGTTAAAGGCGCTGCCACTTTTGAAAAATCCTTGACAAATTTCCTGTAGTAGCCTGCCAAGCCGAGGAAACTTCGGATCTCGCTCGCCGATGTGGGTTGCTTCCAATCCACTATGGCTTCAATTTTCTTTGGGTCAACGGACACACCTTCCGCCGAGATAACGTGCCCTAGGAACGACACGCTACTCATCCAGAACTCATATTTGCTCAGCTTGGCATAGAGCTGATTGTCCCGTAGAGTCTGTAACACTGTCCTCAGATGTTCTGCATGGTCTTCTCTGTTCTTCGAGTAGATTAGGATGTCGTCGATGAACACGACCGCAAATTTATCCAAAAAGGGTCAAAAGACTCTGTTCATCATATCCATGAAAGAGGCAGGGGCGTTGGTCAATCCGAAGGGCATGACCAAGAATTCATAGTGTCCATATCTGGTTCGGAATGCGGACTTAGGAACATCATCTGGTTTGATCTTCAATTGATGATAGCCTGAGCGAAGATCAATCTTTAAAAATACGGACGCCCCTTGCAACTGATCGAAGAGGTCGTCTATTCGAGGCAACGGGTACTTGTTCCGAATTATAACTTTGTTTAGCTCACGGTAGTCGATGCACAGCCGCATCGATCCATCTTTCTTCTTCACAAATAGTACCGGAGCACCCTATGGTGAAACACTGGGTCTGATGTATCTCCTGTCTAATAATTCTTGTAGCTGCACTTTGAGTTCCTTTAATTCTGCAGGCGCCATCCTGTATGGTGCCCTTGAGATCGGACGAGCGTTTGAAAATGTATCGATAGTGAATTCAATCTCTCGGTCCGGAGGCATTCCGGGTATCTCGTCAGGAAACACATCAGGAAATTCTGCCACGACTTCAGTGTTAGCTGAGTCTGCACCATTCTTGCGTGTGTCTCGAACAGAAGCAAGGTACCCTTCGCAGCCAGAATGTAACATTCGCCGGGCCGTAGCAGCTGAAATCACCATCGAAGCCTTCGTCGACGAACTGGCCGAGTAAGAGAATTCTGTTCCTCCAGGTAGTCGAAACACAACTCGCTTCTTCGCACAGTCAATCGTCGCACAACATGCACTTAACCAATCCATTCCCAGAATGATATCATAATCTTTCATATCTAGCTCGACTATATCTAATGGTAGCTTTCTCTTCCCGATACATATGTAACCATCCCTACATATCATGTTAGTAGGCATCTCCACTCCTGATGGAGTACTAACACTAAGATATACATCCAATATTGTCATTTTTATTTTATGTTCCTTAACATAGTCTTTAGATATAAAACTATGTGAAGCACCAGAATCAAATAAAGTACGTACAGGAATGCCATTAAATAACAATATACCTGTCACTACAGTATCTGATGCAAGTACTTCCTCCTGAGTCAATACAAAGACTCGGCCCTGGGTACCGGGCCTCTGATTCTGTGGTGGTTGATGGGGTCGTGGTGCCTATCCACGATTCTGTTGATGCTGTTGGTGATGCTGCTGCCTTGGAGGGTTCTGGTGGCCCCTTCCTGGACAGTCTCTAAATCCGTGGCCCATGTGACCACATTTGAAGCATCCACCCTCTAGCACCTGATATTCGTTAGCGAAGTGCCCTTTGTTGCGGCACTTATTGCAGAATGGTCCACCCTGGTTGGGTCGTTGAAAGCCACCGTGATTCTGACGCTTAGGCGCCTCATATCTACCCCCATTGTTCGGTCTCTTGTTATGCAGATTCTTTACCGACGCTTGCACTGGCGCCGTCGCAGGATAGTGTGGGTCCAATTCCTTCGCGTGCTCATAAGACTCCTGAAAAGTCTTATATTTCTGAACCACAACTTGAGCCTTCAGAGCAGGCCTCAAGCCCTGCTCAAACCGACGAGCCTTAGATGCATCGTCAGTAAACTTCGTGATTGCATACTGAGACAATCTAGAAAACTCTGCCTCATACTCCTTTACCGTCATGTTTCCTTGCTCGAGCTTCTGGAACTCCAATTCCTTAGCTCGCTGCTCAGTCGAAGAGAAGTACTGAGCCAGAAATGCCTCGCGGAACATCAGCCAAGTAATTTTCGTTGTTCCATTCACTCCCGCAAGAATTCTTTTCTGACTTTGCCACCAGTAGTGTGCGTTGGAAACCAGCAGTAGTTTCACACACGAGACCCTCTTAGATCCAACAATACCCAAAGCTTCCAGGTGATCTTCCACTTCAACTAGCCAATCCATAGCAATGGTGGCTTCTTCTGTCCCTTTGAATTCTTTGTTATAGATTTTCTTAAACTTTGTAATGTCGGCCACAGCAGTGGTTTTCTTAGCCGTCGGGGGTTCCTCTGCCTCCACAAGTTCGCTCTCTCGTGAGACTAGAGTGCCTTGAGCCCCATTGTTCACCACTGATCGGACCAACTGTTGCAGGGTATCTAGCTGCTTTTGTTGGGCCTCGAATTGCTTTGCGTTCTGCCTCTGCTGGCTCTCCATCATAGCCAGCATTCTCTCCATAGGGTCGGTTGAGGCTACCACCCTTGAGCTACTCGCGTTGTTCATTGCACCCGCCTTAGTCATCTCTGCAAAAAGACAGAGAAGCTTGTTAGTCTCATAAAATATTTATGGACTTATTGTATGGAACATCTCATTTCGGGACATTTAAAACCAAAGTTGCTCAAGAAGCAATAAAGCTTGTGTCATTTTCAAAATCTTTAAACCAAGAAATTCCTAAGGATGTAAAGCCGTGCTTTGATACCAAACTGTCACGCCCCGATTCGGGGAATCGTTCGCCTCCGCTTTGATTCACGCCGAATCGTTCGTCCTCGCTAAGGCGTGATGCCGTACAAGTCTGGAATTGCACTTGTACAAGGCGTGCTCGTGTTCCTTTTATAAAAGAGACATTTTGAATAGAGATCCGCAGCGGATGATAAAAAAGTTTTGGCAACACAGATATGATCTGAAATAAGTTCTTTATTGATATCTTTGAAATTACATTGCATAAAACATAAGGCTCTCAAACAGCCGAGATGAAATGCCAAACTTGGCTACAATATTGCAGAAATATTGAAATGAGATACAACTTGTTCCATACATTATATCCCTTTATTAATAATGCGGCAATAACCACCTTCAGCAAAATACCTTCTTCTTCAAGTGGAAACTTCAAGATGTACGAAGCTTCTAAAGAGTCGGACAGCAAGCCTTCAGCGTCTATGATTATCCACTAGGTTCCCGGCACCTGTGGAGACGAGGGTCAGTACATTGCCACATATGTACTGGTGAGCGGTCGTAACCAATCTCACCATAAATCAACAGTAGTAAAATTACATGAATGTTCACTATTGATTTGTATTCTTTCTATCTTGCCTTAGGGTCCATTAACAATTCATATATTTGATGAGAAATATAAGGAGCATACAGTGATGTTAGAAACATAAGCAATTCATGTTGTTCTAATATAAGCAATTCATATTGATCACCAATTTGGTGAATCTTACCCACGGTCGATAGCCATCTCTGTAAATATTTATGAATACCACTTACTCTGCCTGCATAAGACATTGTTACCTATGCCACCTGTCTATATGAAGGTCACTGACTACACGCCATCTGGGACATCTTGGTCGGACGGCTCCCCTTCAGCGGTGGGTAGCTAGCCCATCCGGAAGGTTCCCGAAAGACCGTGCTACTACTTCAGCACTGTGCTACTACTTCAGCACTGTGTTCCTCCTAGGTCGAATCGGTTCCGTGGCCTCGGAGTACCGTTCGAGGAACTACCTTGTATACAAGTTGTCCATGACCATGCATGCAATGCAACTTAACTAATAAGAGACATGACATGCATGATAATAGCATCTTCCACACATATTCGTAGTTCTCATTTCATCTTGCCATTTTCCCATCTTTCCAACTTGCCATCTTACCATCTTGCTTTGAGCCATAGGCTCGCATATTCGTTCATCCAACCAAGGGACTATTCATTTGTAACCCATTCTTTCGAACCGAAGTCCGATATACTTACCGCCCAATACTTGGGTCTTTGCATCACCTGTTAAACAATTCATATAGCATACGAGCGTCATTCGATTTGCAACATAAGCCTAGCCATGTGATAATTTATCTTTCATTATCTTTTCCATATTATTACTAGGCATCTTTTATTAAGCACCGAACGCAATAAAAAGTCTACCATTGTTATGCGCGAAGATCAAGGATCGTCGAAGGATCAAAGCCACTCACTTGTTGGTGAATTGCCGAGAGAAAGAGGTCTTCCACGCAACGTCAAGCTCGGTTCACTGCGTTAGCACCTGCATTGGCACCAACGTTTGGTCAGCATACTTCTTCTCTTTCTCTCAGTGATTCGATTTGAAATGCGTAGACAGTGAAAGTAAATCCATGAAAACATTCATCGAAAATAATCACGAAAATGCACACAAAAGCCAACAGCAAAAGCGACATCGAAAACCAGCAGGGCAACGGTCTCGGGGCAGGCGACTCTTATATAGAACTCTTCCCCCAAGACGCACGCCACTGCATCTTGGGCATCATTTCAAAAGAGTCCAATCCATAACGAGGAAAGGATCTCAATTCATTATCCCGCGATCCTGGTAAAGTTTCCCCAAGTAAAGTTCCCCAATTCCCATCCGACTCGGCCATTCGGCCGCTAGCCCGCTCCGTGCTCCGCAACGGATTCAGGGTATTACAAGAACCGTATCATTTTTTTGGTCCTGTATGCCAAGTTTGGTCCGATTCCGAGACAGTTGATAAAATCGTCGTTTTGCGGGCCCCACGGTCCCACTCAACGGGCGATTTTGTGCACGGCCTGCCGGAATCCAACTTTGGACATACGGTTGGGTTTGTATCGAAAAACTGGATCCGTAGACATATAGTTTGGCAACTTTAGAGACCATTAACTCTGGCACGCTTTTGGGTGCAAAGTGGGTCCAACGGCGGACATCGTTTTTGCCCAAAATTACCGTTTTGCCCCTGTGTCCAGAATTGGACTTAAGGACAGGCAATCCTAGCTAATTTGACTATTTTGAGAACATTGGTAATATCTATTTCAGCTTTCGGGGACTGTTGTACGGTTTTTGACTATTGTGGCACATTGTGTAGTTCAGATTGTCGGTTTCACCAGCAGAGGACCACAGGCGAGTACAGTTTATTGTCTGCATTTCGATATTGATCTTTACTATATTTCATTGATTAGTCATTGATTATGTGATTATTTTCTATTATAAATTGTTGAGTCGGGAATGAGAAGTACCAACGATGTGTGATCTGACCTTAGACCGTGTAGACCGTGTTGCATTTATTTCTTGTAGACAGTAATTTATTTATTTCTTGTAGACAGTGTAGACAGTGATTTATTTATTGCAAAGTAGACAGTGTAGACCGTGATTATTACTGTATTTAAACTGTGTAGATCGTGATTAATATTTTGTAGACAGTATTTCTTTACTGCAATATTAATTGTAGACTGTGTAACTTTAGACCGTGTAGACCGTGTCGCATAATTGTCCCGAGACCGATCACATATCAAAGGTACTTCTAACAGTTGGGAAAAGTATTTTGTGTCTAATTATGGTTACTGGTTTTCCGTATTTACTGTTTATTTTCAAAACTCATGATTGATGTCTAACCTTTGTTTTATAGCCATTTTCTTTATTTGAAATTGCATTCAGTGAATTGTGCTCGTTCCATTCCTGACTGGAAACCAACATTTTCAGGTTAGCCGTGGATTCACTTAGCGTGGGAGATACGGGGGTACTTGCGGACAAAAGCCTAGAGACTAACTAGATAGTGGATTTGTAGTCATTCAAATATTTGTACAAGTTTATATTTTTCTACAATGTAAATCTTGTGAATGTTGTAAAATTAAATAAGTTTGTGAATGAGCATTATTTGTGATTTGATCTTCATGGCCGTGACAGCGTTCTACCGCCGACACTGCGGTGTAGGCTGGCTTAGACACGCCTCGTATCCGTTTAAAAAAAAAGGGTACGGGTTGTGACAAGTTTTTGTGGTGGCCCATGCAGGTCTGTTTCCGCAAATCATGCGAACTCGTGATAGTACTTAAGTTAGTCGTACTATTGCGAGCCTGCGACCAGGAAATGCTCATTCACGAGTTAGGGATTAATTTAATTTAAAGGAATGACTAGGACTAGGAGTCCCTTATACAAATTGACCGATGGGTAGTCTAGGCCATGCAATTTAGGATGAGTGTTATCAATTTTGATAGTTTGTCAAATCCCCATAGGTACACTACTACCTCTTGATTGGAAGATATGGTCCAATGTGGATAAGTTATTCACCTGGAGCGGCAGAGCTTCCTGGAATTGATGACCTCACCTAGATAAGTTGTTCAATTTCTTCTCGTTGCCTCTTTAGATATCATCCTCATATCTTAGTCCAAATTGCCTAATTAGTTCCTATTTTGCCCTAAGAATTATTATTTTATTTAATGTTGATTATGTTACCCATATACGAACCTCGAGTTAATTTCGATTCAAGGTTTTCCTCCATAGTTTGAATGCACATGAGATAGATACTAGAGGGTTCGTATTTCTTTTGTCTTCAGTTATTTCCTCCCCGTTCAATCTCTATTTTAAGGGTGGTGACTGATAGGACAAATGCTTACGCTCTATTTCATGGTCAACTTGTTTGAAACTCTAGAAGCTCAGGAATTTGTACAGATATAGTTAAGAGAATGTTAGTTAACTCATAATGGCAGGACAGCAGCGCACTGTCACCATTTATTTGAATTATGGAGACTATGGGTTCACTACAGCCAACAGCGCACTGGCGGGACACGACCCCCAGAATTAAAATTAGTCTAAGAAAATATAGGTTATAGAATATGCTAAACCTAGGGCTAGTGGTCCTCTTGATCGTAGATTCCCTAGAGTCGAGATAAGGTAGAGTATCTGATAGCATGTCACACTTGAATCACGGAACCAAGAGGTTACCATCGCCTGGGTATACGGACGAGACATAATCCTCGGTGAAATAATTTTAGACGTGATTACAAGTTAGGATACTATAGAGGATAGAAAAATGCCCTGTATGTCCCGTAGGATCCAAAACAAATACTAGAGGAAGTTCTGTAAGTTGGGTAGCACGTTTCCCGATCTAGCATCCCGTGGTTCATGTGATCTATTGACAAGATAATTGACTGACACTAATAGATGCACCGGGAATATTGAATTTAGAGATCCATTAGTCGACCAAGGCTTTGTGGATAAGAAGATAGTAGGATGACCGTGTAAGCTAGAACACCAGGTAAGTTTGGATTCTCTCTAAACTCGAACTACTTGTGTCTCTTTTCAAAAATCTCGCATAATTGTATTTGACTATCTTAACCAACGCTGCTATTACAGCCTAGTTTTGCAAGCTCACTCTGTTCTCGAGCTTGACTCGAGGCATATGTTTAGTGGGGACGCCTACTCACATATTGTCTAATCAGAATCGATGTATTATGGTCTGATCAGCCGTAGTGCACCCGGTTCGCCCTCCCTCTGATTTACCTATGAGGATTGAGATGAAGATGTCTCTAGGATCTCATCCGCGACTGCATTGACAATTCCTCTTGAATTATACATTTGCCTTTGAATCTCATAATTGTATTCAGTGACATCTCCCTTGAACTCTATTGTTTTTCACCGATTTGGAAAGACGAAAGCTCGTGATGGTAGAGAGATACCGCGTATCCCCATGGCTATGGTAGTTGTATACACAAGGGTAGTTATCATCAGCCAGCCATGTGATCGAATTACTCGTTCTCCTCTCGACCCCAAACTGTTATCGGAACTTTCAAGCCATCTGAACTTAAGAATGATTAGGGTTCTACCCTTAGGCAAAATGCCAACCTAGGAGACTATCTAATCTCAAGAAACCAAATGTCGTGAGCCTCTAATTATTTGCCTGAAGCTTGTTTTAACCAGAAATTCTTAATCTTCAACTCAGCCTTTCCTCGGCCAAAGCCCACGGTTTAGACATGAGTTGAATAAACAAGGTAAGGACAATCATTTACCGTGACTATGGTAGACACTCATCCCGAGATTGGTTTTCAACAAATATTGTCCTAGTTATGTAAATTTCATAATTAAGACCTAACTAGTATTGGAACACCACAGCTTAAATACATGTCATATTATGACCTACCAGTTATCAACAATAATGCATGACCAATGCAGCCCATACCGCTAGAACCCTTGTGACCATAATCTAGCAGGCTTGACACATATAAAGATTCACGACTCAGTTGTTAGAAATTCTTTTCTTATGATGTGCCTTAGAGTTGGTTACCCCGTGATAACTCTCGTATACTAGGGACGAGTAGATCATTCTATTTTATCGACCACGTGTCATTGTACACGCTCATTTTCCACTTATTGAGGAACGATCCTTGAGTGACCTATATCTACGGTATTTCATTACGTCGTGCCTTAATCCTTATTAACAAGAGTTGGGGCACAACATCCCGATTTTGAAATTTTTCTAACCTCAATATTCCTAAGACCATGTCCTATTTCCAAGGTGGGTAGACCGTAAGCCTTCTAAATTTTTGGATATACGGGGAGTACCGATTGATTAGAATAATTTTCCATGATAGTTAGTGCCCCCATGGACTCCCACCTTCTATTTAGATCATTTTGTATCCCCGACCGTGTCATTAATAATCGAAACACAAGATCAGCTGTTACTCTCCAGCAAATTTTATATACAAGATCTAGACGTTTCCACCTTCATCTAGGTATATCATGTCCCGCTCAAACACGTCCCCTTGTACTCTATTTTTTATGATACGACTTTAAGGACTAGCTATAATCCTTACCATAATACCCGTATGCTTTCCGACTACAATTAGAGACTCAACCTCGACTCAAACCTGTCAACCCAATATATGGTTGTGATCTACTCGAAGCCCACTTCGTACATATCACTAGTGTGCCACGAAATTGTGTCTTCTCATGCTACTTAAACACAAAAGTCACGGAAGACGCACCTTCAGGGCTTACATAACCTATTTAACCAATCCGACTGCCCAACTACCTCAACCACTTGGGCGGAAACTTATCCCAGGTTACCCTAACCTAGCAGAAATAGTTTATCATGGGGATATTGTCCAGTCAAAATAGATTGAAATCCTAGGTTCATCCAACCAACGATTGATGTCCAACCAGGAAACCCATTAAGATCCCGTAAAACCCATCCATGCATACCCCCATATTTGGACTATTAAAACTGAACTATTTGAAATAGGTTCCTACACCTATTAGGTAGTCTCCACTTCTTAGAATGTGAAGTCATTCGTAACCTACATTCCATCTACCTGGAAGTTGCGATACGATCTTGCATTGCATTTATAACCCTTGTTCGTGTGTTTAAATAACCACGGAAAAGGATCACAATCTTGATTTCTCAAATTCCGTTCCATTATGAAGTCTCGTTCAGATAAAATTTTGAGAACGAAATTTGTGTATTGCATGGATTGCAATCCCCTCTAGGAAACGAAGAGTTCTTCGATTTAGCAAGCGACTAGACTAGAGTAGCACAATCTAGCAAATAAGCCATTGGCTCATAGACTTCCTTCCTATCTGCATCATTAGGTACTCTTTACCGCCCTGGAAATTCATACTTGCTCTTGATTACTCCTCCTTATCTTCCTGTCCTTCCTATTGCAGAGCGACATATAATTATGCTAATTAGAATTTATTTATATTTCTTAGTCTGCTTGAGTAAATTTGTCGCTTGTTAGATTTTGGGTTGTTTAATAGAGAGGATAGGATTATAGAGGCCATAAGTAGTAGATATCTATGGTAGAAATTTTAGCCAGTAGTTGGAAGATTATAAAAATTTTATGTGGCATAACTTGAGGGAGTAGTGTGTCCAAAGGTGGGTAGAAGTCCTCGGAGTTTCGTAATTGCAAAAATGGCTAGGAGGAGGATATAAACTGTTTTTGGAGGAATTAAAATTCAAGGAGATTAAGGTAATGGTAGATTTTCTTGTTGAATTTAAGGAATAGTTATGAATTAAGAATTTCGAGGACGAAATTATTTTTAAGGTGGGTAGATTTGTAGCTCCCCTTCCCGAAAATATTTTAAAAATATTTTATTTTATTTATTTTATTTAAATGGTGATTTTAGATTTTTATAACAATTATTTAGTTTATTATTACGGTAGATGACTTTAGCCATAGCTCAGTTTTGAAGTACTAGATGACTAGGAATCATGGCATGGATAGTACAGTGGCGTGCTTTGACTAGTGTATTAGCCCTGGTAGGGAAGGCCGAGCCATAGTGATGTCCTAACTAGGAAAACCAGGCCAAGTTGCGACTTAACCCTTACCGAAAATTATTTATTTATTAATTATTATTGAGTTTTAGGGAACCCGGTTATACCAAACTAGTCCAGATTGGACCGAACCGAGCCCAAGCCTATGTAGTCATGCGGTACATCCAAAGACATTCGTGTTGATGAAATTTGGTATGAGGGTGTTGTATTTCGTGTTAATGACTTAATGAATATTTTCTAAAATATTCGTTAATTATTTATTATTAAATATCATCATTTGTAGAATTTGGGTCCTGGTATATTTCAGGATTTTTAGACCGTATATAATGGTATATACAGCATTATTGATTTATTATATGACATTATTATTATTATTATTGGTTAAATTTATTTGGTTATCAAATGAATGTTATTAATGTATACATATTCATATTATAGGAATAGGCCTTACTCTAAGAATATATAATATTAGATTTTTATTTAGATTTTTAGGGATATTATTATACTAGTATTCATAGGAATATATATATATATATATATATATATATATATATATATATATATATATATGTGTGTGTGTGTGTGTGTGTGTGTGTGTGTGTGTGTGTGTGTGTGTGTGTAATACTTATAACTCAAAATATTAACTCTTATTCCTATATAATGGGAAGACTACGTACAAGAATACATAAATATATATATATATATATATATATATATATATATATATATATATATATATATATATATATATATATATATATATATATGTTATATATATATGTTATATATAGAAATATATATATTTATATGTGGGGATATATATATTTAGAGATCTATATATTTATATATATATATATATATATATATATATATATATATAAATATGTATAGTTATATATAATAATAAAAAAGACAAGTAGCTGTGGACCTAAGTCCACAGCAAACTGCCCCAACCCAAGGAAACCCGAGAGCCCAAGGCCCGAGCTAAAACCCCATCACAGCCAGGGCCACATGCCCATCCTCCCAACACGGGAAGAAGGCCGACTTACTGTGCTCGAAACTGGGAGGTTAAAACGTATAAGTAGGAATAGAACGAGAGGATTACACGCGAAACCCTAACCTCGACATCCCCTGCGCGCGCCCCAATCCCCTGCCCGCGCGCGTGCGGCCTCCGCACCGCCGCCGTGACGGCCGGCCGCTGGCCGGAGGTATGCAACAGTAGCTTCGCGCAGCGGCGCAACAGACGAACCCCGAAACAGCCGACTGTAAGCACCCACTTTCGAGGCCGACGTTCTCCCTCCTCGGTCGACAAAATTTCGTCCCGATTGCGCAGGTGCGTTCACAATATAACCATCTTTAATTCCCATTAAATAGTTTGAATTTTTGTGACCCGAAACTCGAGAAAAATCGATGAAAACTTCATCGAAAAACCTGTCCAAAACAGGGCGTATAACAGTCCAAACACCCGACTTGGAAGGCGATTTCTCGCTCATCCAGAGACCAATTCGAAAATCTATTTGAAGGTAGTCCTAGACAACATATAGGACTCCATGGCCCTTTTTGTCGAATCAGAAATAATCGACTATGTGTCGAGAAATCGAATCCTAAAGTTTACTAAAAACCTGTTTTAAAAACATTGAAAATCGCTCCACACGACGTGCGTCCCGCCAATACGGACGACGTGGTCGCGAACCGAAAGCATCGAAAGCTGCGTATCGGCTTCGTGATCGTGTGGGCTTTGACGGAACTTGAATTGGTCGCGTGTGCGCGACGAATTTGATACGTATCCGTCGAAATTCTCCGTATCGGCCTCTGTGCAAATTCTCCAATTACTTTGTGCACGCTCGTCAGATCGAGACGAAACTTGTGCCATCAGAACCGTATCATTTTTCTGGTCATGTATGCCAAGTTTGGTCCGATTCCGAGACAGTTGATAAAATCGTCGTTTTGCGGGCCCCACGGTCCCACTCAACGGGCGATTTTGTGCACGGCCTGCCGGAATCCAACTTTGGACATACGGTTGGGTTCGTATCAGAAAACTGGATCCGTAGACATAGTTTGACGACTTTAGAGACCATTGACTCTGGCACGCTTTCCGGTGCAAAGCGGGTCCAACGGCGGACATCGTTTTTGCCCAAAATTATCGTTTTGTCCCTGTGTCCAGAATTGGACTTAAGGACAGGCAATCCTAGCTAATTTGACTATTCTGAGAACATTGGTAATGTCTATTTCAGCTTTCGGGGACTGTTGTACGGGTTTTGACTATTATGGCACATTGTGTAGTTCAGACTGTCGGTTTCACCAGTAGAGGACCACAGGCGAGTACAGTTTATTGTCTGCATTTCGATATTGATCTTTACTATATTTCATTGATTAGTCATTGATTATGTGATTATTTTCTATTATAAATTGTTGAGTCGGGAATGAGAAGTACCAACGATGTGTGATCTGACCTTAGACCGTGTAGACCGTGTAGACCGTGTTGCATTTATTTCTTGTAGACAGTATAGGCAGTGATTTATTTATTTCTTGTAGACAGTGTGGACAGTAATTTATTTATTGCAAAGTAGACAGTGTAGACCGTGATTATTACTGTATTTAAACTGTGTAGATCGTGATTAATATTTTGTAGACAGTATTTCTTTACTGCAATATTAATTGTAGACCGTGTAACTTTAGACCGTGTAACTTTAGACCGTGTAGACCGTGTCACATAATTGTTCCGAGACCGATCACATATCAAAGGTACTTCTAACAGTTGGGGAAAGTATTTTGTGTCTAATTATGGTTACTGGTTTTCCGTATTTACTGTTTATTTTCAAAACTCATGATTGATGTCTAACCTTTGTTTTATAGTCATTTTCTTTATTTGAAATTGCATTCAGTGAATTGTGCTCGTTTCATTCCTGACTGGAAACCAACATTTTTAGGTTAGCCGTGGATTCACTTAGCGTGGGAGATACGGGGGTACTTGCGGACAAAAGCCTAGAGACTAACTAGATAGTGGATTTGTAGTCATTCCAATATTTGTACAAGTTTATATTTTTCTACAATGTAAATCTTGTGAATGTTGTAAAATTAAATTAGTTTGTGAATGAGCATTATTTGTGATTTGATCTTCATGGCCGTGACAACGTTCTACCGCCGACACTGCGGTGTAGGCTGGCTTGGACACGCCTCGTATCCGTTTTAAAAAAAAAGGGTGCGGGTCGTGACAATTTTTATGTTATCAGGGGGGAATGGATTCAAGTTGTTTAGTTAATCTTTGTTTCAAGAGAGACATAGTTTCCTGCCGTATCACACATGAAAGTACCGTGGAATTTTTAAAGCATCAAGTGTGTGGTCAATGGACTTCTTTGGATCCACTTTCCTTTCGTTTCAAGTTTTTGCATTCTGATGGGACTGAACTGTATGTTGACAGTAATTTTTGGCTTCGGTCCTTGGTTGGGGGTTTCAATGGTACCCATGACGTGAGCTTTGATCTATTTGTGGAGCAAGTATACCCTCCATGTTCTTCATCGACATCTTTTCCTTGTCAAAGCATTCCTATGGAACCTTTGTCTTCCTCTTCTAGTTCCTTGAGTAGTAGATGTTTTCCTACTGTAAAGGATAAACGAGTAGTAGAATTTTATGAGGGTTCAATTGAGACAGTAAAGAAGAGGAAATCAGATAAGTGGCCTGGATCAATTACAGGCGTTAGTCAGATTTTCCTAAATGGTGTTGAAGAAGTTAGGCACGCTGTTAGGAAGGTATGTTTTGAATCTCGTCATCCATTCCATATTCTAAAATCTGAGCCGGGGAGGTACACCGTTTGCTGCAAGAATTACAAGACCCATGCTTGTTTGTGGAGCTTCCATGCTATATCCATTTCGAAAGATAATCAAATTTTTGAGGTGAAGAGGTATGTGGGAGCACACAATTGTGGAGCTAACTATATGAATAAAGGTAATATAGTTGTTCCAGTAAAGTTTGTAAAAAGTTTGGTTAGTGACATTGTTCGGATGGATCCTAAAAAGTCGGCAAAATCAGTTGTTGATGAATTCAAGGTTGACTACGGTTTATCTCTTACCTACGGGCAGGCATACCATGGCATTAGGTTGGTGCGCCAAGAAATGTATGGAGATGATGTTAGAGCTTACAGCGACTTGTGTTGGTATGTCGAAAAGGTAAAGAAAACCAATATTGGTTCCGTTATCGACTTTCAGAAAGATGATACGTCAATGAGGTTTCAGCGGCTTTTTCTTTCATATGGGGCTTGTGTCGAAGGCTTTCAATATTGTCGCCCGATGCTATATTTGGATGCGACTTTCCTTACAGGGAGGTTTAGAGGGTGTTTGATGTCTGCTACAACGAAGAATGGTAACCAACAGTTCTACCCTATTGCCTACGGTATAGTCTCGGGCGAAGATGGTGACAATTGGGAATGGTTCCTTATAAATCTCAAGAATGTTGTTGGATGTAGTAGGCGTATCGTTTTTCTTTCAGATCAAGGCACCGGTTTAGTTTCTGAAGTTCCCAAAGTGTTCCCTACTGCTTACCATCGCTATTGCTATTATCACATGAAGAATAACATACCACTGAAGGAGAAAGGAAATGAAAGAGTGTATCTCATGTACTTGAAGCTTGGAGGCAAGCAGTATATGCTCTAACTCCAAGTGTGTAAATGAGACAGATATATGCAGCTTTTCTATGCATTTTCCTTTATTTTAACAAGTAGAATGAATATTCTCCGTATAAATAGCACGGAGAATGTCATTATCTGTATTAATTCACACGGAGAATGACATTATCTGTTTTAAATTATACATAGAATGTCATTCTCCGTGTCATTTAGAATGGAGAATGTCATTCTCCGTCAATTTAGAACGGAGAATACAATCCTTATGCGTTCTAACAATGGAAATGACTATTCTCCGTGCTATTCTTCGTGTTATTCTCCGTTTAAAAATACACGGAGAATGACATTCTTCATGTTAAATTAAACGGAGAATGGTCCTTGTTTTTATGTGCTTGTTCCTTGATTTCCATCTTTATTAATTAGTCTTTTTCCCTGTATAAAGGTGGGTATAAACAAGCAATTAAGAAGATTTATGATCTGAATTGTGGTCATGTTATGAAATGGATGGATAAACAAAAGCCTGAAAATTGGTCAAATACATTCTTTCCGGGATGTAGATACGGCGAGGTTGCTTCTAGTTGTGCAGAGTCATTCAATTCATGGATAAAGGCTGAGAAGAAAATGCCTATTTCAGCACTTGTAAATGTCATTCGAGTGAAGATGATGAAGATGATCTCAGATCGCCACAAGGATGCAAGTGATTTCAATAACATATTGACTCCATACGCCGAGAATATGCTAAAGCAGCTTACAGATGATGACATGTCTTATAAGGTATATCGGTCTGGTGATTTCGAGTTTGAGGTGATGGCAGATACTTCCTCCCACTTGGTGAATCTTCTTGATTGGCATTGTAGTTGTCGTAGATGGAAGGTATATGGATTCCCATGCAGCCATGCAATCCAATGCATCAGATTTGGTTCAGGTAAATCCGTCTACGATTTTGTGGAGCAATATTGGACATCAGATTTCTACCAGAAGCTATATTCATGTGCTATTCGTCCAGTTCCAGATTCTGGAAAACAGTTTGAAAATAATTCAACTGATTTGGTCCTACCTCCTGTTCCGAAACGGGGTCCCGGTCGACCAAAGGTGGACAGTTATAAGAGCAATTATGAAAACAAGGGAAAAGAGAAGAGGAAGGTTAGGTGCCATAATTGTCTAGAATTAGGTAATCACAATCGCAGCACTTGCCCTCTCCCCCCATGTGCTTCTACGGTGGTCGAGGAGGCAGTGCCCCCTCGTTAATACATATACATATATTCTTCCTTTTATATAACTATTTTTTTTTCCATACATTTCTTACAATTTTGATATCAATGGTGCTATTTTGAAGTCTGTTATATCTAATGTTTCACAGTTTTTGAATGCATAATGACCATTCTCCGTCATTCTTAGACGGAGAATGTCATTCTCCGTTTCAAATTACACAGAGAATAGCATTCTCATTTGTTCTAACAATGAGAATGTCATTCGCCGTGTAATTTCTATTCATTTTAACACTTAGAATGACATTCTCCGTGTTAGGTGACACGGAGAATGACATTCTTTGTGTCACCTAACACGGAGAATGTCATTCTCCGTGTTATGTGACACGGAGAATGACATTCTCTGTTTCAATTTAACACGGAGAATGACATTTTATGTGTTAGGTGACACAGATAATGCCATTCTCCGTTTTAGGTGACACGGAGAATGACATTCTCCGTGTCGATTTAAAACGGAGAATGACAATTTAAACAAATAATGACATTCTCCGTGTGGATTTAAAAGAAGAATGCCATTCTACGTGTTAGGTGACACGGAGAATGATATTCTGTGTGTCACCTAACACACAGAATGTCATTCTCCGTGTTATGTGACACGGAGAATGACATACTCCGTGTCAGGTGACACGGAGAATGACATTCTATGTGTTAGATGACACACAGAATGTTATTCTCCGTGTTAAATCTCATTCTACGTGTTAATCTAGGACGGAGAATGGCATTCTAAGTATTAAAACGAATGGAAATGTTCATTCTCCGTGCCATTCTTCTTGTAATTCAGGACGGAGAATGATTCTCCGTTTCGGGTAACACGGAGAATGGAATTCTCATTCGTTTCAATACTGGGAAATCCATTCTCCGTTTTAACTTATATGGAGAATGAAAATTCTCATGCACTATAAGACTATAAATGCCATTCTTCGTTTAATTCAACACGGAGAATGACATTCTCCGTGTTGAATTAAACGGAGAATGGCATTATCATTTTAATTAAAACATAAAATGTCATATTCTAATGTGTACTTTAATTTAACACGGAGAATGAACATTCTCATTTGTACTTTGAATGTCATATTATCCGTGATTTTATTATAGAATGCACCGCAGATGTTACAAAGTATACAGACAGAGAAAAATAAAATTGAAACAAGAAGTTCTTTTATTAATATGTGTTCAAAGGATCTATTACAGATTAAGAAAGACTTTAATATGTGTTCAAAAGCTCTATTACAGATTCAGAAAGACTCATACTGTTCTTCTACAAAGGATCTATTACAAAGACTCATATTGTTCTTAAAGAAAGCATCTATTACAAATTCAGAAAGGCCTAAAGAAGCATACAAGCAGGTTTATCTTCACAGAAGTGCAACCCTTATTCATCTTGGTGCACATACGAGAGGGTTTATCTTCACAGAAGATAGCATCGAAGCGTATTCCTCCTTTCCTGTACCCGCAACCCCGAATGCCGGAATGAGCAGAACAAAGCACAACTTGTGGCTCTTCCGGAATAACGGGGTGGCTCTGCCAAGGGAATGCTAGACCGTTTCTGAGAAGGGCATAACATGACACCCCAACTTTTTGACAAAGCACGAGGACTGCCAAGATGTTGTTCAGGTTCGAACAAGGTCTTCCAATGCATCTCGAGATTCACTAATACGTGTTCTTCTACAAGGACATAACTACTTTGAACGAAGAGATCCACAGCCAACAGCAAAATGATGTCAGGCCATTCTTCTCTCAAAACTAAGTCAGGGTCGTGCATAATGGAAATGCTATGAAGATGATGGAGTTTGCTCCTCAAGAAAGCCCTTTATATAGGACATAATGTCCAATAAATGCAGATGAACCTAATAGTCAGCATAATGAATCTCATTTAATAGGTTCATTCTGCAAACTACTCAACTGCCCACCCCCCCCAATAAAGAATGTGGCATTTAATAGTTGTTACAAGTGTAATTTAAAACGGACAATGGTCTATCATGCATGGAATGACCATTCTCCGTTTTAAATGATACGGAGAATAACATTCTCTGTGCTAAATAACACGGAGAATGACATTCTCTGTGTAATTTAAAACTAAAATGACCATTCTCCGTTTAAAACACGGAGAATGACATTCTCCGTCTTGCTTAACACGGAGATTGACCATCGTCAGTGTTTTAAAACTAAAAAGACTATTCTCCGTGTTAAATAACACGGAGAATAGCATTCTCCGTCTTACTTAACACGGAGAATACATTCTCCATGCTAAGTAAGACGGAGAATGCTATTCTCCGTGTTATTTAACACGGAGAATGTCCATCCTTATGCGTTTTAACATGGAGAATGACCAATCTCCGTGTTATTTAACACGGAGATTGATATTCTCCGTTTTATTTAACACGGAGATTGATATTCTCCGTTTTATTTAACACGGAGAATGGTCATCCTCATGCGTTTAAAAACTGGAATGACCATTCACCGTGTTATTTAGCACGAAGAATATTCATTCTCCTATAAGTACAACAGAGATAGTGTCAGCCCAATGATTGTATCATGTTTTTGAATATGGTTAATATGTTAAGTTTAGCATTTCATTATCACTAATCTTTATACTATCGCTATAGCATTTCTACTTATACTTATACCTTTGGTGATATATGCCTATTGGTTTACATCTTAGTGATATGAGCTTATCTATCTTAAGTTTAATTGGGTTGCCAAAATCAAAACTATGTTTTTGATTGTGGTCATTCAATTAAGTTTAATCATTATGATATCACTAACATTTATGCCATCACCTTAGCACTTATACTTAAACTTTGCATAGTCCTAATGTGCTTTAATTTATCATACTTGCTACTATGTATATTGCTTTGTTCGTCTAACATGTACATGCAGAAAAGCAATAAACAAGATCAATGTGGACATATGCAATGAAGAAATCATGGTGGGCCAAAGACGACGGATCCCACAAGATTTCTCTGAACCACCCGACGACATCTCTGGAGCCACGCACCGGGGGTTCCGCTGCCCGGTCAGCGGACGGGGGTCGAGGGGGCAGCGCCCCTCGTCGGGGGTTCGGGGGCGAAGCCCCCGAAAGGTATTCAGTTTTTACAAACTGGATATCTTTGGACAGCTGCCGCCAAGGGAAAAGCCAGCACCTTTCAAAGGAAGAAGCCAAGCCATGCCATCATCATTTCAAGACTCTGAAGAAACCTGCACCTGTCTAAGTATATCTGGAGTCTGTAATGAGTCTTAGGAATAATTGTAAACACAAGAAATGGATGGCAAAATCGAAAGCTAGGGCAGAAATAAGCCCAGGATCATTTTTGGTGGATAAGCGGCATACCGACGGTATACCGGAGTATACCGACGGTATACCGGTTTTTGTTTACAGAAAATTTCTGTTTACAAAACCGGCATACCGACGGCATACCGGATCATACCGACGGTATACCGCTTCCGAAACGTTAAAATTCCAACGGTCGGATTTCCAGCAATTAATGATCCCAACGGCTCTATTTCTAGCCGTTGCAATTCCAGACCGGTATACCGGCGGTATGCCGGATCATACCGGCGGTATGCCGGTTCGTGGACTGAAAAGTTGCCTTGAGCTCTTTTCAATGCTTTGGTTATAAATAGCCTTGAACCCCTTCATTCAAGGTTGATGCTTTGAGCCTAAAAATTTCTAAACCACCAAAGCCTATCCACAAACAACTCTACAAAGCTTTCATTTGCCATTCACAAATTGTGTTAGAGTTATTGAGTTGAAAAGTGAGATCTTCATCCTATTGTATAAGGAGATCAAAACCTATTGTGAAAGGTTGAAGTTGGAGAGTCTTCGTATCCAAACTCTCGGTTGAAGTTGGGGAGTCTTCGTATCCAAACTCTCGGTTGAAGTCGGAGAGCCCTTCGGATTAAAGCTCTTGTGTAAGAAGTTGGCGAGTTCTTCGGATCCAAACTCGTGTGTAACTATTTGCTCAAATAGTGGATTAAAGCCGGAGAGAGTTCCGGGACGACTGCCTCTTAGGAGGATACCAGGATATATCGGGTGTCGGTATTGTATTTGCTTCTTCTCTTGCACTTATATTTTTAATTGCCAATTTGCTTGTGCTAAGTGCTTGATTAGTTAGCTTGACCCTATTCATCCCCCCCTCTAGGGTTCCTACAGATAGGACATTCTCCGTGTTCATTAAAACGGAGAATGCCATTATCCGTTTTAAATTACACGGAGAATGGCACAAAATGGCATTCCTCATTGTGAACTTGACACAGAATAGTCATTGAAAAATGATATATATATAGATATATATATATTTTATGATATATATATATATATATATATATATATATCTTATAGATCTATATATATATATATATATATATATATATATATATATATATATATCTAATATATTTATTATATATATATATTAATATTATATATATATATATATATATATATATATTTTATGATATATATATATATTTATATATATATATATATATTTTTATGATATATATTATCTATATATATATATATATATATATTATATAAAAAAAAAAAAAAAAAAAAAAAAAAAAAAATATATATTTTATATATATATAAAATTATATATATATATATCATAAATATATAATATATATATATATATATATATATATATATTATATATATATATATATATATAATATATATATATATATATTAATATATATACAATGTAATACAAGACAGCAGATGTAACCAAAAGACGCAAACACAGAAGAATATAACTGCATTTTCATATATACAGAACAATAATAATATATACAGAGCAGATGTAACAAAAGACACACGAGAATATAACTGCATTTTCATTTTCATATATACAGAACAATGTAATATACAATTCTTTCTTAGTACATTGTCATTTTTATAATGTGTTCATCATTTGTATTTGGACTTTTAAGCAACCTCTTAAGCCATTGCAACCTAACTTTTGTAATCCTATTGTGAATTTTGTCATCGTCATTTCCTTTTGCTGGTATTGTGAACGGATGAATCATCAAGCACCTCATAAATGCTGTGTACAAGAGGCAGTTGGGTGCTTTTTGTTGTGGGCAATTTGAACGAAAGTTCGTATTTGTGCTTTCATACTCTATCGTCGCCTTGTATTTTTGCCTCATCATGTCAATTTTTCTCCTTATAATAGGCTCTAAGACCTCCTTCATATATTCTGCATCTGCCTTTCTCGATTCGTACGTGTTTTGCTCCAAGGAGTTGTAGTGTGCCCACTCGTACGAGCTGAAGTTGAATGTCAGGAGTGTATAGTGTTTTATACCATCATTAAAGACATGAATGAATAGCCATTCTATGTCATCCTGTAAACCCATGATTAGGTCATCGACATATGTTTTGAAAGTTTCAATGGCATCGGCTTTTGCATCTTCAACACGAGCATTGCGAACGATGGACTGTTTTCCAAAAAACAAAGACATAATAACATTAGTTAGTTTCATTAGTGTACACATGAATAGGAGGGATGTTTCAGTTTTGATTCTTACCAATGTGTGGGGCAACATAAATGCAGACCATTTATGTTGCACCTCTTGTGAACTTGATTGTGGTTCATTTCTTGATTTTTCTTGTTCTTGTTTCATCTTCATTATTACTATGTTTAGTACAGCAGCCTCCATGTCTTGATAGTTGAATATGTCTTGCATGTCTATTACTGTCAGAATAATTTCAACTTTATTTTGACTTGCAAGAGAACAATATACAAGATTACTGCACATAAATTTAGTTCAGTTAGATTAAATCAATAGAAATGGACAAAAATAATTGTGAAAAAGACGAAAGGAATATAGAAGAATACATACAATGGAGCCATCTTGTTTTTGAATACGAGGTCCTTGTAAAGCTGTTGCAGCTCTTCATCTGCCTCATTCCAAAGTCTGAGGTCCTCGCATTCCCTGAGTATGTCGCCATTTTTTACCAGTTCTGCAATTCTGGCTTCTTCTTTGGATGCTGAATCATCCTTCTTATTGTTTTTTTTTTTTTGCTCTGGGTTTGGGTTGAGGTTTTGGCTTCGGATCGTCCTTAAGCTTCTGCCTTTTTGTTGTATTCTTCCCTTGGGGAGTAAATCATCATTAGTTATTACATCTGATGGTTTTGGCTCCCTCTTTCCCTCCTTCCTAATACTGTTTTGCATACTTCTAGTTCGACAGGTTTGTCAGGTTGTTTTTTTGAATTTGTTGAGGCTCTGTAAGCTGCAATGCATCAATTATGGCTTTTTGATTATTGATTTCAGCATCCTTTTCAATGGCTTCTTTACTCAACAATTCAACTTCCCCTTGAAGTTTGTTTTTCTCATCAGCGAGCCTTTTATTTGCTCGTCTCAGCTGCTCTGTTATTTGCACAGATATAAAACAAACATCAACGAAAGGTACGATGTCAATAAAAAAAAAGGTAAAGAACATTCTCAGTTTTAACAATGGAAAAGACATTCTCCGTGTCATTAGTACACGGAGAATGACATTCTCCGTTTTAATTTAAACGGAGAATATCATTCTCCGTGTTAAATAACACGGAGAATGTCATTCTCTCTGTACTAATGACACGGAGAATGTCATTCTCATGTGTAATTTAAACGGAGAATGTCATTCTCCGTGTGACAATAGGATTTAACATTCTCCGTTTAATCTAAAACGAAGAATGTCATTCTCCGTGTAATTATACACGGAGAACTGTTCATTCTACTACATGTAACAAGGAGAATGTCATTCTCCGTGTTACTTAAAACGGAGAATGTCATTATCCGTGTCATTTAAAATGGAGAATATCATTCTCCGTGTTACTTAAAACGGAGAATGAACAATCTCCTGCAACATAAAACGGAGAATGGCCATTTAACTGCAATAAAACATGGAGAATGACAAATCATAAATATACAAAAGAGCAAATTTTACCTTGTGCCGCATCCTTTTCAATCGCTGCTTTATTCAACAATTCAACCTTCTCTTGAAGCTGTTTTTTCTCCTAAACAAGCCTGTTATTTGCTTTTCTAAGCTGCTCTGTTATTTGCACTGTTATAAAACAAACAAGAATGAAAGTTACGATGTGAATTAAAAAAAAGGTAAAGATTTCTCAATTTAACAATGGAAAAGACCATTCTCCGTGTTAATTTAACACGGAGAATATCATTCTCCGTATTAAATGACACGGAGAATGACATTCTCCGTGTTAAATTGAACGAAGAATGTCATTTTATTGTAATAAAACTTGTAGAATTATAAATCTCAAATTTAAAAAAGAGAAGATTTTACCTTGTGCTTCTAGCTCTTTAACTCTGTCACTGAGCATTGCATTATCATCGAAAAGTTCAAGGTTCTATGATCTCAAATCCTCCAATTGCTTCACTGAACCCTCTATTGTGCTTCTGATTGCTCGTTGATGGGCTTCTTGTACAAGCAGATCAGAATTCTGTCTTTTGATTTTCTCTAGTTCATGTGCCGAGCTCTCCATATCAGCTTTGACTGCACGGAGTTGTGCCTCTAGCTCTTTAATCTTTTCGAAGAGCTTCTCGTTCTGCGCCAGAAGATCAGAATTCTGTCTTCTTAATTCCTTCAATTCCAGTGCCAAGCCACCAACTGTGTCGCTGATTTCGACTTTTTCGACATCAACCTCAGCACCAGGTATCCCTTCTTCCCCTGTCTCTCCCCTTCCCTCTTGTGGAATTTCTTCTTCTAGATGTTCCTCACCTTCCAGGTGTCCTCCTTCTTGCCCAACAGATATGACCAAGTTTTCGAATAATATGTACGGAGAATTCATTTCCTGGGGGTATTCGGTCCTGAGGAAGGTTGAGATTCTGTACCCATCACATGTGAAAAATCTTGGGTAATCTGGAATTAGTTCAAACTTCCTTTCCAGAAGGGTAGTATGTTCTGCAAACCAATATAGGAAGTATATTGTACAACCTTCCATTTTGGAGTAAACATTGGAGTAATTCCCTCTCACACATTTACTTGTACTCCTCTTTATGCTATCCATGACATATTCCAATATTAACCTTGGCCAGCATATACTGTTGATAGCTTCTATGCTGTCCACCAACGTGAAGAATTTGTAAGGCAAACTTGAACCGCCAGTTTTAGTGAAGAATACAGTTTGGCACAAGTGAAAGATCAACAGCTTGGCCAAATCATCTGGATTAGCAGTCTTATCTCCATTACGAAGCTGCTGTAATAATTGGAAGAACTTATCTTTCACTTCCTGGTTACTGACTTTTGCTTGTGTGCCCTTGGAATTAGTCAGCAACCTTGTAAAATGCGTTGTACACAGGTTAAAAGATTCTGGTGCTGGTGGCTGTTTCTGTGTCTCCATTACCAATTTTCTGCAGTTAAAATCAGTCTCGCTTTCTTCCCTAAGCGGTAGACCGAAGATGGTTGCCACATCATCGACGCTTGGCACTATTTGGACAGTGTTGCTCAACTGAAAGTAACCAACACCTTTCTTGTCTTCCCTGTAGGTTCCTATCAAGTTCTCAAGGCCTTCTGTTGCCTTCGCTAATTCTTTTGTCTCAACTCTGCTTTTGTAGAATATCTCAATTAAGTTCCAGAAACCGGTATTCTTTAAAGATTCAATGACTGGCACGGGTAAACATCCGCCATTTACAGTGACAACCTCCATAAGTTCTAGAGTTGTTTTGAAAGTAGCACGGAAAACTCTAGAATCCTTATTCCTGATAGTGGTTTTTTCTACAAAACAAGAAAAAAAAAAAAAAAAAACATAAACAATAAATTAGGTTTATGATAACTGTTATCCATTGATATAAGAAGAAAATGGTCATTCTCCGTTACTTTTAAACGGAGAATGACATTCTCCGTGTAAATATACAAGGTGAATGTCATTCTCCGTGTTAAATTTATAAGGAGAATGACATTCTCCGTATAATTTAGCACGGAGAATGTCATTCTCCTTGTAAATTTACAAGGAGAATGTCATTCTCCGTGTTAATTTACAAGGAGAATGTCATTCTCCGTGTTAAATTACACGGAGAATGTCATTCTCCCTGTAAATTAACAGAGAATGACATTCTCCCTGTATTTTAACACGAGAATGTCATTCTCCGTGTTAAATCACAGGGAGAATGACATTCTCCGTATAATTTAGCACGAGAATGTCATTCTCTTCTTGTAAATTTACAAGGAGAATGTCATTCTCCGTGTTAATTTACAAGAAGAATGTCATTCTCCGTGTTAAATTATAAGGAGAATGAATTTCTCCGTATAATTTAGCACGAAGAATGTCATTCTTCTTGTAAATTTACAAGGAGAATGTCATTCTCCGTGTTAAATTTACAAGGAAAATGTCATTCTCCGTGTTAAATTACACGGAGAATGTCATTCTCCCTGTAATTAATAGGAGAATGACATTCTCCCTGTATTTTAACACGGAGAATTTCATTCTCCGTGTTAATCACAGGGGAGAATGACATTCTCTGTGTTAATTTATACGGAGAATGACATTCTCCGTGTATATTAACACGGAGAATGACATTCTTCTTGTAAATTTACAGGAGAATGACATTCTCCTTGTAATTTACAAGGAGAATGACATTCTCCGTATAATTTAGCACGAAGATGACATTCTCCCCCTGTAAATATACAAGGTGAATGTCATTCTCCGTGTAATTTAGAAGTATATTGTACAACCTTCCATTTTGGAGTAAACATTGAGTAATCCCCTCCCACACATTTTACTTGTACTCCTCTTTATGCTATCCATGACATATTCCAATATTAACTTGGCCAGCATATACTGTTGATAGCTTCTATGCTGTCCACCAACGTGAAGAATTTGTACGACAAACTTGAACCGCCAGTTTAGTGAAGAATACAGTTTGGCACAATGGAAGATCAACAGCTTGGCCAAATCATCTGATTAGCATCTTATCTCCATTACGAAGCTGCTGTAATAATTGGAAGAACTTATCTTTCACTTCCTGGTTACTGACTTTTGCTTGTGTGCCCTTAGAATTAGTCAGCAACCTTGTAAAATGCATTGTACACAGGTTGAAAGATTCTGGTGCTGGTGGCTGTTTCGTGTCTCCATTACCATTTTCTGCAGTTAAAATCAGTCTCGCTTTCTTTCCCTAAGCAGTAGACCGAAGATGGTTGCCACATCATCGACGCTTGGCACTATTTGGACAGTTTTGCTCAACTGAAAGTAACCAACACCTTTCTTCTTTCTTCCCTGTAGGTTCCTATCAAGTTCTCAAGGCCTTCTGTTGCCTTCGCTAATTCTTTTATCTCACTCTGCTTTGTAGAATATCTCAATTAAGTTCCAAAACCGGTATTCTTTAAGATTCAATGACTGGCACGGGTAAACATCCGCCATTTACAGTGACAACCTCCATAAGTTCTAGAGTTGTTTTGAAAGTAGCACGGAAAACTCTAGAATCCTTATTCCTGATAGTGGTTTTTTCTACAAACAAGAAAAAAAACAAAAACAAAACATAAACAATAAATTAGGTTTATGATAACTGTTAATCCATTGATATAAGAAGAAATGGTCATTCTCCGTTTACTTTTAAACGGAGGACATTTTTGTGTATAACAAGGAGAATGTCATTCTCCGTGTTAAATTAAAGGCGAATGACATTCTCCGTATAATTTAGCACGGAGAATGTCATTCTCCTTGTAAATTTACAAGGAGAATGTCATTCTCCGTGTTAAATTTACAAGGAGAATGTCATTCTCCGTGTTTAAATTATACGGAGAATGTCATTCTCTCGTAATTAACAGGGAGAATGACTGATTCTCCTGTATTTAACACTAGAATGTCTTCTCCGTGTTAAATCACAGGGAGAATGACATCTCCGTATAATTTAGCACGGAGAATGTCATTCTCCTTGTAATTTACAAGAGAATGTCATTCCGTGTTAAATTTACAAGAGAATGTCATTCTCCGTGTTAAATTATAAGGGAATGACATTCTCCGTATATTTAGCACGAGAATGTCATTCTCCGTGTTAAATTTACAAGGAGAATGTCATTCTCCGTGTTAAATCATGGAGAATGTCATTCTCCCTGTAATTAACAGGGAAATGACATTCTCCCTGTATTTTACACGGAAAATGTCATTCTCCGTGTTAAATCACAAGGGAATGACATTCTCGTGTTAATTTACACGGAGAATGACATTCTCCTTGTAAATTTACAGGAGAGGATGACATTCTCCTTGTAATTTGACAAGGAGAATGACATTCTCCCTGTAATATACAAGGTGAATGTCATTCTCCGTGTTAAATTTATAAGGAGAAGACATTCTCCGTGCTAAATTACACGGAGAATGTCATTCTCCGTGGTAAATTACAGAGAATGTCATTCTTCCTGTAAATTTACAAGGAGAATGTCATTCTCTGTGTTAAATTACACGGAGAATGTCATTCTTCGTGTAAATTAACACGGAGAATGTCATTCTCCGTGTTAAAATACAGGAAGAATGTCATTCTCCTGTTAATTTACAAGGAGAATGAAATTCTCCGTGTAATTTAACACGGAGAATGACATTCTCCTGTAAATTTACAAGGAGAATGACATTCTCCGTGCTAAATTTACGGAGAATGTCATTCTTCCTGTAATTACACGGAGAATGTCATTCTCCCTGTAATTTAACACGAGAATGACATTCTCCTTGTAGATTTACAGAAAGAATGACATTCACCTTCTATATTTACAGGGAGAATGACATTCTCCGTGCTAATTACACGGGAATGATCAAGACCATTCTTAGTGACATTTAACACGGAGAATGATCAACGAATCATGAAATAAGTTAAAGTTATACCTTCTTTTTGGATAGCATGCTTCTTCTCCTTATATGCAACTTTTTTAGTTATCCGTTTCTTTGATCCTCCGTCATTCCCGTTTGGATTTGATGATGATGATTCTCCGTCACTCTCTTTTTGATAATCTGCTTCTTGATCTCGTAATGTCTTCGATTGTGGACGACATTGTGCGAATGTCTCGAATGAGAGGAACGTTTAAAATTTTTTGGAGGAGAAACCCTAGATTTGGAGGAAGTTTGAAGATTTTTGGAGAAACCCTAGATTTTGGAGGAGAAACTGATTGTCTTATCGAAGAAGAGAGAGTACGAAACGTTTTTTGCTTTTTGTTTTTGAATAGCAGGGTTCGGTTTGTTTGGAAAAAAAATTATAAGGAAGGGCAAAAAGGTCATTCGAATCCCGCTTTTATATATTAATAGATAATTCTGGGCACGCGATGAAATGTTATTTTGCTGTGGGTTTTATATAAAACTTTTGCAATTTTGGACATTTCATAAATTTTCCCATATATATATATATATATATATATATATATATATATATATATATATATATATATATATATATATATAAATATATATATATATATATATATATATATATATATAAACTTTACATAAAACTTTTGCATGAAACTTTTGCAAAGGTTTTACATAATACTTTTGCACTTTTGGCATTTCATATATATATATATATATATATATATATATATATATATATATATATATTATATATATATTATATAAAAAATATATATATATATATATATATATATATATATATATATATATATATATATATATATATATATATATATAAATGGGACCTATTATATATAAATGGGACCTATTGGTATA
Source organism: Iris pallida (assembly GCA_029216955.1). Taxonomy (NCBI): domain Eukaryota; kingdom Viridiplantae; phylum Streptophyta; class Magnoliopsida; order Asparagales; family Iridaceae; genus Iris; species Iris pallida. The sequence continues at coordinate 11,026,280 of JANAVB010004800.1, forward strand.
TTAGGAATAATCCATGTTAGTTAATTTCTAAATCTTTTTTATTATTCTAATTAATTCCTATTAATTAATTTCCTAAATACCCCCATATCAACGTACAGTATTTCCCCCTATTTCTTTCTTCCCATTCACCTCTTCCAACCGAACCAAGCGTACTAGGGGTGAGCATTATTCGGTTTTGGACCGAAAATCGAACCGAACCAAACCGAATAAGAAATTCGGTTCGGTTTTAAAAAAAATTCGGTTCGGTTTTAAAAAAAATTCGGTTCGGTTTCGGTTTTGAAAATACTAAATTTTCTATTCGGTTTCGGTTTCGGTTTTTGGTTTCGGTTTCGGTCCAAAACCGAAAACCGAATAAGAAAAATTAGTTACTATATATATATGTATATACTATATATACACACACATATATTAATATATATAAGTATATACCGAATATACATATGTATATACCTAGGTATATTAGTTATTATATATATTAACAAAAAAAGTGCAAATAAACCGAAAAATTGAATAAACCGAATAAACCGAAAACCGAACCGATTTAATTCGATTCGGTTTGATTCGGTTATGGATCAATTCGGTTCGGTTTCGGTTTTGCTTATTCGGTTTTCGGTCCAATTCGGTTTTCGGTTATTCGGTTCGGTTTGAACCGAATAAACCGAATGCTCACCCCTAAAGCGTACACCCGACCCATTTTCCCGACTCTAGCCATCCCAGGGCCTTCCTTCCGCCGGCGTCTCCCGGTCGACCGTAGTAACCATGTGGTTATGCCCTCCCGGCGTCAGCACATACATGGCAGCGTTCTTTTCTCTAGCGCATCCACCTGTATGGCCTCACGCTGCTCCTCCCTCCCATGGTCGCAGCAAGCATGGCAGTGGTGGCAGCAGCCGTTGTGGGCAGCACAATATCCACTACAGGTAGCATGGGCTGCCGACCACGTCCCCTTGCCTGTCGGTCAACGACCCCTCATCCATGTGATGGTAGCGTGGTAGCAGCCACGCAGCTCCATTCCACCCTTTGTCGTGACCGACGCGTCGACCTTCGCTACATCTACCGACAACAACGTCGCATTCTTGGGCAAGCCAACCCGTACCTCGGGTTCAGTCATTGTCCACCCAATCGACGCTTGCCTTGGTCGATTTTTGCGATTTGAAATCGAAGTCGTCGTGACGTGCAAAACGGTGAAGTCAGAATTTTGTTTCGTCGCATCACTTTGGATACATTTTCTGGTCAATCCAACGGTTGGATCGTCGATCCCTTTCTTTCTCCTCAATGTCAGTGTATAACTCTCCACTCTTAATGAAGTTTCAATCATTAATTCAATCATTTGATAGATCAAAATGTTGTATATTTAAACTATATTATTTTTTGACAGTTTTGTGAAGCCAACTTCACGAAATTATTTCTCCCTAGTCGTAGCTCCGGTCGATGAACCACCAGTTTATTGCACAATAGTTATAACTGTAGAAGCATGAAAAATACAAAAATCATGCGCCCCTGGACATAACGTAGTGCAACCCATACGCCTAGTTGAGCATGCCCCTGTACTGTAAACCCTCTTCCCTAATTTTCCAAAAAAAAAAATTGTTTGTGTTTAAAAGTAATTTTGTTTGTGTTTAAAAGTAATTTTTCATCGAAACTTTGCGAAAGATACTTTATGATTATTTCTGTTATCAAAAGTAGTTTTAAATTAAATATTTTAAAAATAATTTGTTTTAATAAAAATAATTTTACTAAATTAATTATTGTCATTATATAATATGTTGGATATTATTCGACTTTCAAAGTGATTTGAAAATAATAGTTATTTTGATCAATAAAAAAAATTTTGTCCAATTATTGTTTAAATAAGATTTTGATATAATTTAAATTATTTCGATGATATTGAATGCTATATTTAAATACGATAAATTGTTAAATAATATTTGAATAAGATTTGGGTTGATACAAAAATACTTTAAATTATTTGATAAATGACGAATAATATTTAAAATATTTAGATTTTACTAAATATTGATTTAAACTAATATTATTATCTAGATTAAACTAATTTGTATTAAAAAATTTATTTGATTTAAATAAAGGGAAGACTTTATCTATTATGAATTCTGCTCCTTATCTAATTATGAGTCCTTCTCATATATAAGGGGAACTGTTCTTTGCTATTCTACCAAACAATTTTCATCCATCTAGCCAACCAAACACCGTATCCATCACAACCACTGTGTAGTGCACCTTGTCCGTGTCCACACATTTTATTCCATTATCTTATACATACACATTTATCCACCCTTGCGTGTCCAACACACCGGCCACATCAATCCATAGTGTCCGACACGACACTACACAAAGTAAAACCCTAATCCTAATTAAATTTGTGTCTGCGCCCCACCAAACTCCAACGACAACCTTCCAGAGCCCTCACCAACCTCCCTGTCCAGCCAAACATCAGCCCCATCACCTCCTCTACTCCATCGCCTCTACACCCGGCCACGACCACGGCCACGACCACCAGGCTGAGCTGCGCAGCCTTCGGCCATCACCACCACATGCCCTTTTCGACCGTCTCCGACCCAACCACTCCCAGGGTCGGTCCTGAGCTCCTGGGAGCCCAGGACGAACTTTAAAATAAGGTCCCCATACATAATGTAAAAAATATTAAAAAAATAACTTAAAAAAATTTGCTACAACCAAGGATTAAACTTAGGACTTTTTGTAAGGAGTCTAAAGTACTAACCGCCACACCACAATTACTGTGTCTAAGTGTACTTCTATTTTGAGATACAAAATTATTAACATATTTAACTTTAAACTATTTTTTTGGGCCCTCATGATCCGGGGGCCGGCCCTGGCCACTCCTTTCCTCTGGTGTTGACCCCGACCCAAACTAGTGTGCCGTCCCGGCGACCCCCAACAACCCACATCACCAGCACAGACGCCGTCGGCAACATCCACAATCTCTAACCTCCCGATCGACCTCATAAATCCACCCGCCTAGCCCTCACGACCACCATCGGCCGCCCCATGATCACCATTGCTTCCACCAGAACCACCAATGTTAGCCACCACCACAACACACAGAGAAAAAAAAAAAAAAAGAACCCTAACCTTTCCTGACCGCGCCGCCGCCGGAGAACCCTCCGTGGCCGACCGCTCTGCAGGCCTCCACCTTCCCCTCTGAGTGCCTCCCGCGATTCCGTCTGGCGAACGCCTCGCCATCATGTCGACCGCGTCTGTTCCCTCCGCGGCCAGCGCCGCACGAAGTGGCCGCGCCCGACGAGCTCCGCTAGCCACCATGCCGGCGCCAAGCTTTTCCCTCCCTCGCCGGTTCTCTACTGTACGCTCTCCCCATTCCTCTCTTTCGATCTCTCAAACCTTATCTCCTCTGATCTCTCTCACAGTTCCCACTTCTCTTTCCCCTCACTCTTTCTTTCTTGTTCTTTTGGGCTTGTTTGGTAACTGGATTTTACTATTTGGATTTGGTTTTGAAAATCCTCCAAATCCAAATCATGGATTTTACTATTCAAATCCAACTCTAAATCCAACTCCAACCAAACATAGGATTTGGTTTTATGATTAATAATTAAATTATAGTCATGATCAATAATTAAGCTATTAATTAATTATAGTTATTATTATTTATAAAATTAATAAATAATGATTAGTAATTAATAATTGACGATTAGTTATTATTAATTATAAAATTAATAATTAATAATTAGTTAATTTTTAAATAAATAACGATTAATAATTAAAGATTAATAATTAACGATTAATAATTAATAACTATAAATTAAATAATTAATAATTAACGATTAATAATAGCATTTATAAATTAAATAATTAATAATTAATAATTAACGATTATAAATTAATAATTAATAATTAATAATTAGTAATTAAGTAATTATAATTAATTAATAAATAATTAAGTAATAATTAATAATTAATGATTATATATTAAGTAATTATAATTAATAATTAAATAACTAACGATTAATAATTAACGATTATTAATTAACGATTATAAATTAATTAATTATAAATTAAGTAATAATTAAATAATTAAGTAATAAGTAATAATTAATAATTAATAATTAACAATTATAAATTAATAATTAATAATTAATAATTAAGTAATAAATTAATAATTAATTAATAATTAATTAATTAATTAATTAATTATAAATTAATAATTAATAATTAACGATTAATTAACTATAAATTAAATATTTTAAAAATAGTAATTATAATTAATATTATTATGATTAGTAAATTATTAATTAAATTATTATAAAATATGATTCTAAATGTGATTAAAATATTATTAATTAAGATTATAATAAAATAGTTATTAATAAATTATTAATTAGTATTATAATTAATATGATTATAACAAAATTAACTAATTAACTAATTAACCAATTTTTTAATTAATAATACTAAACATAGGATATGATTATTAATTAATATTATAATAATACTAATAAATTATTAATTAATATTATAATAATAATACTAGTAAATTAAGATTATTAACTAAATAATAAAATATTATTAATTAATATCATAATAATACTAATAAATTATTAATTATGATTATAACAAAATTAACTAATTAACTAATTTTTAACGAAATCATTAAAGATTAACTAATTTTTAATTTACTAATTTTTAACAAAATCATTAAATAATAAATATTTTAACAAAATTATTAAAGAATAATTATTGTTTTCCTCCAAAATTCAACCATATTCAAGTTTTGGATTTTGTCATACTTTCCATATCCAAATCCATCTCCAACCAAACATAGGATTGCATGAATTTGTCTCCAAATCCATAAAAATCCAAATCTCACCTCCAAATACGATTTACCAAACGGACCCTTGTTGTATCGATATAGTTGTTATTTTGTTTAACTTTAAGAAGACAACAGCAATCAATTAGTGTTTAATATTTTTATTATGGTACGCGGTAAACGATGAATGATGTTTTGTTAATATATTATTATTATTATTGTTGTTGTTATTATTATTACTATTATTATTAGTATTTTATACTTATGTTATATATAAGTACATATATGATTAAATTTATGAAAATTTATATCATTATTATTGTTGTTATTTGTCAATAGTTTTATTAATGATATTTATTATTTAAATTTCGTAAAAAAATTATTATGTAAACAAAATATAGTTTTGGGCTTGGCATTTTTAAATTCAATTTAAAAACCCTATATATATTTACAGTATTTTTATCTGTTTTTAAAATATAATTTCGGTCAAAAAGTGTAGTTTGCCAAAATTAGAAATTTTAGCCCTAAAATAGTTTTCCTTGATTTGCAAATATTCATCTAAAAATTATATTGGATTAGTAAAATATAATTCCTAATATTATAAATAGTTTTTCAAAAAATAGTTATATATATTATTTACGCAATTTTTCTTCGATCATCAATCCTTGACCGTGACTAATCATACTTATCATTTTCTTGTGAATCCAAATTTTGCGTATTGACCCTAGCCAAATGGACTATTCTGGACCCAACGGGATGGTCTGTTCCACCAGCCAAGGACCCCAAGCGAGTATATTTCTTGTTTGTTTCTAATATTATTAATTACTATATTTTGCATGGTTAGCGATGATTATACTTAATTCTTGACACGTTCGTTACACGGATTAGTGGCATATGAATTTTAATCATGACCATCTTTTCATGTTTTGTCGTGTTGCTCATGATCATCATGCTTGTTTTATCGTGTTTCGTGACCCACTGTCGTAACTTGATCTATGTGTGGTAGTTGGGCAAAAAAGTACTAATTAGATATATGATTAGACTCGTAGACCGTGATTTATTTTATATTTCATGCTATGTAGACCTTAAGGATACAAATCCTATATAGACCATGCAGTGTAGTGTTCCAGCCCGACCACATATTGAAAGGTGAACTTCAAATCACTTAGATGGTTATGTTTCATTGTTCCATGTTTTACTTATCCTTATAGTTCATGATTAACTGTGTTACTTTACTTTCCATGCTATATTTTACAGTTTATTTGTCTCATTATGTATGCTATGACTATTTACTGTTTTTATAGTCGTTATCATATATTTGGAAATACATACTTGAATTGTACTCATTCCATTCTTGACTGAAAACCTATTTTTCAAATAGTCACTTGCTACTCTATGCGTAGGATTCTTGGAAGAGATACGGGTATATGCTGAGGTCGACCCTAGAAGGCTAGCTAGATAGATGAGTTGATCATAAAGGCTTAATTAGTTGTTTCTACTTTGTGAGACATTGTATTTTATTCAATGTAATCTTTGAATATTGTAATTTGATTTAGTATTATGAATGAACAAAGAAATTAATTATGAGCAAATATTATGACTTTGATCATTGGGGTCTAGACAGCGTTCTACCTCCGATATCGCGGCGTAGGTTGGACTTGCCCACGCACTAGCATCCCGGAAAGCGGGTGCAGGTCGTGACCTATACAACAACTGAGGGATCATGCGCCTAGATCTAGATGTTCCAAAACCTGTAAGTATGCCTATAAAATCATACGCCTAGGCGCCCCTTCAACTCAGGGCATTTACTGCCTCATTGACAGATGTACTAGCTGTCAACCCAATGCTTTAAATACTGTGCAACACACGTCCCCTTGGTGCAAGCAGATGATGGATATGCTTCGAATATTGTGCAACATGTGCCCCACGGTGCACGCAGACGACGAAAACACATGAATCGAGGCATCTTTCTCCATATCAACCCATACGCTTAGCTGATGGTGGAGGATAATACAGGCATGGCTAAGCCACCTCGCTAGAAGACAAGACTCTTCGAACATCGAGCTGACAATATACGTCAGTGTTTGCGTCAGCATAATGATTAAAGTTTTTGTTATTAATAGCTGAACAGTGCCACGTAGCCTGGCGAAGGAACTCCACCACGCAAAAGCATTCCACACGACAAATATCATTTAGGCAGAGGAAACCTCTATACACCTAAAAATCCATAAGCATGTTCTCCTCTGTGGTATAGCGATCGATTCTATTCTAACAGACCAAGATCTTTGATCAATGTGCACGCGCCACGTGTTATGGACTCAGTCATACCTATGAACGGGCTCTAATAGTCTAAGTTCTCAGCAATTGTTCAAATCCTAATCACGATCACGTGGCAATTGGTTGCACCACATGCACACAGTTGCAACTACATTCTGTTCAGAGATGCCACGTATTAGCTCTTCCGCAGCCCACAACGTAGTTGTAATATAATCTCATTAAGAACTCATGCGCGTAGCGTTCCTGAGCCAACAAAAACACATGCGCGAATCGTATATGTGCGCATGGGTTGCTCTTCCAGAAATCTATAAATAAAAGGAGCCTTCCTTCATTTCAGCCCCCTAGTCCGGATTATCCATAGAGAGACATCCAGAGAGTCTGAGCAATTTTTTCTCGTCGTCAGATCGTCAACGGAGTAAAGGAACCACTACAATGTTCGATCTCCACCATCACACTTCCCCAGAACCAACTAGTACTTGAGTTCATGTTTAGGATGCCTTTGTACTTTTCTTATTTGCAACACAAAAAAGTTCATACAACTTTTGTCCATGGCGAACAAATTGACGACTCTGCTGGAGATTTCCTTCTCCTCTGACGAGAAGATGGTGACACAATCCGACGACAACTTGTTTCACATAAGTTGTTGGTCATTCGCTTCGACCAACACGCTTTTGAAGATCTACTCTCTGGAGATGGTGTAGGCTCCTCCCCAAGGTTAGCAAAGCCTAAGAAGATGCACAACGCGTAGGTGCCTAAAGCCCTTATTGTCACAATCCAGTCCCAAAACATGTAGGACTAGGAACGTAGACATGCCTGCCGTATAATAAATATATGTAAGCTGTAAAATGCAGTATAACAATGACAACTAATTTCATCCATAAAATAAAAGAAATATGATATCATAAATCAACTTTAATTTTTTACAAGTCGTTGGATGGAGACAAATCCACTACCAACAATTTGAAATGAGAGAAAAATATACAAGGAAAAGGATTTATAAAAATAGCAAGGGCGATCCAAGAGCAATCATCTTCGATGGAATAGAGAAGATCACGACATTGGCTAGAGCACCTGCGAAAAGTCATAAAAGCACACACTTGAAGAAATCACCAGGTCCTCAGAGGAACATAGCAAGATACATAATATACATGCCTATCTAACAGTATAACATGCATAAAGAAAAACAAGATATAAACAGAAAAGGACTAAGCAACAACTAAACATGAATATGAGAACAACTACGCATAAATGAACTGCAGGAAAGAAAACATGAACACATGACAAAAAATCAAACGGATAATCAAACTATATGTTACGGGTTCGGTTTATTAATACGAACCCAACTGTATGTCCAAAGTTAGATTCCGGTGGGCCGTGCATAAATTTGCCTATTGGATCGGGTCACGGGCCCGCCAAATTAGCGTTCCGGTCAACCTTCTCAGAATCAGACCAAACCTGGTTCACAGGACCATAAAAATAACACGGTCCTGATGGCGCAAGTTTTGTCTCAAGATGACGAACGTACACGAAGTTAGGAGCTAGTTTATAAATAGGTCGATATGGGGTATCTCGATCGATATGCCTCGATTTTGTTGCGCACACACAACAAAATCAAGTTCTGTCGAATCCCACACATCCGCAAAGTCGATACGCACCTTTGATGTGCAGTACTGACTGCCAGTCCCAAGCCAATGCACCTATGAACCAAGGCACAACTGAAGAAGAATGCCTATGTTCAATGTCGCAGGAACTTCCCTACGTGTGGCAATTTAAGCCAGTATCTTTGACAAGCTTTCTTGCCACGTGGACCCCAATCTCCAGGTGCAGGGAGGGACCAAAACTTGGATTCTGTGTACTATGCACCAGCGAGCGCTAGTACTAAGAAATCTAAGGCAGTGCACGTTGCATGCGCTTAGACTGCTACGCCAATAGTCGGCCAGAGATCTGCACCGCACGCGCAGCTGATGGCAAGTGATATAGAACCAACCCATGTGCTTCTATGCCATCTCTAGGTCTTTTCTCAAAGATTTCTAAATACTTGGGTGCATCCGATGCACAAAAACTAAGTATGGAAGCAAACATTTATTATCAAACCAATACACCCACGTGGGCTGGGTGCATGAGGTGTGTTTGACTCACAAATCTTCTACCAATGATCTGGGTGCATATCATGCGCTATAACTGTTAGCCCAATAATTATATCATGTTTTTGAATATGGCTAATCAATTAAGTTTAACATAATGATATCACTAATGTTCATGTAATCACTATGATGTTGCTATTTAAACCTAGCATTGTCCTAATGTTCTACATTATATTGCTATATTTGTATCATAATGCATAATACTGTTTTGTTTTCCTAATATGTATTTGCAGACATGCAGTAAGCATGATCAAACATGATTAAACCAGAACATATGTAATAATGAATTAATGATGGACCAAAGATGGCGTTATACAAGGAGATTTCTCTAGACCATCCAATAACCTATCCAGAGCCTCGCATTGGGGGTTCCGTTGTCCGGTCAGCGGATAGGGGTCGAGGGGGCAGCGTCCCCCCTCCTATGGGAGTTCGGGGGTGAAGCCCCGGAAAGGTATTCAGATTTTCAGATCTGTTTATCTTTGGACAATTGCCGCCAAGGAAAAAGGCGTCTTCAGGTCTGCTCAAATATTAGAAGAAAGGCATCATCAAAGGACTATTTGTTTTTCTATTTTATGAATATATTTTTCATATTCATTGAGTCTAGGAATACGATGTAAATTGCGTCATACTGACAAATAGGCTACCCAAGAAATATTTTAAAATATTCTTTCATTTTGAAAATAAGCCCACTTACAAAAGCCCAAACTACTTCCTAATTGCCTGACTTTTCAAAAATCCCAAAACCTAATTTGTAAAAATCCTAACAGAACTCCAAGAGAATTCGGCCCGAATTCGGTCCAAGTTCGGTTAGTGCTTGTTGGATTTTAAACTTGGTCATCTTGTAGTTACGGATACAACGGCTATCTGCCGAAATTTTCTCAAAGAATTTTGTCCGAATTCTGCCCGAATTCTACCTTTGAAAAACCTATAAATAGAGAAGAATTTTCCTTATTTCAACACACCTCTCTCTTCTCTTCTCTCTATGTAGCTCCCCTTCCCGAAAATCTAAAATATTTTTATATTTATTTTATTGAAGTGGTGATTTTAGATTTTATAAATATTTTGGGTTAGCAGATAAATTCCTCAAAATCGATTATACGAATTATTGTATTAAAATTTAATGGTGCTCGGATTATTGCTAGGTGTTGTATCTAGAATTTTCTGAATATTTATTTATGGATATACATGTATATTATTTGTTATCCTATATGTGTGTACAAATATTTTCTTATTTATTTTTTTAGGACTCGATAAATACCTTCTAATATATTAATGGTTAATTACAGTGTTATTAGGATTATTATTATTATTAATGTTAATATGGGGTTATTAGATAAATAGATTATTTATGATTAATGGTTATTATTATTTTTTATCAAAAGATACATATATATATATAATATATGGGCAAGTATATGTAAATGTATATAAAAGTGGATGTGTATATTAAGGATATATAATATATGTGTATACATATACCTATATCTAAATATAGGATATTATACATGCCTGTATGTGTTTTTACATAAAGGTATAAAATATGGTGAATGCGAGTAATGTGCATAAATACATATTATATGGGTATATATGTATGTATGTATATATGTATGTATGTATATAATTTTGTATACAAAGTGATATATATATATATATATATATATATATATATATATATATATATATATATATATATAAATATACTTAGATAAATATATAAGAAGGTGAAGTAGCAGTATTAGCTTTCAGCCTGGCCAATCGCTCGGGCAGTAAATTAATTTCCCCACAATGCGTTGAAGCCCAACCCAAGCACCTTCCAAACTGACCAAAAGTAGCCAATCCCGAGCTCACCCCACAGGGAAATCCCAGCTGACCCAGCCTTTAGCCCAACACAACCAAACTCGAGAAGCCTAGAGCCCGAGCCCCTCAGGCCCTACCAAGGGAACCCGATCACAGAGCGCTGCTCTGTATACATCATCGTATTTAAGCGGAACCGAAATCGTGAGAGAGAAGGACCGAAACAAATGAAACCCTAACTCCACATACTGCGCCACCACCACCACTTCTACCTGGCTCGTCCCAGCCACCGCGGCGCCGCCGCGAGGCCACCGCCGACGGTCAAGACGCGCGCACGCGCGCGTCGAGATGGACCGACCGCACAGCAGCAGTGAGTGCGAGAAGCACAACTTCGCCATTTGTTTCATTCGCGCAGACTCGTCGGTTTCACGAACCGATTTCTCGGGTATGTCCCCAACATATACGAGATTATTTCCTTTCTCTTAGAATGAATTTAGATGGTTTATATTGGCCGGAAACTCAACTCAAAAGTCGACGAAAACTGTCCTGAAACGGGACAGGATTCTACCCCAAACACCCAACTTCACATCGAAATTCCCACCAACCTATCCTTCGAATTAGGAAACTTTCTGAAAGGAAGTTAACCACAACATATAGGACTAGAAAAGTCCAGTAGGAAGTTTGTAAAGAATTGCTTTGTACAGAGAATTATTCACATGTAAACTTCAAGAAAAACCTGTTTTCCAAAAACATAGAATTGCTCCACACGACGTCCGTCCCGCCATTCCGGGCGACGTGGTCGTGCACCGTAAGCATCGAAAGCTGCGTAACAGCTTCGTGGTCGTGTGGGCTTTGACGGAATTCAAATTGGTCGCATGTGCGCGACGAATTCGACGCGTATCCGTCGAAATCGCCCCGTATTCGTCCAATGCAAATTCAGTCATAACTTTGTGCACGCTCGTCAGATCGAGACGAAACTTGCGCCAGCAGGACCGTATCATTTTTCTGGTCCTGTATGCCAAGTTTGGTCCAATTCTGAGACAGTTGAATCGTACGTCGTTTTGCGGGCCCCACGGTCCCACTCAACGGGCGATTTTGTGCACAGCCCGTCGAAATCCAACTTTGGACATACGGTTGGGTTTGTATCGGAAAACTGGATCCGTAGACATGTAGTTTGACGACTTTAGAGACCGTTGACTCTGGCACATTTTTTCGGTGCAAAGCGGGTCCATCGGCGGACATCGTTTTGGCCCGAAATTACCGTTTTGCCCCTGTGTCCAGAATTGGGCGTAAGGACAGGCAATCCTAGCTAATTAGACTATTCTGAGATCATTGGTATTGTTTATTTCAGCTTCCGGGGACTGTTGTACGGGTTTTGACTATAGTGGCATATTGAGTGATTTGGATCATCGGTTTCACCAGCACAGGACCACAGGCGAGTACAATTTATTGTTTGCATTTCGATATTGATCTTTACTATATTTTATTGATTGGTCATTAGTTATGTGATATTTTTATACTCTATTATAAATTGTTGAGTCGGGAATGAGAAGTGCCAAGGATGTGTGATCCGACCATAGACAGTGCTTAGACATTGTAGACAATGCTTATTTTTCTGCAAGTAGACATTGTAGACAGTGCTTATTTTTCTGCAAGTAGACATTGTAGACAGTGCTTATTTTCCTGCAAGTAGACATTGTAGACAGTGCTTATTTCCTGCAGTAGACATCGTAGACAGTGCTTACTTTTCTGCAGTAGACATCGTAGACAGTGCTTATTTTTCTGCAAGTAGACATCGTAGACAGTGCTTATTTTTCTGTAAGTAGACATTGTAGACAGTGAGTAGACATTGTAGACCGTGCGGTGTAGTACCCCAGACCGATCACATATCAAAGGTACTTCTAATGGTGGAAAAGTATATTGGTCTATTTATTACTATTGATTTTTCTTACGGCTTTACTGTTTATTTTCAAACCCATGATTGATGTCTAACCATTGTCTTATAGTCATTTTCTCTATTTGAAATTGCATTCAGTGAATTGTGCTCGTTCCATTCCTGACTGGAAACCAACATTTTCAGGTTAGCCGTGGATTCACTTAGCTTGGGGAGTGACGGGAATACTTGCAGACAAAAGCCTAGTGACTAGCTAGATAGATGAGTTGTAGTCATTCTATATTTGTATAAGTTTATATCTTTCTACAAATGTAAAACTTGTGAGCTTTATAAATTAAATTAATATTGTGAATGAGCATTATTTGTGATATTGATCTTCATGGCCGTGACAGCGTTCTACCGCCGACACTGCGGCGTAGGCTGGCTTGGACACGTCTCGTATCCGTTTAAAAAAAAAAATGGGTGCGGGTCGTGACAAGTTTTTGTGGTGGCCCATGCAGGTCTGTCTTCGCAAATCGTGCGAACTCGTGATAGTACTTAAGTTAGTTGTACTATTGCGAGCCTGCGACTAGAACATGCTCATTCACGAACAAGGATTAATTTAATTGAATGACTAGGACTAGGAGTCCCTTATACAAATTGACCGGTGGGTAGTCTAGGCCATGCAATGTAGATAAGGAGTTATTAACTTTGATAGTTTGTCAAATCCCCATAGGTACACTATTACCTCTTGATTGGAAGATATGGTCCAATGTGGATAGATTATTCACTTGGAGAGGCAGAGTTTTCTGGAATTGATGATCTCACCTAGATGAATTATTCAATTCCTTCCCGTTGCCTCTTTAGATATCATCCTCATATTTAGTCCAAATTGCCTATTTAGTTCCTATTTTGCCCCAGGAATTATTATTTCTGATTGGGTTACCCATATGCGAACCTCGAGTTAGTTTTGATTCAAGTTTTTCCTCAAAGGCTTGAATACACATAAAATAGTTAGAACGTTTCTATTTCTTTGTCTTCAGTTATTTCCTCCCTGTTCACCTTTTATTTTAAGGGTTGTGACTGATAGATACCTACGCTTTATCTCATAGTCGACTTGTTTGAATATCTAGAAGCTCATAGATTTTTCTAGATGTAGTTAAATATTAGCTAACTCATAATGGCAGGACAGCAGCGCACTGTCGCCATTTAATTGAATTATGGAGGCTATGAATTCACTGCAGCCAGCAGCGCACTGGCGAGACACGACCCCAAGAGTTGGATTTTGTTTAAGAAATATAGGTCATAGGATATTGCCAAAACTATGGCTAGTGGTCCACTTTTGACCGTAGTCACCCTCGTGAGCCAATATTGAGTAGAGTTAAGTAATGTTCGATTGGTATCATATTGGAGTTACGAAACCAAGGGTTTACCACAGCCCGACTTTACGGGCGAGGAGTAGTCCTCGGTGAAATGATTTCAGACGTGATTACAAGTTAGGATACTATAGAGGATAGGACCGTGCCATGTACGTCCCATAAGATATAAGCCAATAGTAGTGGAAGTTTGTAAGTTTGGTAGTATGTCTCCCGACCTAGCACTCCGTATGATCCCTCGTGATCTATAGATGAGGAAATTGATTGACGCTAATATGGTTAACCAGAATATAGAATTTAGAGACCCATAACCCATTAGTCGACCAAGGCTTTATGGATAGGAAGATAGTAGGGAGACCGTATAAGCAAGAACACCTGGTAAAGTTTTGATTCTCTCTAAACTCGAACTACTTGTGCCTCTTTTCAAAAATCTTGCGTACTTGTATCTTGACTATCTTGACCAACGCTGCTATTACAGCCTAGTTTTGCAAGCTTACTCTTTTATCGAGCTTGATTCGAGACATATGTTTAGTGGGGACGCCTGCTAACTTATTGTCTAATCAGAATCAGTATATTATGGTCTGATCAACCATGATGCATTTGGTTCGCACTTTATTTAATTACCCTACGTGGATTGAGATATAGATGTCTCTAGGGTCTCATCCACGACTGCATTGACAATTCCTCTTGAATTATATGTTCGCCCTTGAATCACGAAATTGTATTCAGTAACATCTCCCTTGAATTCTTTATTGTTTTTGTCTTTCACCGATTTGGAAAGACGAAAGCTCGTGATAGTAGAGAGATACAGAGTACTCCCATGGCTATGATAATGGTAGGCCCAAGTGTCGCTACTATCGGCCGGTCATGAGATGGAGTTACTCGTTCTCCCATCGACCCTCAAACTACTATGGAGATTTTCGAGCCAGCTGAAATTGAGAATGATTAGGGTCTTACCCTTAGTCGAAATGCCTACCTAGGAGACTATCTATCCTCAAGAGACCAAATAGTGTGAGTCTCCAAATTTTGCTGGAAGCTTACCTTAACTTTCAACCCTTATGCCTTGACTCAACCGTCCCTCGACCAAAGCCCACAGTTTAGGCATGAGATGAATACACAAGGCTAAGGACAATAATTTACCGTGACTATGGTGGACACTCATCCCGAGATTGGTTTCCAACCAATATTACTCTAGTTATGTAAATTTTATTATTAAGACCTAACTAGTGTAGAAATACCACAGTCACTAGCTTAGCCAATACCATAGCTTAAATACCCAATCAAATTGTGATATACCAGTTGTCAACAACAATGCATGATCACTGCAGCCCATACTACTAGAACCCTTATGACCATAGCCTGACAGGTTTAACACAACTAGAGTTTCACGACTCAGTGGTTAGAAATCTTTTTGGATGATGTGCCTTAGAGTTAGTTACCCTGTCGATAACCCTTGTATACAGTGGACGAGTAGATCATTCTATTTTTTCGACCGTGTGTCATTGAACACTCTCGTTTTCCATTCATTGAGGAACGATCCTTGGCTTGACTTAGATCTACCGTATCCTGTTACGCCGTGCCTAAATCTTTATTGACAAGAGTCGAGGTACAATAACGGACTTGAAATCCTTCCAACCTCAATATTCCTAGGACCATGTCCTATTTTAAGGTGGGTAGACTGTAAGCCTTCTAGAATTTTTGGGATATATGAGGATTACCGATTGACTAGAATATTTTCCATTGGAATGATAATTAGCGTCTCATGGACTCCCACTGTCCATCAAGATCTTTTTGTGTCCCCGACCGTGTCATTAATAATCGAAGCACGAGACAACCTGTTACCTTCCAACAAAGTTCATATGCAAGATCTAGACGAGTCCTCCTTCATCTAGGTATATCATGTCCCACTCAATCATGTCCCCTTGTACTCTATTTTTATGGTACGACTTTCAGGTCAAAGGGACTAGCTATAACTCTTACCATAATAATCGTATACTTTCGGGCTGCAATTAGAGACTCTAACTCAAACCGAACCTTTCGACCCAATATATGGTTGTGATCGACTGGAAGCCCACTACATACAAGTCACTAGTGTGCCACGTAAATGTGTCTTCTCGTGCTACTTAAACACAAAGGTCACTGAAGGCGAATCTTGGGCTTGAAGGACCTAGCTAACCAACCTGACGAGCAGCTAGCTCAACTCCTTGGGCAGGAACCTATTCCAGGCCATCCTAATCTAGTAGAAATAGTTATCATTGGGACCTTGTTCAAATCATTATAGATTGAAATCCAAGGTTCATACAACCAACGATTGATGGCCAATTAGGAAGCCCATTAAGACCCAGTAGAACCCATCCATGCATACCACTATATTTGGACTATAAAACCAAATTATTTGAAATAGGCCCCTATATCTATTATGTAGTCCCCATCTCTTAGGATGTGATCCGTAACCCTTATTCCTTCTGCCTGAAAGCCGCGATACAATCTTGTATTATATTTATCCCTTGCTCGTGTGTTTAAATAACCACGGGAAGATCACAATCTTGATTCCTCAAATTTCGTTCTATTATGGAACCTTGTTTGGGTAAAAATTCGAGAACGGGACTTCTGTATTGCACGGATTGCAGGCCACTCTAAGAAACGAAGGGTTCTTCGGTTTAGCAAGCGACTGGACTAGAGTAGCCCGTCTAGCAGATAAGTCAAGGGTTCATAAACATTCCTTCTATCTCTACCGCTCTGAAACTCCATATTCACTCTCGATTATTTTTCCTTATCTTCCTGTCCTTCCTATTGTAAGGTGACGAATGGTCATGCTTATTATTATTTACCTTTATTTCTTAGCTATTTGTGTAAATTGTCGCTTGTTAGATTTTGGGGATTATTTGATAGATAGGAGAGGATTATAGATGCCAAGGGCAATAGATATCTATTTGTACCAAATTTTTAGCAATTAGTTGGAAGATTGTAAAGTTTTAGTGATATGAGATTTGAGGGAGTAGTGTGACCAAATGTGGGTAGAAGCCCTCGGAGTTCCGTAGTTACAAAATGACTAGAGAAGGCCATAAACTATTTGAGAAATTAAATTTGAGAAGATTGTGGTAATAGTGGATTTATTCTTTTACTTTTATTTTTGAATTTTAGGCATATTTATGAGTTAGAATTTCGAGGACGAAATTATTTTAAGGTGGGTAGATTTGTAGCTCCCCTTCCCGAAAATCTAAAATATTTTTATATTTATTTTATTGAAGTGGTGATTTTAGATTTTATAAATATTTTGGGTTAGCAGATAAATTCCTCAAAATCGATTATACGAATTATTGTATTAAAATTTAATGGTGCTCGGATTATTGCTAGGTGTTGTATCTAGAATTTTCTGAATATTTATTTATGGATATACATGTATATTATTTGTTATCCTATATGTGTGTACAAATATTTTCTTATTTATTTTTTTAGGACTCGATAAATACCTTCTAATATATTAATAGTTAATTACAGTGTTATTAGGATTATTATTATTATTAATGTTAATATGGGGTTATTAGATAAATAGATTATTTATGATTAATGGTTATTATTATTTTTTATCAAAAGATACATATATATAATATATGGGCAAGTATATGTAAATGTATATAAAAGTGGATGTGTATATTAAGGATATATAATATATGTGTATACATATACCTATATCTAAATATAGGATATTATACATGCCTGTATGTGTTTTTACATAAAGGTATAAAATATGGTGAATGCGAGTAATGTGCATAAATACATATTATATGGGTATATATGTATGTATGTATATATGTATGTATGTATATAATTTTGTATACAAAGTGATATATATATATATATAAATATACTTAGATAAATATATAAGAAGATGAAGTAGCAGTATTAGCTTTCAGCCTGGCCAATCGCTCGGGCAGTAAATTAATTCCCCCACAATGCGTTGAAGCCCAACCCAAGCACCTTCCAAACTGACCAAAAGTAGCCAATCCCGAGCTCACCCCACAGGGAAATCCCAGCTGACCCAGCCTTTAGCCCAACACAACCAAACTCGAGAAGCCTAGAGCCCGAGCCCCTCAGGCCCTACCAAGGGAACCCGATCACAGAGCGCTGCTCTGTATACATCATCGTATTTAAGCGGAACCGAAATCGTGAGAGAGAAGGACCGAAACAAATGAAACCCTAACTCCACATACTGCGCCACCACCACCACTTCTACCTGGCTCGTCCCAGCCACCGCGGCGCCACCGCGAGGCCACCGCCGACGGTCAAGACGCGCGCACGTGCGCGTCGAGATGGACCGACCGCACAGCAGCAGTGAGTGCGAGAAGCACAACTTCGCCATTTGTTTCATTCGCGCACACTCGTCGGTTTCACGAACCGATTTCTCGGGTATGTCCCCAACATATACGAGATTATTTCCTTTCTCTTAGAATGAATTTAGATGGTTTATATTGGCCGAAAACTCAACTCAAAAGTCGACGAAAACTGTCCTGAAACGGGACAGGATTCTACCCCAAACACCCAACTTCACATCGAAATTCCCACCAACCTATCCTTCGAATCAGGAAACTTTCTGAAAGGAAGTTAACCACAACATATAGGACTAGAAAAGTCCAGTAGGAAGTTTGTAAAGAATTGCTTTGTACAGAGAATTATTCACATGTAAACTTCAAGAAAAACCTGTTTTCCAAAAACATAGAATCGCTCCACACGACGTCCGTCCCTCCATTTCGGGCGACGTGGTCGTGCATTGTAAGCATCGAAAGCTGCATAACAGCTTCGTGGTCGTGTGGGCTTTGACGGAATTCAAATTGGTCACGTGTGCGCGACGAATTCGACGCGTATCCGTCGGAATCGCCCCGTATCCGTCCAATGCAAATTCAGTCATAACTTTGTGCACGCTCGTCAGATCGAGACGAAACTTGTGCCAGCAGGACCGTATCGTTTTTCTGGTCCTGTATGCCAAGTTTGGTCCAATTCTGAGACAGTTGAATCGTACATCGTTTTGCGGGCCCTACGGTTCCACTCAACGGGCGATTTTGTGCACAGTCCGCCGAAATCCAACTTTGGACATACGGTTGGGTTCGTATCGGAAAACTGGATCCGTAGACATGTAGTTTAACGACTTTAGAGACCGTTGACTCTGGCACCTTTTTTCGGTGCAAAGCGGGTCCATCGGCGGACATCGTTTTGGCCCGAAATTACCGTTTTGCCCCTGTGTCCAGAATTGGGCGTAAGGACAGGCAATCCTAGCTAATTAGACTATTCTGAGATCATTGGTATTGTTTATTTCAGCTTCCGGGGACTGTTGTATAGGTTTTGACTATAGTGGCATATTGAGTGATTTGGATCATCGGTTTCACCAGCACAAGACCACAGGCGAGTACAGTTTATTGTTTGCATTTCGATATTGATCTTTACTATATTTCATTGATTGGTCATTAGTTATGTGATATTTTTATACTCTATTATAAATTGTTGAGTCGGGAATGAGAAGTACCAAGGATGTGTGATCCGACCATAGACAGTGCTTAGACATTGTAGACAGTGCTTATTTTTCTGCAAGTAGACATTGTAGACAGTGCTTATTTTTCTGCAAGTAGACATTGTAGACAGTGCTTATTTTCCTGCAAGTAGACATTGTAGACAGTGCTTATTTCCTGCAGTAGACATCGTAGACAGTGCTTACTTTTCTGCAGTAGACATCGTAGACAGTGCTTATTTTTCTGCAAGTAGACATCGTAGACAGTGCTTATTTTTCTGCAAGTAGACATTGTAGACAGTGAGTAGACATTGTAGACCGTGCGGTGTAGTACCCCAGACCGATCACATATCAAAGGTACTTCTAATGGTGGAAAAGTATATTGGTCTATTTATTACTATTGATTTTTCTTACGGCTTTACTGTTTATTTTCAAACCCATGATTGATGTCTAACCATTGTCTTATAGTCATTTTCTCTATTTGAAATTGCATTCAGTGAATTGTGCTCGTTCCATTCCTGACTGGAAACCAACATTTTTAGGTTAGCCGTGGATTCACTTAGCTTGGGGAGTGACGGGAATACTTGCAGACAAAAGCCTAGTGACTAGCTAGATAGATGAGTTGTAGTCATTCCATATTTGTACAAGTTTATATCTTTCTACAAATGTAAAACTTGTGAGCTTTATAAATTAAATTAATATTGTGAATGAGCATTATTTGTGATATTGATCTTCATGGCCGTGACAGCGTTCTACCGCCGACACTGCGGCGTAGGCTGGCTTGGACACGTCTCGTATCCGTTTAAAAAAAAAACGGGTGCGGGTCGTGACACTCTAAGCTTGATACGTTCTTTCAAAGTGTTCTAAGCTCTTTTATTTTCAAATCCCAAGCCAGTTACAATCCTCTAGTCGATTTGCTAATACGGTACGGTCTAGTTTAGGGTGATTGTAATCAGAGGCTCGATTGAAGGAAGACACTTCACAACTGAAGTTGGTCGAGTACTTTGGATCAAATCTCGCGTTGTAGAAGTTGCAAGAACTTCGGAAGAAAATTTACGGCAATTTTCCATAGTGGAATTCAATTGGAAGCTAGAGTTCTTCCGACTGGACTAGTCCTCACAAGTGAAAAACTAGTATACATCCTTGTGTTTGCGTTTTCTCTCTACTCTCTACTTTTTATTTACATATATGTGATCTTGCTGCTAATAATTTTTAATAGCTAAATTTTTGTTGCCTACTCTATTCACCCCCTCTAGAGTATAGTGCTTCACATCTCATTTCTACAATTGGTATCTACAATTGGTATCAAAGCAGGTGCTCCTTATAGAGATATTATTGCAGGTGCTCCTTATAGAGATATTTTGGCTTAACATCCTTAGAGCAGATTGTCACTACCAGAGCGGATTATACAGGTAAAGCGAGGTAATATTATTATTATATAACTGTTGTTACATAGATCACTATATCATATATGGCAAGTATGTATTTCACAACTGAAGAGAAATCCACAAGTAGACTCCCACTATTTGATGGAACAAACTATAATTAATGGAAGACAGGAATGATCTTCTACCTGAAGTCTCTAGATTTTGACTTATGGTCAATTGTTGTCAATGGCTACAAAAAGCCTACTATCACTTCTATTCTCACATGCTTTATAATCAACAAGCCTTATTATAGTTACACGGAAGAAGAGAAGAAGTTAGCTAGCCTTGATGCAAAAGCTATGCATATCTTTTACTGTGCTGTAGACATAAATGTATTCAATCTTATTACTACTTGCACAACATCTCATAAAATTTGGAAAGTTCTTGAAGCTACTTATGAGTGCAGGTATGAAAGCAAAGCTAGCAAAGCCTATCAACTCTAGAGAGGAGGATAGTCTTCATAATGATGCAAATATGTGCATGATGGAATTGGTATTTAAGGTACAACACAATCCCTTATACGAAGAAGAGCTAGTATGTGACAACTGCAAGAAGATATGCTACATCCAAGAAGATTATACTACTGCTAGAAAGGAGAGTCACTACGAATGATCAAATGAAGGAAGATCATCGTCTCACAAGTACGCTAGCACGAGCATATGGTATGAAAGTAAAGCAACAAATTATGAAGAAGAAGAGAGACCTCATCAACATGCAAATTTATGCTCAATGGTATTATCTAACCAGGTACAAAAAAATTCTTCTTATGAAGAGAGTAAATTTTCTCATGATGAGTTATCTAATGCTTTCAGTGATCTATTAGAAGAACACAAGAAAGTATTATATAAGTATAAGCAATCCAGAAAAGATATTCTATCTTATAAGCGTGATAATGAAAAGCTTACTTGCTTATTGAATGATGCTCGAAATACTTCTCCTTCTAATAATTCTACTGAGATTTCCACACTTGAGTTTAGATTGCATGAGGCACTTGATTGCATTGAAAAAAGCACTCAAAAAAATGCTAAACTTAAGGAGGAATTAGAATCAGAAAAGAAGTATTCTATTGCTTCATGTAGAATTGATGCTCTTAATGCTAAATATGATGAGATGTGTGCTAACTCTAAAAAGTTAGAGATTAGACTAGGAAAGCAGGTAGTACAACCTATGACTCAGTCTAACACAAGACACGTAACACCTCACAAAGTCACACACGACATATCTTTTACAAAGAAAGCAAGCAAAGCTAAAGCTTCACGCAACCATGCTTTCTATTACAAGTATCCACACACATCATATCACACCATTGCACATTCTTATACTGTAACCCCTGTTTCCAGAATGTTGAAAATATTTTATTTTGAATTAAAGGAGAATTTTGGAATTTTTTTAAAAGAATTAATTTAAATAGTTATTACGGTGGATTACTTTAAGCCATTGTTAAGTTTTGGAGTACAAGATGGCTAAAAATTGTGGCACGGATGGTGTAGTGGCGTGTCTTGGCTAGTATTTTAGCTATGGTGGAGAAGAACCAGCCATAGGGGTGTCCTAACTAAGAAAACTAGGCCAAGTTGTGACTTGACCTTATAAAATAATTTATTTAGATTTATTTGATATTATTGACTTTTAAGTGACCCGGTTGTACCAAAACAGTCTGCACTGGACTTGAATTGAGCCCAAGCCCCAGATAGGCTTGTAGTGAGGCCAGAGACGGCCATGTAGACATAATTTGGGATATATGCATATAATTTGTATCTTATTAATAATATTGACAATTATTTCTAAATATTGTTATTTTGATAGGCTTGAAAGAAGAAGAATAATGCAGATTATGGTTCATCATTACTTGATGCTAGGATTACATCTATGAATTTTTCATGGTGAAATTTCTTGTGGACCTTCATGCTAGGGCAACAAATATGTACTTTGAGTTGCCGGATTTATATTTTAGGAAAAATAAGTCCTGGTTTAATTGATTAGCTATTTGGGGAAAAATTAATTCCCATGTTTCATATTTATAGACTGGTAACTTTTGAACCATTTCAATTTCCAGAAAACTTCGAACTTGGGAAATGTGGTGAAATTCATATTTGCATGTAAGAACTAAGAATTGATTAGAACATTTAGTTTTATCAAAATCCTATAGGAACTCATGAGTTCCTATTTTTTTCAATCCCAGTCCAGTCAAATGAAACCAAAAGCCCAAACCAGCATACAAATATTGGCCCACACAAAAATCCCTCACAACAGCCAAAGCCATTGAAACCCCGACCCCCAGGGCTTAACAGCCATTCTTATATATAAATGTATATATAGAGAGAGATCGAGAGGGGAGAGGAGTAAACCCTAAACCAACCCTTCCTCGACTTGGCAACACAACTGCGCCTCACCTCGAACGCCTGCATGGCGCCGTCGCTGGCTGCACTGCCGGAGGGACCCCAAAAATCGACGACAAATAGGGAGACTCTGTTTTACCCGACAGGAGATCCAAACACAGGTACCAACTTCCTCACCAATTTTCTCCCCACATACTTGATCGTTTCACGATCCGTAAATTGGTTTTGAAACCCAATATAACCATCTCGAAACCTCAGTAATTAGATATTGTATAGGTTGCATGACCAGTCCACGAGATCGACCCTACGTCGGTCAAAAACCTGTAAAAACATAACATGAATAAACTGACCAGAGGCTGTTTTGGAAGGCACATAATCGCCGATTCCTCGACAATTTAGGAAATCTACTCGAACAAAAATTTAGTCAACTTGGACAACATGGAAAACCTATTGATACTTTCTTTTCTAATTGCTTATACAGTAAGTTAAACCAATTTGAAAATCAGGAAAAACCCATGATAAACTGTTTTTGAAAAATTAAATAAACACCGATACGACGTACGCTCCGACAAACCGGGCGACGTGGTCATGATCCGTAAGCATTAAAAGGTGCGTACGGATATTGCAGACGTGTGGGAGTTGACGAAACTCAATTTCGTTGTGTGTGTGCGACGAATTTGATGCGTATCCGTCGAGAAACCCCCGTATCGGCCTATTTCAAAAAACTCCAATTACTTCGTGTATGTTCGTCAAATCGAGACGAAAGTTGCGCCAACAGGACTGTATCATTTTTCTGGTCCTGTATGCCATGTTTGGTTCGATCCTGAGGAGGTTGACAGGAACGCCATTTTGGCGGGCCTGTAGTCTAACTCAACGGACGAATTTGTGCACGGCCTACCAGAATCCAAAATTGGTCATACCGTTAGGTTTGTCTCATCAAAACGAATCCGTAGACATATAGTTTGATGACTTTAGAGATCGTAGACTATGACACGCTTTTCGGTGCAAAACAGGTCCAACGGCGGATATCGTTTTGGCCCAAAATAACTATTTTGCCCTTGTGTCCAGAATTAGACTTTTGGACAGGCTATACTAGCTAATTTGACTAATATGAACACGTTAGAAATATTTATTTCATCCCCGGAAGACTATTATGAGATTTGACTCCTGTGGCTTATCAGTTTGATGAGATGTATTTGGATCTACATGCAACCACCAGACAAGATACCTTGTCTCCCTCTGCAGTTTATTTTTATGCTTATAGTTTTTTTGATTTTTATATTATATCATCTTATTCTCTAGTTGATGTGAGTTTATCTATATGTTTCTTGCGTTCCATATTTACTAGATTATCGTCTTGCTTGTATATCAGCTTCATGATTAGATATTGTAGCTACACCAGGCTTATTCACTTTATAGTTCATGCTAGAGTTATCCTTACCTGTGTCTTGACATGAGTTGTACCTTGTCTCACCTGTGCCTCGACTGAGTCGTGTCTTGGAACGAGTACGTGTAATTAAACTACAACTTCCTGTTATCGTTCCTCAACCAGAGAGTCCACACTCGGGACGAGGGTTGACCGGTTGCACCAGAGAGTCCACACTCGGGATGAGGGTGTTTGTCTTGATCTGTTTACATCCGTGAGTCCACACTTGGGACGAGGATGTTGTCTTGTTTATTTGGACCAGAGAGTCCACACTCGGGACGAGGGTGCCTTGCCTTAAACAAACCAGAGAGTCCACACTCGGGACGAGGGTTAGTGATTAGTTCAAACTCGTGAGTCCATACTCGAGACAAGGGTTTGGTATTCCATTGATCTCGTGTTCACTTGTTCATCCAGCAGTTCAGTTACATGTAGTTGTTCTTGTATTCTGGTTCATAGTCACCTGTCAGTAGCCACTTGTCAATAGTCACTTGTTAGCAGTTTTAGTCGTAGTCTCTTGCCATGTTTATGTATCATTTCTTGTTTATATCCTGTTTATATTCTTATGCATGATAGAACTGCTAGATAGGCATATTTTTATGTATCTTGCTATGTCCCCTGAGGACCTGATGATCTCTTCAGGTTAGCGATAGCGTGGAGATAGTTAGCAGTTCTTGATACACTTGTAGGATTTAGGTATTGATATTACGATTATTGTCTCTTCGTTCTTTCATTCCTTATCTTGAGATATCTTGCTTGTTGATTCAGTTATTAGACTATTGATATTTCCTTAGAGTCTTATCGGACATATATGCTAGTAGGCTGCAGACCAGGACCCATAGTGTCCGTTTATGTTTTATAGTCTTATTGTGGATTGAGATATAGTTTGCCTTTCCATGATTAGGCACAATAACATAGTCCAGACAGTGTTTACGTATTTGAGTCGGGCTGGAGTCCGCTCGAACGTAGCTGGCTTGCTTACGAGCTCGCGCCCGAAAAACGGGTGCGGGTCATGACATATCCTGCTGCACATAGCACTAATATTAATACTTTCTGTCATTATTGTGGTATGAATGGACACGTTTCTAATCATTGTCAGATTAGAAAACTAGTTGATATGAACTTGTGCAAATGGGTTCCCAAAGCTAACAAATATGGATCCAAGTATTGGATACCAAAGTCTTCATCTAATATTTCAGGTGGAGCTACTTATGCTGAACCATAGAACTATAAACGTGTTGGTGGTTGCACAACTACAAAGGTCATCATCCATGCAATTGTACCAACATAAGTGTGGTCAATTGAACCACTTTGGTAACATGATAAATAATTTATTTTATGGTTTTATTTATAGAATCTAGCATGTTCTTATTAATGTCTTGCTATTTAATATCTTTTAGTTGTTTATTGTTTGAATCAATATGAGATATAATCCTAACATGACTAGCTATTTAGCTTAAATGATTAG
Source organism: Iris pallida (assembly GCA_029216955.1). Classification (NCBI taxonomy): domain Eukaryota; kingdom Viridiplantae; phylum Streptophyta; class Magnoliopsida; order Asparagales; family Iridaceae; genus Iris; species Iris pallida. The sequence goes on from JANAVB010004800.1 coordinate 11,052,699, forward strand.
TTCACACTATGTAGTATTTTATTTTCTATTAGTGTGACACATTTGTCTATGTATGATCTTTACTCTTAATCTTTATTTTTGAAGCATGCATACCACTGTAGTCCATATGAGCTTTTTTTGGTTAATATATTTTTGACTCTTCGTCTTTAATGTTTTTTTAATGGTCATTTCTTATCGATTTTTCTTTAACATGTCATATTTACTTTGATCGGCATTTTGTAAGTATGTATGTTTAGCACAAGTCTTCTATTTACTTAAAAAGTATATATATATAATTTTATGTTAACCTTATGCTTGCATAATATATTCACTATTGATTCTCATATTTTATTTTGATTAACTTCTTATGAATCAATTACATCTTTGTCTGATAAAGCATATTTATGCATGTTTTTGATCTTGTGACAATTTTTTAATGCTTATTAAGGATAAATGAATTATTCATTGTCATTCATATATTGCTCATATGTTTCTTATATTAATATATATTTTTGTATAAATATCTTTATAGGGGATATATGAGTTAAGTTCAAGATCTATATTATTTTAAAAAGTAGTTTCAAATTGTGCTTATCTCATACTTTAGCTATTGATTACTTTGAACAAATTTATGTTCTTCTCTTTATTAGCTTCTTCCTCAAAGCCTCTTTTAATGATTTTTTTTGGATTTTTGGTTGACATTTTGGATACATGCCTCTTATTTATTTATTTATTTGTATCTTGATCGTGATAAACCATTCTTTGGATATTTACTTCTTTTATATTTAGGGATTATGGATTTCGATGTTTTTAAATGATATTGCATATATTTCTTTAAATCTAAGTTCTTAAAAGTAGAGATCATTTTGGGTACAAGCCGAAAGGGTCCTTCTGTCATACAGGTGTAGATAGCCTGAAGTGACACAGTGTACTAGTCTTTGGACTATCGCTAGCTGGGAACCGGTCCCTACAGCTAACCCGAAGTGATCAATACTTTATAGACTTAAGATTTATTAAGGTCTACTTGCAACTATTATCTAGTTCTGGATCCAAGATACTGAACCCAGTCCCCTAGGTTCCAGAATACATCAAGCGTATCTAGGTCCTACATTTTAATTTATAAATGTTTTATATCTTGTTGTTACCCAATGATTTTGTAGAACATATGAATAAATATAATTGATACATTTTATACCGTATGCTATGTTGTTCTAAGATTTTTTTAAGTCTATAGAATATAATTGATTTCATATTGCACAAAATTTTCTTAAATCCTCGGTTATTAAAGAAGAGACTTGTTTTGGGTATAAGCCTACAATGGGTCTGTTTGTCACCACAACTACGACCAAAGCAAAGCGGTACTTAAGTGTTCCCCGGTGAACCTCCGTTAATTGGGACAATACCTTTATAGTTAACCTAAGATTGATCAACGCTTTATAAACTAAAGATTTATTGAGATTTAGTTGCAATTATTATCTGATGAATTTTGGATTTTATCTTTGATGGATAATATTATTTAATTCTACAAAAGTAACATACATTGATCTCCATAGGTTAATGTTTGTCATCTTTTGATATATTCATTTTTTTTGTCACACTATTCGATATTCAGACTTGATGATCTTGTGACTACTCATTGAATATTATGGTCTTGTGATTTCGTCTTTAGCTTGTGTAAATTCATGATTTTAAGTTTTTTTATATTCTTCTTATTCAAGCTATTTACTGTCTTCAACAGTAACTCTTTGCGGGGGAGAAGTAAGGCATAATTGAATCTCTCTCTCTCAAAGCGTTTATTTTCTTTAATCCTACGGTTATCTAATAGACACCGTGTAATGGCTTTAAAAGGGAAGAAATGAACTTTGATAAGAAGACCTAATATTTTTGAATTAGTTTCCTATTTTTGGAAATATATCTCTAAAAATTTTAAATTTTGTCAATATTATTATTTTTGGATATAGCCATTTAAAGGTGGAGCAGTTATTTGTTTCAAATCAATTATCCCCTTGACATGCCATATATCTAGAACACATTTTTCTTTGGACATTTATCTAGTTATATTTATTTGTTCAAAATAGGCTATTTATGATTTATGGATTTTTTAAAATTGTTTTCGTGATTTTTTTTTTCGAATCGCTAGCTTTCAGTCTGAGGACTAAATGGACGCATTCGAACAGTTTTTACAAATAGACGCATTTGAACATTTTTTTACACAACTTTTCATAATAAATTTCGTATTTCAAAAGTCTTTTGATTTCTTTCTGATTTATTGAATCTGTTCGTTATTCACATTAAAACAGTTTTCAAAAATTCTTTATTGTCATGAAATCATTTTTTTTTGTTATTTGAATATATATTGTTTTAATTGGAGAAATATTTTGTTTGTTCATCTTTAAGTATTTATTTATTGGATATTTCTTTTAATTGCCTAAAGATGATATTTGTTTTAAGTTTGGAACTTCATATGCATTTGATCAAAGGAAAGAAAAGATGCATATCTTGGATATTCCTTAGATCTTGTGATTATTTATTTGATCTATTCTTGCATATAAGTTACTTCGGAACTAGATATGCATATTTTAAGGGGAAGCAAATTAATTGTTCCAATTCTTTTATGCCCTTAATATGTGGTATACCTAGTTTATCATGGACATATATTCTTTTACTTAACATATCTTATTGATTTGTTCATGATTTTTTTATGAGAGAATATATGATTATTATTATTTATTTATTCTCTCATTTTATTTGAGTTTCTAAAAGTTATCTTGCTAAATATATTTAGCTATCCTTATTTGATTTTTTTTCTTGAGTTTAAATTAATTTTGGATTTCTTATTGATATTTTATCTCAAAGTTCATGATTATCTATATTTAGACTGGTCATACTTTACGGGGGAGCATTCATGTCGACTGAATTTCTCCTTCTCAAGTATTTTGTCTTCATTACCTTCATGTTTATCTAATGGATATACATATATCATGCTAAGGTAATTGAATTCAAATGCATGAACTTTGGTATAGATTTTACATAGATTCTAGTATATTTATTTTGATTTTTTTCGATGATTATACTCTTTATGGAATTGATTCACTAATATGTATGGGCAAATTATGTGATCATTTTAAAAGTCTCATTATATTTTTGATTTTTTATACTAGATCTGCAAATTTCCATTCCTCATGGATTATTTATGACCAATGATTGATTTCTACTATATTGATATCTACTTTTTATTAAAATCCTCTTTATTGGTCTATTTCAAAACAACAACTACATTTATTCATCATATTGTGTTTTAAATGTCATTTTTGGATTTCTAGTTGGTAAACTATATATTGCTTGATTTTAGTCTTCTTTGTTAACATTCAACCAACTATATTGTGTTTTGACATACTTTGCGTAATTTTCTAAACTTGTCATTACACTGTTCTCCTAATCCTTGATCATGATTATTTTTGCCTTCCGCCTTTACTTATGCTTGAGTTCGTTTTATTTCTTATTACCGGGGAGCTTATTTTTTTATGTCAAAGGGAGAGAAATAAGTTTAAGTTAGCACACAATATTCTAGTATTATGTGTTTATTAGTGATACATGCCTCTATCGTATCTATCTTAAACTTAACTGATTTGCCATAATAAAAAGGAAAAGATTGTTAGCCCAATGATTATATCATGTTTTTGAATATGGCTAATCAATTAAGTTTAACATAATGACATCACTAATATTCATGTAATTACTATCATGTTGCTACTTAAACTTAGCATTGTCCTAAAGTTTTGCATTATATTGCTATGTTTGTATCATAATGCATCATACTGCTTTGTTCGCCTAACATGTATTTGCAGACATGTAGTAAGTATGATCAAACATGATTAAATCAGGACATATGCAATAAAAAATTAATGATGGGCTAAAGATGACGTTATACAAGGAGATTTCTCTGAACCGCCCAACGACCTATCCGGGGCCTCGCATCGAGGGTTCCGCTGTCCGGTCAGCGAATAGGGGTCGAGGGGGCAGCGTCCCCTCCCCCTCGTGGGGGTTCGGTGGTGAAGCCCTTAAAAGGTATTCAGATTTCCAGATCTATTTATCTTTGGACGACTGTCGTCAAGAAAAAAAGCGTCTTCAGGTCTGCTCAAATATCAGAAGAAAGGCGTCATCAAAGGGCTATTGGTTTTACTATTTTATCAATATATTTTTTATATTTATTGAGTCTAGGAATACGATGTAAACTGCATCGTACTAGCAAATATGCTACCCAAGAAATATTTTTAAAATACCCTTTTATTTTGAAAACAAGGCCACTTACAAAAGCCCAAACTACTTCCTGACTTTTCAAAAATCCCAAAAACTAATTTGCAAAAATCCTAACAGAACTCCAACAGAATTTGGCCCGAATTCGGTTCGAGTTCGGTTAGTGCCCGTTGCATTTTAAACTTGGTCATCCTGCAGTTACGGATGCAACGGCTATCTGCTGAGATTCTTTCAAAGAATTCTATCCGAATTCTCCTTTGGAAAACCTATCAATAGAGAAGAATTTCCCTCATTTCAACATACCTCCCTTTTCTCTTCTCTCTAAGCTTAATACGTTCTTCCAAAGTGTTCTAAGCTCTTTCATTTTCAAATTCCAAGCCAGTTACGATCCTCTTGTCGATTTTCCAGTGTGGTACGGTCTAGAAGTTTCAGAGTGATTGTAATTAGAGGCTTGATTGAAGAAAGACACTTCATAATTGAAGTTGGTCGAGTGGATCAAAGCTCGCGTTGTAGAAGTTGCAAAAACTTCAGAGGAAAACTTGCAGTATTTTTTTATAGTAGAATTCAACTGGAAGCTAGAGTTCTTTCGACTGGACTAGTCCTCACAAGAGAAAAACCAATATACATCCTTGTGTTTCCATTTTCTCTCTGCTCTCTACTTTTCATTTACATATCTGTGAACTTGCTGCTAACAATTTTTAATAGCTAAATTTATGCTGCCTACTCTATTCACCCCCTTCTAGAGTATAGTGCTTTGCATCTCGTTCCTACAATTGGTATCTACAATAACTAGGCCAGGAAGCTCCACTCTCACATATGCACCCTAGCACTCGGGTTAAACATACACATGAAGTGGGTGTCAATGTGAATCTATCTTCGCATGACTTGTGTGATGTGATTAGTCACAAACGCAAAGCGGAGGAGACGACCGTTACGCACAATATGCCTGTTTCAGGGCATATTGTGCTAACATCACAATCAACTGCTGTTGTAGCAAAACAGTAGCCCCTCTACCAACAAGGCAATCTGTATTCTAGCGACTGCAATCAGCAGCACCCGTCCGACAATGTCTCGAAAAAAGGTGTCGATAGAGGATGAGAAAGAACTTCTTGTTGCCTCGTGCCATGCTACATGAAATTCGTCTTCCTTGAAGAGGAGTTCCAAATCCAATAATCCTCCGATCTTGGCCAATGCATCAAAAAGTCGGTCCCGATGCCGCAAGCTAGTTATGCCCAGTACTGGGGTGTTCCAACATACTTGTTCAAAAACTAACTCTTCCCTCAGGGAAGACTGATATGTCATCGGTAGTATGGGCTGGGGTAATAAATCCCCGATGTTCTATGATAAGCCATCATTTCAACCGGATGAGGTTTCGCATGAGACTGACACTAATGCATCTGAGGTGTATGCCATCAACAGGCTGGAGGTAGCTACCCCTGGGTCCTGAGGACGACACCAATCTGTCCGTCTTCCCCTAGGATAGTAAAGCTCAAGGGTCTGAATCAAAGAGCAGAAGGTCCACTTCACTATCTACTTCCTCTCATCTGATGTCAATATACATGACATGGGGTGACAATCCAGGAAGTAGCGAAGGGTCAAACCATCAACAACGTATATAGCTCCACGAGGAAGGTCTCCAAACGTCAAATGAATGCCCTCTCCCATAGATGTAAACAGGATCAGGCTATTGGGGGCTTCAACGATCTTCTAGCCAACTGGGGCAGTGCTTCGCACGGCCACCAGATCATTGCAGCCGGCATCATATGGGTCATTTGGAAGAATCACAACAAATTCAGATACGAGGGCCGACAATATAACTCCAATCAACTGATCAGGGAGGTTCTCAGACAGATTCAAAAAGTCAGGCTTCTCTGTAAGCACGTCAGGTAGGGATTCTGGTACTCCTTGTTCAACTGACTGTTTTGGGGCTGTATACGAAATTTTGCCTCATGCTTCGTTTATTTTGTTGTATGTCGGTTTTGTGCTTACTTGTATAGACATCGACATTTTGCGCCTTAGACATGAATAATATTGGGGGTTGGTTATATATATATATATATATATATATATATATATATATATATATATATATATATATATATATAGTAATTTAGTTATAACTTTTGGCTACTTAACAGCCCTACAACTTGGCCCGAAGCCCCGCACACTGCCCGCTCCATAGTTGAGCCATTTAATTTCCACCACGACATGGAAAATTAAATGATTCCCCCAAGGCTTGAACCCAAAACCTTTGGAGGAGGGGATGCCTCATACTCCTACCACGGGCTAGGAATGCTAAAAACTTTTTGCATGATCAATTAACGGCTGTTTCGAACTGGTCAGACTGTCATGGCTTTCTCTACAATTGTGAAGTACCCCGACGATAATGAAGATTGCAAGTGTTATTTGCAAACCTATAAGGACTGACATTCAAACAGATAGATAATTGAGACTAGCTTATGCTAGGATCTTTGTTGAAATAAAGGTTGTTGACATACTCTCCAGGACGATACAACTGAAGCTAATTAATGGGGATCTAATCACTCAGGAAGTTTACTATGAGTGGGTGCCGCCGAATTATAGCGAGTGTTGTTGTTTCGGGCGAACAAATTTATGTTTAATACTTCTTCCTTCCTTGAATTTGAATTCTCGATAACGCTATTAGAGTATTAGTATCCTATTACTTGACGTTCACGTGAACAAAACATAAAAAATAAACTAAACTTATTCTTGTATAAAATGAAAAACAGTAAATAACCAATGACCTATTGTTTATCTTCTTACGAACAATATTTACTGTACATGATTTATATATAATTACATAATTGGAATAAATATGCGAGCCTTCACGAGGCTACCACTTTCGCCTTGGGCATCGATCATGAACACCCTTTGCTTTACGATGCATCGCTTGTGCCATTAATAACTATGATCTATAATATTCCTCACAATGGTCCAATGCGTATTTAGTGCCGATAACTAAATTCAATGTCTTTTTCATAAAATCCTTGAATGTGCTCTAGAGATAATTGAAATGGGTTGGTCTAATACCATAGTTGTGGGGGGCAATGAGAATTAAATATTATATTATTCCAACACGCCCTCCGTAGGTCAAATGCCTTTTTGGACTGATGAATGGATTCATACAGTCATTAAATTACTTATACAATCCCCTAATGTGCACCAAAGAGATTTCGACCCATGCACTCTCATATTGTTTTAAAGACACTATAACTGTACCAAAACTCCAGAATTGTGGAACAGTTGATAGTTAACTATTTCTATTAGTCCAACAACAATATTCAAATCAAACCACGAAGAAGATGATATGTATTCCTAGATTGCAAGAAGTTTATGTGAAGAACAAAAGATATTAATTAATCTTGTGGAAGGAAAGATTCGTATCTTTAATTAAAATGTATCCTAAAAAATAATGTCCAGATATAATTTGGGGGATTTTAAAACTTAGTTCTATAAAACAACATCATCAACAAAAAGCCTTTATTTTGGGATCGGCTGCTTGCATCTTTTTCTTCCATTCAATTATTAAGGATTATGTCCTCTATAACACTAACGAAAATTATATTCTTCTTTACAACTTAAATCCATTTTCATTTAGGCCTTTAATTAGTCCTTTAACTACTATCTTATTTCTCCTTTCTACCGCTGCATTTCTTGGTCTGCTTTGCAATGTCCCAACCACCTACACCAACATCACCCACCCATACGCGCGCGCGCGCGCGCGCGCACACACACACACACACACACACACACAGACTCATTTTATATCCTATCTTCTAATGTTTTGTCACCCATCCATTTTAGCATTCTCAGTTCCAGTATGCTTATTTTTAGGATATATATTGTTTCTTAATTTTCTAACACTCTAATCCATAAAGCATGATTAGCTATGTCGTACGAATGCGAACAATGGTAGTTGTAAGACAAGACACGTATATCAGATACGAACATTTTCAAATAGGTACAATAGTAGTCACCTATGTTGCATGAGTAAAGACATAGAAATATAGACACAATACGTATACAGACACCATTTGCACATATATGAGCAACATAGATGATAAGTCTTATAAATGTTGTATAGAATTTTCCTTTCAACTTAAATGGTATTAGCAATCACAATATACTCTAAAAGCACTACATGACCATCATGTTTAATCCTATGCAAAAAATTAGCTTTAATTTCTATAGACATGTTCTAAGTATAAAATCAGAAGCAAGCATAATGTACTCAAATGGCAGGGCAAGTTTATATCTATTCATTTAATTATAATTTATATTTCAAATGTGGAAATGCTTTAGTTTGAGGGTTTGACTTCCATTCTGTCACGACCCGCACGCGATATAGGGGTACGAATACGTGGGTACGTCCAGCCTACGCCACAGTATCGACAGTAGAATGCTGTAGGTCAACAATACTAACTACTTCTCTCACATATATATATATATTTATATATATATATATATATATATATATATATATATATATATATATATATATATATATATATATATATGTCAATATCTCAACTCCGAACGGAGGACAGAAAATAATAATGAAATGATACTCAATCACAATAAACTATAAGGTAGATGATTGGCACGATAATGATAAAGGAAGAAAATCACAATCACAAGTCGAAAATAACTACAATAGTATCCAAGTCTAACAGTCTACAATAACAACATCATGTAGAAGTTCCCAAATAATACAAATCAGTCTCATATTTGGAACAATCCAATACATCCCGGTGTGAATTTTGATCAGTACTCTGGGTACGTGACCGTCGAGCCAAAGAACAGAAGAGCACTCTTCTACTACTTTGTGGAGTCTCGTAGGAATGCTTCTAGCAAACCTCTTGTTTTGTGGCTAAATGGAGGTATATTTTTATATAGCAAAACATGTTTTCCAATATTTTCGTTGTCTTTCATTAGTTAGCTTAACATTGATTTGTGAATGTACAAAGTTTTTTTAAATTAACCAATGCCTAAAATATTCCATGGTATTATTTATTCTATAAATCACTTTTAAACTCATGAGAATCAATAAATAAGAAAAGAATTTAATAGAATCATAATACTAATTTCCCAATATTTTATCTATTTTCCTCATTTTGAATTCGTAAAAGTTTTTTTATTTCACCTTCGAAAAACTCATCATTGAGGTAAATGGTTTTTTTACTGTTGATACAAAGCGATACACTGGTAACTCTAAGACCTAGTTTGGGAATAAAGTTTTATTAAATTGAGTTAAGTTTATGATGAAGTTTCAATATTTGAGACTTTAGTTTCAAGTTATGGAACTCCATTTAAGTTAAGTGGAGTTTGCAGTTTACTTTTGGAGGTTTTGGAGATATTTTTTAGTTTTGAGTGTTGAAATGATGAAAAAAATTAAATAATTTTGAAATTCACTAGGTAAATGTCCATAGTTATAATCTATAATTTCATGGAACACCAAAATTCTACCATTCTAATTTAAAAAATTTAATATTTTAAGAATCCATAAAATCCTTTATAATTTAGTATGCAAATTAACATTATTCATTATCATCAACCACAATATCATGAAAATCCAAAATCCTGATAGCTCAATTATGTAAGTACTTTAGAGGTCTAATTACTCCACCAAACCCCAAATTTCTTGAAATTGGAATTTGATGGAGTTTGGAACCCATACACCAAATTTCTTAACTCCAATGCGTTGGAGAATGACTTGCAGTTTGGACAATCTAAAATTTTGTCCCAAATAAATCCCAAAAGTGGAGTTTGCAAAATTCCATTTCAATATAACTCCAGTTTTGTAACTATAGTTTCATCATGTCGTGACAACTTATGCATGGAATAGTAAGGGTCTGCTTAGATTGAGGGGAAATAAATAAGCAGAGTTAAGTGGGGTTAAATGAGGGAGAGTTAAGTGAGAGGGAGTAGAGTCAATACATAGAATCTTGTTTGGATTGGAGAGAGAGTTAAGTGGGGGTGTTTAATAACTCCTGCTTGGATTGGAGATTTTGAGTGAGAAGAGAATTAATAAAAGTATGATAGTTACCAAAATAACCTTATTGCATACGTCATAAAATTAAATTTGATTGAAATTTTAATTATAACTTGTCAAAATATTTTCACAAATTAGGAAAATACGGAGCAACATATTCAAAACAAGAAAAAATTGAGGAAAAAATTATGATATTTTATAGAACAAATAAGTAATATTTATGACTTTTTAAACAAAACCTCTCAATTCCCTTGTTAACCCTCCAACTTGGAAGATTAAAAAAATGGACAAAGGATGGTGAAATAAACCCTCTATAAACCTTCCTCCTAAACCCCCACCCTCAAACCAAACATGGTTTTATTTCTCCCTCACTTAACTTTCCCTCACTTAACTCTCTTAACCCTCAATCCAAGTGGACCCTAAGTTACTGATATTTACATAGTCTTGGTTCCAACTTCTTTTAGACACTTTTTCGTATTAAGTGGCACATGACTGTCACAATGGAGTTTTGGAAACTGGGTAATGAAATAAAAATCTAGCTCAAAAATGTGATAATACTTCACTTGCATACTATTGACTCCTAGTCTTTGTGGCCCACTGATACCAAAATTCATATTTAAGTTGTGGGAATATTCTTTGGGTTTGGTTTTAGGTCAGTTTTGGCAAAAGTCATTCCAAATTTTTCTAGTTACCGACTGCAAATAAAAAAATCTTAATAAAATTCATTTGTTAAGTAAATTTATGATTGATTATACAGGTCGGATTGAATCAAACTAATAAGTTTATATTATATTTAAGATTTGCTAGATTATATTTGAATGAAATGTTAGGCATAAGACTGAACTAATAGACTATTGGAAATGATTAATTGATAATTTAAACGTATGCTTTTTTTGTTGGTAATTTCAAAAAGATACATCCATGTCCAAACCAAATCCTAAATGTCAAAGTTTTATTTTAGTTTGATTTGTCTATCATACCACTATTAACGAAAACTTCATTTCCAAAACTAACTCCCACACTTGTGATAGACTCAACCTTGGGTACACATTACCTAGATTATGGTACATTGATCATTGTCATAGAAGATTATGATTAGATGTGTTTTTTCTTGATGTTTTGCATGATGAAAGGGCCCACATGCTCATCCTTGGGTTTTGGAGCCATGGAGGAACTTGGACCCTTTCGAGTAAATAGTGATGGCAAGACACTTACCAAAAATAGATATGTATGGAACCATGGTATGTTTCTTAAACTTAACACATTTATGTAATGACCTGTGATTAAGCTATGCAAATTTATTTTTATCATGTGTTTCAATGACACAGTGGCAAATGTGCTTTTCTTGGAATCACCCGCTGGGGTTGTGTATTCATATTCAAACACTTCTGATTATGAGAAGAGTGGAGATAAGATAACCGCAGAAGATTCCTATAATTTTCTTATAAATTGGTTGGAAAGATCCCCACAGTACAAGAGCCGTGACTTCTTTATTATTGGAGTGGGTTATGCATGCCATTACACACCCCAAGTTGCCTACACCATCCTACAAAATAACAAGATCAGCAAAAACACTATCATTAATCTTTAAGGGGTAGCGGTAACCTATGGGATTTGATTTTTTTTCTCTTAAGAGAAAAACACTAGAATACAAATCAGAAGGTTTTTTTTTCTTCCTTTTACCTTTGATTTTTTTTCTTTGACCTTCAGATCGGGAATGCCTATGTTGATGACCTATCTAATGGGATGGGAGTGTATGATTTTTTGTGGAATCATGCACTCATCTCTGATGAGACATACTCTGTGATTCAATCCAAGTACAACTTCTCAAGTAATGAGCTATCAACTAAATGCCACGATGCTCTAACCAAGGTCTACCCGGAACATGGAGACATTTATCCGTACAACATTTAAGCTCCATTGTGTCATAGTTCAAGTAGTTCAAGGCAATCTAAGCACGAAATAGTAAGTAAATTTGGTGATTAATTTGCTATATATATTTTAGGTTACTTTATTAAACAATATATGTATTTATTTACTAAATTTTCTTCTAATCAGATAAGACACTTTGATCCTTATTCGGATGACTATGTTCGTACCGATCTGAATAGCCCAAATGTTCAGAAGGCATTTTATGCAAAATTTATAGGATTGCCTTATGATTGGAAAAGATGCATGTAGGTCTAGGTCGACAGTTGTTACTTCACTATGTTAATGGTTGCATGATGATTCTAATGTCTAATTTTCATATCTGTGGTTTTTTTTGAACTACTATCAGTGATGTCATTACTGTATGGAATGATGGGCCTGATACGGTGTTGCCTACTATTAAGCAACTCATTTCGAGTGGCATACGTTTTTGGTTGTATAGGTAATTTTCTTATGACAAGACATTTGTGTACATATATAGTTTTTTTATTCATGTTGCTACCTAAACAAACCTAAACAAAATATTATGCTCATATTGAGATTCCAAATTTCTCTTCGTGGTGATTTGGACGGGATGGTTCCAATAACTTCTACGAGATACTCGATAAATTTTTTTGGATTGCCTGTCAAGAACTCATGGGGGGCATGGTACCTTAAAAAAGAGGTAGTTTCAATATGCTTATCCAATTGCTAACTATATGTTCATCAAATATTTTTTATATTGATCAAGATTTGTAAAATTATATGTTTCCAGGTTGGAGGTTATGTCGAGGAACACGATGGATTGACATTAGCAACCGTTAGGGGAGCTGGCAGCAAGGTTTTGAGGGATCAGCCTAGAAGAGCATTACTTTTGATCTCTTCCTTCCTTGCAGGAGAGCTTCTGCCTTCTTTCGTAAAACACATAATATCATAATTTTCATTATTAGTAGTAAATTAACAGTTACTTTAATTAATTATTTTGTAAACATTTCAATAAATTATATTTGGATGAAGAATCTACGCATTGGATATCAATATTAAATACCACAACATACTCATGATATTTTAATTCGTATTTTCTTTCCTTTTTATGGTTAGGCAAGGTCTCGAATGTTCATCATGGGGATATTGAGCCTTGTACAACATTAGTCCATTAAAAAATGGCTTTGTTGGGACTTAATTTTGTGGCTGATACGTTTTCGGATGCACTTTAAAGAGTCGTTAAAATTTATGATCCAAACAAGATCCTATAACTGATCCTTGAATGCTATCATTTATAGAATCTGAATATGCATTAATTCTTCTATTATAGTTTGAAAAACTCAGTTAAGAGTGTGTAAACTGAGTCAACATCCTTAGTAAGTCTTGACTAGCATTGACTGTTCATATCTACTGGGATAAAGCACTCAATGTTGTAGAATCTCTTTGATCTGACATTGTTCTCCTTTCCTCTATGTCCCCTTGACCTTTCTTTTTATTCTTGTTGCTAAAAAAGTTTGACCAATGATTTTCTTAGCGATCAAGATGGTCGCCATGACATTGCAAAGTAATTCCGATGGTCGTCGTGAGAAGCAATGTGGTTGAACTTTTCCTATCTAGTTGTGTTAATTTTAGCGGCCTATCGCTTGCCCAGGGGCAAGTCAAACAAGCCCTGCGGGCTTCGGCAACCCCCTCTTCTTATGACAACCCCCTCTAGGCCTCTCAGGCCCATCCCTCCCTGCTACTCTCCAACAAAAGTCGTCTTCTCAGAAACTAATTCCTATTCCAACAAATGTCGGGTGCTCTATACCTCTCCGTGACTCCACTCATCACCACCAGCAGCAAAGAGGTGCACCACTATAGGGGCGACCTTTCGTTATGGCCGTTGAGGAGGATGAGGCTGCTCCAGACGTGATTACAGGTTTTATCCTACTCCACTCATTTTCTGTCATTGCATTGTTTGACTCTGTTGCCATACACAATTTTCTATCCCTTGAGTTTCTGCATAGATACGGTTTTGCACCAGTACCTACTAGGAGGAACTGTCGGATTATGAAAGGAGGAGGAGTAGTACTGGTTATTGATATATGTGACTGCCCAATTAGTGTAGCTGGAAAGAAATTCAGAGCCCAATTCCTCATAATGCTACTCCCGGGATTCGATGTAGTCCTCAGGATGTATTGGTTGAGTGAGCATTTTTGCAGTGATAGATGTCACTAGGGGAAGGTGATGTTCAGATCGCTAGAGAGTTCACTATTTGAAGCAGAAGAATTACTGCAGAAAGGCTGGAACGGGTTAACTTTGGAGCTGTGGTAGAAGAAAAGGAATTATCGTATCCCATCATTGCAAAATTTCTAGATGTATTTCCTAAAGATTTGTCGGGGTTGCCACCAGACCAATACGTGGAGTTCATTATTGATTTAGTGCCAAGAGCAGCTCCAGTCTCCCAGAACTGCTACAGGATCAAACCTAACTAATCGAAGGAGATGAACGCACATATTGATGTTTTAGAAGGGAAGAGCTTTATTCGATCTAGTGCTTCACCCTGGGGAGCACCAGTCCTATTTGTGCCCAAGAAGGACAGGACCGTTGGGATGTGTATCGACTATCGGGCCCTCAACAACATCACAATTAAGAATAAATATTCCCTGCTTCGGATTGATGAGCTCTTTGATCAGTTGAGTGGAGTGAAAGTTTTTTCCAAGATAGATCTGCGATCCTGGTATCATCAGGTTAAAATCAGGGGACATGATATTCTGAAGACTGTCTTTAACACCCGGTATAGACAATATGAGTTCCTGGTTATGCCCTTCGGACTCACCAATGACCTAGTTGTCTTCATGAAGCTTATGATTAAGGTTTTCCACCAGTACGTAGACAAGTTCATAGTGGTTTTCATAGATGATATCTTGATCTATTCGAAGATCCCGGAGGAGCATGAGAAGCATTGGAGGATAGTATTGGAGACTGAGTAAGGAGAAGTTGTATGAAAAACTTTCAAAATATGAGTTTTTTTTTAGATAGAGTAGAGTTTTTGGGACATGTGGTAACTTGGGATGGGATAGCTGTAGATCCTAAGAAAATTGAAGCAGTGAAGTTGTGGGCCATTCCCAAGTCAGTAACAGAGATTCAGAGTTTCTTAGGGCTAGTAGGCTACTACAGGAAGTTTGTTCAAGACTTTGCCAGAATCGCGGAGCCGATGACCAAGCTTACTTGGAAGGATGATGAGTTTATTTGGACAGATGCATGCCAATTAGCACCCTTTGAAGAGTTGAAGAGAAGACTGAACTACAGCACCCGTCATAGCCTTGCCTTCAGGATTTGGAGAGTTTGCCATCTACAGTAATGCATCAGGGAAAGGATTAAGTTGTGTACTGGAGCAGAATAAGAAAGTGATAGCTTATGCTTTTCGACGGTTGAGGACCCATGAGAAGAATTATCCCACTCATAACCTGGATCTTACAACGGTCATATTTGCCTTGAAGCTGTGGAAGCATTACCTTTATGGTGAGAGAGGGACAAAGATTGGATTGTGAAGGGTTCCCAACAGCTGGCTCGACGAGATTTGTGTTGTGGCATGTACAAGATCAAGCCACTGGGTTGTACAAGCAGGCTACAGACACCGGATGGAGGCTCGAGGGGTATTCGACAATAGTTGGATCATCGAAACGTGCTAAAGAGGGTCTTCGAGATGTTTGAGGGATACAGAGGATTCGGTTCGTCGAGACAAAGCAAAGATTGGTGATAGGTAAAAGATTGAGGGTCGATCTATCTGTCCCATGACAGCTGGTAGGTCTCCTGGTAGGGGTTCAGAATTGGACTTATGAGTAGACAATTTTAGATATTTGTTTTATACCAAAAATGTTTGTGATGTTTATTTTTTCATCCGAGGACGTTTGCAGGAGTTGACTTTTTTATTGCTCTTGATTTAGACGATTTGAGTGACTGGACTTTGCTATTTCTGCACACCATCTCCAAGCAAGATACCTTGCCAATATATTTTGTAAACCCCCTAAATTTTTACTACAATTTTTTTAAATTGGTATTGATTTTTTTTGTATTTGCTCGTCGAGTGCGAATATGTACGAGGTACATATTTTTGGAAAATATTTTGATTATAGATTTTAATTATGTAGGATAGTTTTCAAACAATATATGTTGATTATTTTTAGTTACTTAAAATTGTGAAAAGTGTCGCGTCGAGATTTTCCAAAATACTATTTTATTTTTATTTTTATTTTAGGTACAAACATAAGTAGTAGTTTAGAAAAGTATTATTTTATGTATACTATTTTCGTGTGAGAGGCATGAAATTTATTTCATGTCCACTTGTTTTTTTTTTTCTCGAAGTACTAATTTTAATTGTTTTATCTAATATTAAAAATGCGTTTCAAAATAGTGATTTTTTGAAATTAATTATTAATATAAATTATTATAAAAGATAATTTGGATTATGGTTTGAATGTTTAAATCGTCATGGTAATTTAAATTAAGATTTGACTTTATGAATTATGAATTTAATTAGTATAAAATAAAGATAAAGTTTTGACTTGATTTAAACTTAAACTTGAATTTATTGAGTTACCTTATTTTGATTTAAATTAATAGTGGGATCATTTATTTTGGTTTAAATAAATCATAATCCTTATCTACCCAGGGATTCATCAACCCTATATAAAGGGGAGTCTTTCTATTGAATTCTCCATAATTAACAACCCAACAATTTCCACCGCAAGTTGTGTATCGTGTCTGTGTCCACCTTCCCATCCACTATTCTCTTCTTCTACAGATACTATCTACCGTCTGACAAATCCGGACGTCCATCCATGTCGTTTTGGACAAACCCTGACACGATACATCACAAATTCCTAACCCTATCCCTAGCCACCGATCCGCCCAGACTACCACAAACAACCCGTCCCCCGCTCCGCTCGCCCACGGCCACCGCCAGCACCCTCACCTCCTCGCAAACTCCTCCACAGCCCTGACTTCCCCCGATAACCCATCCTTCCGACCTCGGCCAACCACCCTATAGCCGCGGCAGCCCCAACACCGCAACCACCATCAACATCACCACCAGAACCTCTATCAATCCCGACCACAGACACAGCCACCCTGACCACAACCACCATCTCCAACACCCCGCCTTCTGACTGATCCTCCCAGAGCGCCACCGTCATCACCACCACCAGCCCGTACTTTCGCCAACACCAACACCACCGCCCACCGTTCAAAACCCTCACCGTCGACCCCTCTTCCCCACATCACCATTACTACCAAAATCCCATCAACACCACCACCAATAACCAAAAACCGAAATACCTCCGCGATCCGCCAACTCCTCCACGACCCCGTCCGTCCCGACCGCTCGACCACGTGCCGCAGATCCGGCCGCCCAAGACCAAGCGCCCACTGCCCCGATCTCGGCAGTGCCTGTGATCTGCTGCCCTACGCGTGCGGCGAGCCGCGCCTAGCCGCGGTGAGCCCAACATCCGCGTGAGTAGACCTCAGCGCTGCGTGCGCCTTTCCGGCGTCCGACACCACGTGGACAACACTCTCTCCCACGGTCTTCCTCTCATCGCTCCCTCCTTTCTATTTTTTTATGTGGATAATCCTCTCTCTCCAGTTTTCTTAACAATGTGCGTTTAAGCACTTTTCCGAGAAAGGAAAAGTAGCACAAGCACTTTCACAACACTACTATGCTGGAGACTTTGTTGTTTTTTTTAGGTTCTTATTTGGATTTGATATTGTTGGTATGTAGATATTTGTTGGTCAAATATTTTATTATATAATATAGTATATAATAAACAGTTGGTTCTAAGTATATATTTTGTATACGATTAATTATGAGTTTGTTGTAACTCATATGGCTTATCATCTTTCATCTCCTTGTAACCTACATGACCTTTGGCCCTTCATTTCTTCATAACCCCCAACCTCTCTCCCTATATAAAGAGAGGATGTGATAGCTTGTATGATGCACTTGTGTGGTTGATAATATACGAGAAAGCTTCGTCTCCGTGTGTTTGAGCTTTTGCCTTACGACACGTTATCAGCACGTTGCTCGTGCAACGCCGGAGACCCGACGTACCGCTCGCCTCGACGTCCGCCTACCGTTGCCCCGCACGCACCCCGTCGCTCGTCGCCGATCCCGCGTATCCGCAATCGTTTTCCCACTTTCTTCCACCGTACGGTAAGAAAGGTAAAAAAAAAAAAAATTTGTTAATATATCTATAATTGTTATCTAGTATATCCAATTTTTGTGACAATCTTGATTTGGAATGTCCGTGTTGCATCGGATAGATATCCCACACGTATACACAAGATGTTGTTGATTTTTTTTTCTTAAGTGTCTATGTTTTTTTTGGTTCATGCCAATTCATCCTATGGAGCTTGTTTCTGACTTGCTTCTCGTTGGCAGTATGTAAAGCTTTCTTCTCTCACCACATACAGCTTTTGTCACCATTCACATATTCTTAAGGAAATTGTTCACATAATACCAACTGATGCTATACGGACCTATTATTTAGCCCATAATAGGACCTTGTCTACTACTAAGGGAGATGACATATTTTGATTTACTTATTGATCTATATTGACCTCCAGAACATCAAAAACTACCCTCTGTGGTATTTATACAACCAAGCAAGAGTCTGTAGTTCAAACCTTCTGCAACTTTTATAATTTTCCTTATATTGAATTATGTTATTCTAGATGCTCATGGGAAAAGCTTTTCATTAATATTAGTTCTGTGACTTTTTATTTCGGATTTTTTTTCAGAATAATAGCTTTCTGGTTCTCATTACTTGATTTGCTATTCACATTCTGTTAACAGTTGCAAATTTATTTTCATGTATAACTTTGCTATAATCTAGCCTTTAGCATACTAGTTTTTTTTTTATATATTTGTTAGTTAATTTCTGAGGAAATAAATTTTTGATAGCAAATTTTCATGTTGAAAAATTTTTTAGATGCTAACATTTTTTTTGGTAATGATGGATTTGGAGCGCCCCGGCGAGCACCTGCGTCCCGACAAGCACCTCAGTAGCAATTTATTTATGTTACTCAGTAAATTATTGTAACAGATGGGTAGTAAAAATTGTATTTTTTTCTCGCTATTTTTTTGGCGTCGCTTCATTAGACGTCGGAAAAATAGTTGATATTTTTTTTGGTGCCGCTTGCTTAGGCACCAATTCTTTTGTGTGTTGTTGCCTACTTATGTTGTACGTTTTTTTTAAGCGTAATGGCGTGAAAATTGAAAAATTAGTTTTGGCTACATAAACAAATTCTGGCACCGCCAAATTTGGGCCGCCCAAAAATAACCTTTTTGGTTAATAATTTTTCAAAGGCAACGTTCATTTTGAGCACGCACTAAATTGTCACCTATTTTGCACAGTTCGCAAATAGCGTGAATTTCTTAAAAAATCTTATTTATTCTTACATTTGACAAAAATTTTACGAAGTCTCTCCGAATAGGCTCACCTATTTGGGTATGATGTCAGAAAGAACTTGGGGCTTGGTTCTTAAGAGGTCCCCGGTGACCCTCCTCCCTCATTTTTCTGCCTGGTCATATTCACGTAGAGCTACTAAAAGGGGTTGACCGAATATTATTTTTTGCTCAAATTGTATTTATAATTATGCATTTTTTGCAAGAAACTTATTGACCTCTCTATATCGGCCCGTCGATCGATATAAGATAATTTTTAAACAAAAATTATTTTTTCAAAACCGTTGTTTTTTTTATTTACGATTGTTTGTTGTTGCTTATACAAACCAAATCCATATAAACCTGTCGTTTTATATGTTGACTAATCAAGATTTTTTCTCCTGTTGTAGAAAAATGTCGATCAAGATTGATTTTTCCATCCTTGAAGACTCTGGCAAGAACTACTTGGACTGGACGCAAGACATCCAGAACCATCTAGATGCGCAGGGCCTCTTGGACGTCATCTATAACGAAGAAGAGCGTGAAGTGGAAGTCACTCGCTCAATGAACGCCAAAGCGATGATTCTATTTCGCAGGCATTTATCTGACGCCATGAAGTCGGAGTTCATTGAAATCTCCTCGCCGAAGACTCTATGGGACTCTCTGAAAGAGCGCTTCGACCACCAGAAGACCATATGGCTACCTGAAGCACGCCATGACTGGTTGAACCTGCGCTTCCAAGACTTCAAAAGTGTAACTGATTACAACAATGAAGTCTGCAGGATTCGATCACTTCTCCAATACTGCGGTGAGATATTAACCGACAGTGATTTATTGGAGAAAACATACACCACATTTCCTTCCACTGACAACTTGCTCCAAAAGCAATATCGTCAGTCTAAGTTCACCAAGTTTCCCGAGCTCATCACCCAGCTTTTACTAGACGAGAAGAATAGTCTCATTTTAATGAGAAACAACAATTCTCGTCCTGCTGGAACAAAGGCAATTCCAATGCCTGATGCAAACGCTCTCCGTGGACCAAATCCACGGTGGAAACGAGACAAGGGCCAGTCGTCCCAGCCAAGGAAAAGAGGCGAGTTTAAGTCTCGCCACCCAAAGCGAGGTTCTAACAAGAACCAATGACCTTTGACTCCTAGGCAGTCTCATGGTAAGAACCAACGGGCCAGTCATCCCAAAGCGAGAGTGGAAGGCCAAGTGCCTACTCTCTGCTACAAATGTGGTGCTTATGGTCATATGCAACGGACCTGCAGGGCGACCCCCAAAGAAGTGGATAACTATCACAAAGGGCGCCGGGCCGAAGCAAATCTGGTCATCGAGTGCGAAAATCTAAATCTTGAGACCCCCGATTTTGTAGCAGAAATGGAAGAATAAATCTCCATTTTCTATCTATGTTTGATTTAAGTCATGAAACTTTTGGTTGTTTGTATTTTCTGTTTTCTCGATAAATTAAAGTTCTATTTCGAGCACTTTTCTCAAACGTGTGACAAACTTTAATTTTTTTTACTTATAGGCATGGACCATGGGGCAGTAGATTGTCTGGTTGATAGTGGAACGACTCACACTATCTTGAGAGATAAATCATACTTTATCTCCTATACGCCTTAACCTCAGTGACAACCATTTAGGGACCCACAACCCTTGTTCAAGGTTTTGGCAAAGCCTATTTTTTGTTGTCCAATGGTACTCCTGTTGAAGTATCAGAGGCCTTATATTCTCCAAGGTCCAGTCGTACCTTACTGAGTTTTAAGGATATTCGAGAAAACGGATTTCATGTTGAAACTGCTCGAGAACATGGCTTCGAGTATCTTTTCATTACCTCCACTCAGTACGGCCAAAAGCGTATCTTGGAGAAGTTGAAATGTCTTTCAAGTGGTTTGTATCTCACTACGATACAACACATCGAGAGTAATCTCATCATTCGCCGAGCGCCAGTTGATGAGAGGACTTTTATGCTATGGCATGACCGGCTGGGTCATCCGGGTCAAAATACGATGCTTCGCACTATGAATGCATCACATGGGCATCCTCTTGGAGGAAAGAATTTCGTTATAAATCCGAAAAGCCTATGCCAAGCTTGCTCGATTGGGAAGACGAATCTCAAGCCACTCCATGTGAAACCTACGAGATTAGTTTCTCAATTCTTGAGAGAATTTATGGAGATATTTGTGGACCAATCCAACCAACATGCGGACCATTTAAATACTTTACGGTTTTGGTTGATGCATCGACTAGATGGTCACACGTAGTGTTGTTGTCCACCCGAAACGCAGCGTTTCCTAAACTCCTCGCCCAGATCATTAAGTTAAGGGCTCACCATCCGGATTATCCGATAAAGTCTATTAGACTTGATAATGCCGCGGAGTATACATCGAAGACTTTCGATGACTATTGCATGACTTTGGGAATAAATCTTGAACATCCTGTTGCGTATGTTCATACCCAAAATGGCCTAGCGGAAGCTTTTATAAAGCGACTGCAAGTGATAGCACGGACCTTGGTTATGCGCACCAAACTCCCACTATCTGCATGGGGCTATGCAATTTTGTACGCTGCAAATTTGGTCCGTCTGAGGCCCATGGCCACCCAACCACTTTTCGCGTACCAGCTGGTTACTGGATGTGAGCCTGACATCTCACATTTACGCATGTTTGGGTGCCTAGTCAATATTTCAATTGAGCCGATAAGGCGTTCAAAATTTGGACCTCAGAAGCGACGGGAAATATATGTCGGTTATAACTCTCCGTCCATCATTCGCTATTTAGAGCCCTTGACAGGCGATCTCTTTACCGCGAGACACGCGGATTGTGACTTTGATGAGGCAATCTTCCCGTCGTTAGGGAAAGAAATGCACGCTAACGTTGATGAGGAACGACGTGAATTAGCGTGGCATGTGCCCGCTTTTGCTCATCATGATCCCTCCTCTGCACATAGTGATAAGGAAGTGCAGAGGATTCTAGGTCTGCAAGATATTGCAAATCAAATGCCAGACGCATTTAGCGACCTAGCAAAAGTCACGAGATCAATTATACCTGCTGCAAATGTGCCTGCAAGGATAGACGTTCCTGAGAGACGCCATGTTCCTGTGAAACATGTTGCTCCGATCGAACACGTCGAGCAAAGGACGCTGCCATCGGCTGTCCAGTCCGCCGCTATTCCCAAGAAGAAGGGAAGACCGGTTGGTTCCAAAGATGTTCTGCCCCGGAAGCGGAGAAATCTTGTTAAGAGCATTTTGCCACATGAGATCATTAAGGATCACGGCGATGTATTAGAAGAGCGCGTTCCAGATGAAACGCCTATTCCTAATCATGCCGATAACCTCGAAATATTCGTCGAGTATGCTAGCTTAGACGATATTTTGAAGCGAAATGAAACTATCATCGTTGATGTGTTCATATACTCAGTGGCCACTGACATTATGAATAGTGATGACATGGAACCTCGTAGTGTTGTCGAGTGTCAACGACGAACGGACTGGTCACAATGGAAACAAGCAATCCAGGCTGAACTAGACTCCTTAGCGAAAAGAAGCGTGTTTGGACCTGTTGCTCCAAAACCACCCAATGTTAAACCAGTTGGTCACAAATGGGTTTTCCTAAGGAAGCGTAATGAGAGAAATAAGATTGTGCGATACAAGGCTCACCTTGTGGCGCAAGGCTTCTCACAACGCCCTGGAATTGATTACGAGGAGACGTATTCTCCCGTAATGGACGTCACAATGTTCCGCTACTTAATCAGTTTAGTAGTTTCCGAAAAACTGAATATGCAGCTCATGGATGTGGTCACAGCCTATCTCTACGGGGATCTGGACACAGAGATATATATGAGAGTCCCTGAAGGACTAAAGATGCCTGAATCAAGTAGTTCCCGACCACGGAACGCGTTCTCGATTAGACTGAGGCGTTCGCTATATGGATTGAAACAATCCGGACGAATGTGGTATAACCGCCTAAGCGAATACTTGATCAATTTGTGATACGTTAATAACGAACTTTGCCCATGCGTGTTCATAAAGAAATCCACTTCAGGATACGCAATCATCGCGGTCTATGTAGATGACATGAATCTCATAGGAACCGAAAAAGACTTGTCAGAAACTGCTGATATCCTGAAGAGGGAATTTGAGATGAAGGATCTTGGAAAGACACGGTTTTGCCTCGGCCTGCAGATCGAGCACCGTAAAGATGGAATTCTTGTCCATCAAGCGAACTACACCCAAAAGGTGTTGAGACGCTTTAGTCATTTTGACGTTAAGCCGTACGCTACTCCCATGATCGTCCGCTCTCTAGACATTACTAAGGACCCATTCCGTCCAAAGGAGGACGACGAAGAGATATTGAGTCATGAGTGCTCTTATCTGGGTACAATAGGCGCTTTATTGTACTTGGCCCAATGTACTAGACCGGACATCTCGTTTGCTATAAATTGTCTAGCTCGACACAGCACTGCGCCAACACGCCGCCATTGGAATGGCATAAAAGACATTTTTCGCTACCTTAAGGGTACTACGGACTTGGGCTTGTTCTATTCCTACGCGGTTTTGAGTGAGTCCAACGCTCTTGGCACTCAAAGCAACGCGACCCTTATTGGCTACGCCGATGCGGGATACTTATCTGATCCGCACAAGGGGCATTCCCAATCTGGTTTTGTCTTTATCATTGGGAACACGACGATTTCTTGGAGGTCTCGTAAACAGACCTTAGTGGCTACTTCAACGAACCACTCTGAGCTACTCGCACTCTATGAGGCGACTAGAGAGTGTGTATGGCTTCGAGCTGTTATTGGCCATATTCGAAGTACATGTGATCTTCCATATGACCCAGATGAACCTGTTGTCGTCTATGAGGACAATATCGCTGTTATTGATCAAGCGAAACATGGTTACATCAAAGGGGATGCTACCAAGCACATATCGCCCAAGTTATTCTTTACACATGAATAACAAGCGCTTCAGAAGATTGAAGTGCGACACATTGGATCAGAGAATAACCGTGCAGACTTGTTCACCAAGTCACTGCCAAAACACTCGTTCCAGAAACATGTCAGAGCGATTGGACTTAGGAAGCTTTCAGAGCTAGCCTAAGTGAAGCATGTTTCCCGCACCCTGTTATGTGCATGTGAGGGGGAGCGCCCCAACGAGCGCCTCCAAACGCCCTGTTGTGCGTATATCCCGCGTCCTGTCGAGTGCGAGTGAAAAGGGGAGCATTTTGATGTATGCTTGTGTACTCTTTTTCCCTTAGACCAAGTTTTTCCTATTGGATTTTCCTTGGCAAGGTTTTTAACGAGACACATTTCAAATCTCTTATTCACTAAGGACTATTATGATCAGGGGGAGTATCCAGTGTATACTTCTAAACCATCGTGTACTCTTTTGTCCTTCGATCAGCGGTTTTTCCCACTGGGTTTTCTCTGACAAGGTTTTGACGAGGCACCTTTGCAATGGTTAAGTTTACCCCCATCACACTGACCTGTGTGTACTCTTTTGTCCTTCGACCAAAGTTTTTTTCCCACTGGGTTTTCTTTGGCAAGGTTTTGACGAGGCACAAGTAGATGGTCAAACTTGAAGATGCAAGCTACAGACAGACGAAGAAACTCAGAGATGTTTACAAGCAGAATTTCTGGAGAGCCAAGGGGGAGTGTTGTAACTCATATGGCTTATCACCTTTCATCTCCTTGTAACCTACATGACCTTTGGCCCTTCATTTCTTCATAACCCCCAACCTCTCTCCCTATATAAAGAGAGGATGGGATAGCTTGTAAGAGGCACTTGTGTGGTTGATAATATACGAGAAAGCTTTGTCTCCGTGTGTTTGAGCTTTTGCCTTACGACAGAGTTCAATTATTTCATTATTAGTATTTTTGCTACTAATATTGACTACGTAGTAGCAAAATAAGCTATTGGGGGTGACTTCTATAAATGTAATTTCAAAACTGAGTGTAGCCTAATAGTATTATTATTTTTATGATAATTGAAAAAAATATTATCGTATTATTTTATCAAATTAAAATTTTGGTTGCCTAAAATATTATATATTATTTTATTTTTATTTCCAAACGTTTTAACTAAATATTTCACTAATGAGATATAGTTTTCTATCTAAATTGATTTTACAAAACTTAGAAAATTTTGCCTAAATCGATTTTGATTTTAAGTGTTTACCTACAACATATTTTGGTAAAAAAATATATAGTTTCCTATAAAAACTTTATTTTGACGAATTAGGGTTTTAGCTTAAAAACTATTTTTGATTTTTAAGTATGTATTTATCTAAAATATTTTGGGATGATAAATATAGTTTTAAGTTTATAAATAGTTTTTCCTAAAAATGTATATATAATTATTTGATCCCAATACCTTCTATTCTCGTCCTATTCGCGACTAATTACTAATTCTTATTCTCTTGTGAATTCCGGGCTACTTTATATCGTCCCTATCAAATTTGACCATTTTTGACCCAATGGAATTGTCTGTGCCATCAAAGGAGGCCGTCTTGCGTAGTTGTGACATCGAAGGCAGATTTTGTGCCAGTATGACCATCGCAGCACACCAGGAGACAATACCAGGTAAGATACCTTGCCATTAGCTGTTTATTTTACTTTAGCTCATATTCATGCATTTATTTATTATTTATTTTTCTGCAAAATAAACTGTGGTATACTGTCATAATTAGTTAGATTTTACTGTGTAGTTCTATTTCTTGTACTTATTATTTTTATGCATATTAACCTTAGAATTAAGGGACCACCCTTGTTTGTGTTACATTCATAGGCCTTGACATGTTTTTGCCACGAAGTCGCGAGTCGCATATAGAACTCGGACATATGTGACTGGCTAGCAACCAGTACGTATAAGCCATACAATAGGATTAACCGCTAATAGAATTTGCATGCTAGTTTGACTTAACGGTTAATAGAGGTTATGTGTTGTGGATACAACATTAATAGGCATGGGGCGGGGAGGACAATACCTTAGCGTATGGGCTACTATGCACTTTATCTTTTGTAACCGGTGAGCTCCGCCGGAGACGCGGGTGAGATTACCCATGATTACTGACGGCCACTGACGTTCTGCGGAATGTTATGCTCTTATTGATTGGGCCTCTGGTGCCCCAAGGAGGGACCATGCCGATCCCATTTTAGCCAGGGCCCATGCGTTGGAGGATGTTCTTAAAACTGCATACACTTAGACTGGTTAGGTTACCTTATCCGTTAGGTATGAGTACTCTTGGTTTGGGTACTTGTATCTGACTGTGGCTTGGAACAGTAACTTGTTGCGGACTAGTTTGCCACATCTTGTCCTTGTTTGGTTGTAGGTGTGGCTTACTACTTCGATGAGAAGGTGCTGAACCTTGTTGTGGTCCGGATACCATATTGGATTCATGACTTGGGAAGATACTTCATCGTGGGTTAGTGTGCCATCTCTTATCCTTGTTTGGTTGGGGGGATGGTACGCTAATTCAAGGATGAGTATTGGACCATGTTATGATCTTATTGACTTATTATTGAGCAGTATTTATTCAGTTTATATGGCATGATATTATGTATCTTGTTACGTCCCTCTGAGGACCTGGTTATCTCTCCAGGTGTGTGTGTTCTTGTCTTCCGCAGGTATTCTAGCCGAGATCGTGATCTTCTCCATCCCTTCGATGATGACGTGTCTTGGGTCTTCCTTGCTACCTTCGCTAAATCATTTCATATGTCTTGTACTTCTTTTTTTTTTTAAATAGTTGGTAGTGGATTTGTCTCCGTCCAACATATTGTATAAAGGCAAATCATGGTTATTATATGATATATTTTATTCTTTCATTTTGTGGATGAGATTAGATTACTATTGGTTTACTGCATTTTATAGCTTATGTATACATACGAGATTTCCATATATTGGAGTATATTTCGTATGTATACAGCTGGCATGTCTACGTACCTAGTCCTATGTATTTTGGGACTGGGGCGTTACATATTCTATCATTTATTGCTATTTTATTTTTGTTATTTCTATTCAGTTTTAGTATATACTACATGTTTCTATCACACTGTGCGTCCAAGTCATACTTAGGTGCGAGCGACTACATTAGTTGTTTCAAAGCTTTTCTTTATTTTTATGCATAATGACTTAGTACTAGACCACCTACTAAATGAGATATTGGTATATCTCATACGGCCTTGACACATGTTTTACCATGAGTTATGAGTAACATATATGACACGAACTCACATAGTCGGCTGGCCACCGAGACGTATGAGACGAGCGACAGTTAGGAAGCAACTGCCAATAGAAATTATATGATTAGTGGACTTGGCAGTTATTAGATGTTCATGTATGTTATGGAGATGACATATATAGGCATTGGGTGGGGAGAACAGTTCCTTAGCATATGGGCCAAGTATGTACTTCACTTTATTACCGAAAGCTCCGCCAGAGATACGGTCATGCTTACCTTTATCCTGATCTTGCTGGCCTCTAATATTCGACGAATGTCATGTTTTGAGGTCCCTGGTGCCTATGAGGGGCCATACCAATCCCACTGTAGCCAGAGTGCTCATGCGATAAAGATTTGTTCTTAACTGCATTATTCATAGTAGAATGGTTAGGCACCCTATTGCATGCATCTTTATTTTTTACGGTTTATATGGCATGTTGTTTCTTGTATCTTTTTACGTCCCACTGAGAACCTGGTAAATTCTCTAAGCTTAGACGACCAAGACTTTTCCCAGGAGTACGATTTTGTACTGGATCCATCTTTTACAGCTGATGATGTCTCGTCTTTCGAGATCTAGTTTCTTAGGCATGGCTTGAGACATTGTAGTGGAAATCTTTTATTATTCTTTTTATTTTATTTTAGGAGGTCGGACTCCAGTTATCTCAGACTATTTTTCATAGTTGTTTGGCAGTGGATATGTTTCCATCCGACTATATCTTTTGACTCCTTTATTATATTATATATGGACTTCTGTTATCTCTTGTGTTCCATGTATGAGATATAGTTTATTTGTGATTGGCCTGTGATCGTTATTTACAGCTTATGTATATGTACGAGGATTCCATATATTGGAGTATTCTTTATATATATGCAGCTGGCATATTTCGTATGCCTAGTCCTACGTATATTGGAACTGGGGCATTACAAGTATGAGGGCTCCTTCGTTGTAGAGCTTGTGTATTCTAACGATGCCTATCGGCTCACAAAACCTAATGGAGACTTGCTAATGATGCTGATCAATGGCAAGTTTCTCAAAAAGTACTATGTCTAGTCCTAGCATGTTTTTCTATCCCCCGCGGAGCCTAACAAAAGTGTAGGGTGTTTCGCTACATCCCATCCCTAATGGAGCCAACTAAAAGAAGCAATAGGGCCCAGCTACCCCTAAAATGACTCGGCTGACATATTCTCAGCAAGGGTCATAAAAGTCTCTCCCTAACACAGTTCACGTCTATATTTACCTCTGAACTACCCCTTTATCATTCTCTCCAACTAAATTTAGCAAACTGTTCCAGGATCCCAGCTGCTCTAGGACATCCCCTTATAATCTTCCTTAGTAGAAAACAATCACGTCCATATCACCTATGAATTGTTTTTACGTCCCTACAGAATTATATCTTACCACCTTCGTATAACCTCTGAATAAGATACTTGTAAGTCGATGTCTACCACGTCCATGCTACCTCTGAGTTGACATTTATACTTGGTAACCTCTGGGTTGTTATACCCCCAACAGGAAACGTCCATGTCCATATCATCTTTGAGTTGTTTTCTGTATTCCCATAAAGTCATATCTTTCCATGTTTGTATAACCTATGAGTAAGATAACTCTACCACAAGCCGGTGTTTACCATGTTCACATTACCTCTGAGTAAACATTCCGACTAATCGACATCTCACCACCACGTCCATAATACCTATGACTGTGTATGTCATCTTAGCTTACCATCTGTGCCTAATTCTAGGTGCGATAAAGACGTTAAGTACACAAAAATATCCCAGTGAAGTTATTCCACCTATCACGTTCATATTACCTCTGATAGGATCCTCGTTTCCATAAAATCTATGATCAAAATGAGCAAAAGCGCAAAAAAGTCTTTATTTCTTTATATATAAAAAAAGAAAAGCAGACTACATTGCAAAATGTTCCTTCTGAAAGAAAGAAAAAGAAAAAAGAAAAAGGACAAACAAGAAGAACAAAAAGCTAAGGGTTGGCACACAGTTCGCCAATACGATGCCTCATGACCTCAGCCCAATCCTCAACACTCGCTGAAGCCCGATGTTCAGCTTCGTGGCGCACCGCTACCTCATCTTCAAAGGCGGTAAATTTTGTGTACTTGGCCTCCAACTCCGTATTTTTCTTGGTCAAACTGGCCACATAGCAAGCATACTCCTCTGCCTCTTGGCGAAGGGTTGCCTGCTTGGTAGCCGCCTGTTGTGACTCGACCACTAGATGAGCCCATCTTTCCTGGAGCAGACGAATTTTCTCGTCAACCTCCGTCAGACGTCGGTCCAAAATCTCTTGCAAGCTGACCTGAGTCTCCTCAGCAGCTGCAAGCTCATGCTCCTTGGTGCTGGCTTCGTCCAAGTCATGGTCCAATGCTGCTCGACTGGATAAATAGGACGGCTTGGCTTCAAAAACTTCAGACAACAGCCTTCCTTGCTCTTCCTCCACGCGAGAAGTCAGATCATTAGCTTGAAGGGCTTGGAGCTTTGCTAAGTGATGTTCCAATTCGCTCACCGATGCCGCTAGCACATCAGTCGTAGCCTCATACCCTGATGAGATCTTATCGCGGCTACCTATATAAGTGCTAACTTCTTGGCCACGGTAAATGATTGGCCACGCTACAACACAATCGACGGCCCCTCTTCAAAATAGTATAAAATATCTCAATACTGAGATTCACATAGTCATCTGCCTCGGCAGAAAAAATGGGAGTCATTGGAGGCACCACCGAGGGAGATCTCATTAGAGGCAGAGGCATGACTTGTACCGGAGCAACCACACCCTGAGCATGACGTGCGATAGCGCTTTGTGTAGTGTGACCACTCCAAACGACTACACACCAGCTGCCTTTTGGGGTACCGGGGCCAAAGACGTCCATGAGCCTCCCAAAGTAGGCGTTGAGTTAGAGTCCGCCGTAGGTGCCAGCACGACACTTGTCCCTGGAGAACCACATCAGTAGTTGTCCCAGGGCAAGGAGGCAAAAAAACGAGAACCCATACTACCCCATCATAACCAGGACGCAAATCTAAGTCTGGCCGCTTAGAGAGAAGCGGGTTTATCTTCTGCCTTGTCCGTCGGAACTTCCTTCTCGGTCGCCTCGCCTTGAGAATTGACAGCGGTCTCTTCAGCCTAGGGTGTAGGCTCGCTAGGGGTTTCTTGCTTTATCCCCTCAATTATGGTAGGGGCCTCCAGTGCCACCTCTCCAGCCACTTTTTCAGTTACCTTAGTAGAAGTAACGGATTTGTCAAAAGCCTAGGTGACAGCTCCGGCCACCTGACCCCCTCAATTTGCTCGGCCTCGATCATCTCAGGATCTGTCACGATCATAAATATACCTAAAAACAAAAACAAATCAACCATGATTATTGTATAGAGTATAAGAAGATTACTTATCTTATGTAAAAGGGGTATACCAGAAGATTCTACTTCGGTTTGGCGCGTCTCTTCAGCAAGCCTGGCCATAATAATGGCAAAGTCCTCCCTGGCATAGTCGAGACAGTCAACATCCATAAAGGGCTCTTTGTCCTCCAGGATGTCAAACGCCGAGACTTCAACAGCCTGTCTCGTCAAATCCACTTCCGGGGTGGTGACGACCACCGGCTCTAAATTGGAAGAAGAATGAAGGGTACCCACTTCTTTGGATGCCTCAATTTTCCTGTGACAACTAGCATAAATGCACGAAGAAGTCAAACATAAACATTCTTTTTCATTTACCAAATAAAATGGTAAACGATTACAAACCATAAGAAACTCTTACCGGAGAAGTAGCTGTGGTCGACGGTTGTAACTGCCGAGATAGTTTTTGACTTAGAAACAACTGACTTCTTCTTTGGTTTCTTTGAGGGTGCAAACCTGGGACTGTTCGTTTGAAGGAGCGTTGGACCCCATATCTACTATTATTTCAGCTTTCAGAGGAAGATATCATCGGGCGTCCTGAATAGCCTCCTCTGACGGGTCAAATCTCCTCCACAAAGAGCAATAGAATTTGACGAAGGCATAAAGAATATGCGGCTCTAAATTTCGTGTAGGAGCTGCATAATGTACCTTCGTGCATCTACCATTGTAATAATGCCAAGTTTGTCCTCCATTAATAAGCCCCCCTTTATATCCAAGGTAGCATCTTGTGCTGCCTAGCAATGATTGATTGTACCCAAACTGCCGTGCAAACTGGTTCGGTAAATACGTCTTGAGGAAAAACTCATTTCAGTTTCGATAAACCAAATGAGACGGTCGAACCGACTACAGCTAGTGGAAAGCCTCTTCCGACAGGCTCGTAACCTATATTCATCCATCTACGAGTTGTTCCCTCTCGCCAAATCCCACGTAGGTAGGGGGGAATACGGAAAAACTCATACCCTTTTAGGTACGCTAGCACCTTCCGGCAAATGGGGACGTTTGTATGCAGCCGCACCTTTTTGCGAAAGCGATGGAGGAAGGCATCGCTCGGCTGAATGCTTTTTTCTAACCACAGGTTCATTAGTGAGGGGTAGTGCAATATCAGCCAACCCATCAAATAATGGAAGGGGTAGCTCCACTCTAGGGAATTCACCCTTCCCGTCATAATACAATATTCTATCCACGAAATCTCATAAGCTCCGGTGGATGTTGCAAACCATCGCAGGAAGAAGCACCAACTTATAGCCGAATAAGAGATGGACGGCCGGGAGGATGAGATTTCTACTCACCCGCTCAAGTGATCCCAATCATCCGTGGACTACGGAGTTGTGCAGCCATATCATCAAGTATGCGACTAGTATTGCCTTCGAGGATAGCCCATACACATCATGATAAAAATAGTAAAAACTCTTGGAGTTTGGATTCCCAAGCTCATCAACTTGATGGTTTGTCTCCTTCTTCATCGCCATAAGAGTGGCTTTATTCTTCTCAGTTAAAGTAGCAAGGATATCGAATTGAATCTTTGACGGATCTCTTTCGACCCACGTAAAAGTATGCCTCCTCTAACCATGGATATGGGGAAAAGACTTCTGAGGATCGAAGAGCTGGCATCTCATATGATGGCATAACATCTTTTTATAGACAGCCATCATATCTGAATTCTTCAGCTCCAGAGATCATATCTCATCACTGCAAGGGGTGTACTCCTCGTACAGGTCGACCCTCCTTGGTAGTTTAAAGATCGTATGCATCTTATGGAGGGCCAACCCCATCTCCCCGCCTGGTGTAAAGGAGATGCCAGTATCACAATGTTATATATCTCGAGCAGGACAAGGACCATGGGTTGGCTGACTTCCAGTCTATACTGGGCAACCCTTATGGTGTAGTATAACCCAATTTGTTTGAGCAGTGCTTCGTACTTGACAAGGATCCAAGCAGTCAAGTCATACCACTCTTGAATGCTATGGGTCCAGCTCATAAGTCAAAATTGGCCCGACGGGTACAATACCCCTGCCTCCAGCATCCGGTTTACAAAGGTGGCAAAAACGAAAGCCAGGGAATTGTTGTCCACGTCACTAAGAATTTAGCCCAAGCGTAACACCTGTAGTGTATATGAAGGTCCATCTCTCATGCATTCGCACACATCCTTCCGATGTGAATGTGACTTAATCTTGAAATAGACGGCCATCGCCGCCCGCCTTAGCTATGAGTTAATTCTGACTCCATCTTCCTCTTTGAAGCAAAGCAGGTGAAGGCCGACAGCTGACGCTCAAGCTTTAGGATATACAAATGGAGATCCCTTGTCTTAAAATATCATTCGTCTTTTATCTTTATAATCTCGGGGTCATTGCAAACCACCCTATCCCCAAACAAATATTGGGGTCGCTTGTAGTAAGTCTCAACTCCATCACCGACAGGGAGCTTGCCAGGACCTAGCATCTTCTGGAGGAATGGATGGTCTTAATTACGTCCTTATGCAAGTCATCCTCTCTAGAGGATGGCCTTCTGCAACCTTCGCCTTCACCGGGTTCACCACATCGTCTTCCAAGTTCACATCCGAGCAAAGGGAAGAACCAAAGAAAACATTATCCAGCGGACGCTTTGCCAGAGAGACAGAAATGCCCGAAAGTTAGAATAAAATGAAAATGATAAGTCATAAAATAACACATGACTCAAAAGCCATATATTATCCCCTAAACGGCTTATGAACCCAGCCAAGGCAAGCCTTGGTGCAACACTGACAGAGCCTCACTACAAAGTCATGTGCCAGGCTACATGTTAGCATGGTACTGACAGAGCCTCATAGCAAAGTCGTATGCCAGGTTGCACGCCAACGCAGCACTGACAGAGCCTAATAGCATAGTCATGTACCATGTTGCATGCCAACGCAACACTGACAGAGTCTCGTAGCAAATAATCAGTTAATAATCTAGATAGGTGTCCTTAGTTTACCTAGTCTTTAGGATTTGTTGCTAGTCCCTAGGACATGTGTGTGGCCAGGAGTCTTTTACTCCACGTTCTTTTGTTGTCCACATGTTTAAGTTTTGTTTGCCTATTTAAAGGCCTCATTTGCATGAATAATAATCACAACGAAAAGTTTCCTCTCCTCATTCTTTCTGTCATCTCCAAAAGAGTGTTTATACTCTGTCATTGCCTTCTCCTTGTCACATCCAGAAGTTTAGAGCCAACATTTGGTATCAGAGCCCCGGGTGTATGCCAAAGTACCTTCGGCTCGACAAGATGGCAGTTGTGGAGCATTCGTCGGCGCCAACAACAAAGGAGGGAAGCATCACTTTGCACTACCCGATGCTGACGTCTTGCAACTATTCCACTTGGGCGATCAAGATGGAGGTCTTCATGGAGGCTCAAGGCGTTTGGGAAGCCATTGAACCCGCGGCCGGGGTGGTCGTAGAAAAGAAGAAAGACAAGATGGCGTTGGCGTGCATTTTTCAAGCTGTCCCCGAGGAGATCCTACTCCAGCTGGCCAAGCACAAAACGGCTAAGGAAGCTTGGGAAAGCCTGAAGACAAGGTACCTAGGTGCTGATCGGATGAAGAAGGCAAGGATTCAAACCTTAAAGAGTGAGTTCGAGGCTCTCCGTATGAAGGAGACAGACTCCATCGATGAGTTTGCGGGGAAATTGACGACCCTCGCAAACAAGATTCGTGGATTGGGAGACGATATGGAGGACGTCGTCATCGTCAAGAAGCTGCTCGTCTCCGTCCCAGACAAGTACCTGCAGGTCGTTGCGGTGATCGAGCAGTTTGCTGATGTGGAGACTATGCCGATCGAGGAAGCGATCGGCCGCCTCAAAGCGTACGAAGAACGCATACGTGGTCGAGGTGAGAGCGACAACGATGGAGATGGTGGACGTCTGCTCCTTACTGAAGAGGAGTGGAAGGCGCGCCAAAGACGTCACGAGCTAGACGAACGATTGTCTGGCGGCACAGGACGTAGGCGCGGCGGACGTTCCGGTGGGCGTGGAAACTCGCCAGGCAAGGGGCGGTGTCACAATTGTGGCATCTACGGCCACTGGGCAGAAGACTGCCGCAATCCTAAGCTTGATGACACGGAAAAGTGCCAAAATTGTGGCATCTATGGCCACTGGGCAGAAGACTGTCGCAAGCCAAAACGCGATGAGCGGGCCTATATGACGCAAGACGACGAACCGGCGCTTCTACTGGCGCAGGTGTGCACGATCGCCGAGACGCACGACACCCACGCCAAGTCAATCAAGCAGGTGATGCTCAATGAGAAGCGCGCCATGATAAAGCTTGGGGAGCAGAAGGACCACGACGAGACGAGGCTCCAAGAAGTCCATGCGCGCGAGGAGCTGTCGCGGCGGGACGAGATACTGGCCGAGTCTGTGCGCGAGAAGGAGGAGCTCGAGGAGCGGCTCAAATGGAGGAACGAGCAGTTCCGGCACCTCGAGGAGGCCTACGACAGGGCCAAGGAGAGGCTCAGAAGGCGCGAGAGGGAGTGGGAGACGGAACATTCGGACCTGGTCGACGGCATGTCCTCACTGCAGGCAAGGCTAGACTCGGAGACCAGGATCGCGGAAGACCTCTGCTCGCGGCTGGAAATGTGCAGCCAGGCCCTGGCCCACGAGGAGGGAAGGACGAAGGCGCTTGAGGCCCAGGTCTCCGAGTCGAAGGTGCTGTACAAGAATGTCGTCTCGGAGTTCGAGGAAACCAGGTCGAGTATCGCGTCAAGGAATGCGCACCTCGAAGAGGAGAATCGGGAGCTGAAGAACTTGCAGCAAAGGCTCCAATTCCTGGAGCAAGTACACAGAGGGTGTGCCACAAAATTGCAAGCCAAGGAGGCTGAATCAGAAAAACTTGGCAAAGAATGTGCCGAGTGCTTGCTCAAGTTAGATTTCAAGGTTGAGGCTTTGAAGCAGGAGCTTGAGACAGCAAAGGCAGCAGAGGATAAGCTAGCTGTTATGAAAATGTTGGTCGAAAAGCTCAGTGCCGAAGTAGACGACGCAAAGAGGGCAGAGTTGGACGCAGTCAAGCAAGCTCAGGAGTGGAAGAAAAAGATTGAGCCGATCGAAGCTCATTTGGTTGAATCAAAACAGCAGGAGAAGTTCGCGATGGAGTCTCTTGCATCGATTTCGAAGAAAAAGAGAAGGGCAACAGTGGTTCGGGATTTCCCACCCGGATGCGGGAGGAATGCTCCGAAGCTTGGTACCGAGGAAGAGCTTGGAGTTGTCAACCTTGACCAAATCTAGATTAAGGAGGAGAATATCAGTTAATAATCTAGATAGGTGTCCTTAGTTTACCTAGTCTTTAGGATTTGTTGCTAGTCCCTAGGACATGTGTGTGGCCAGGAGTCTTTTACTCCACGTTCTTTTGTTGTCCACATGTTTAAGTTTTGTTTGCCTATTTAAAGGCCTCATTTGCATGAATAATAATCACAACGAAAAGTTTCCTCTCCTCATTCTTTCTGTCATCTCCAAAAGAGTGTTTATACTCTGTCATTGCCTTCTCCTTGTCACATCCAGAAGTTTAGAGCCAACAGTATGTCAGGCTGCATGCAGCACATCATCTTAACAGAGCTTCACAACAAAGTCATGCATGTTTGTGAGGTATGGCATCAGCGCATCATTTGGACAAAGCTTCATAGCAAACTCATATGCATCTATGAGTGGCGGGCGTCAGCGTATCTTCTAGACCTAGCCTCTTGGCTAGGTCCATGTGCCTCATCAGCAAGCTTAGTCGGCGCGTGATACACGATGGTTTCCCATACACGCAGCCGATCGTGCACTCGTGTCACTGTGTTCGAGATAGATCACGGCCGTCAAAGGCAGCACCTTACCTACGAGCACCTTGCGGACGTCAGGGTGCATCATGTTGGCGACGAACAGTTCGTCGGTGGCAGTTTTGACTACCGGCTTCTTCCTCTTGCCTTTACTTGTGCTATCAGCAGCGGCCTTAGCTTTGGAAGCCATAGATAAGTTAGTGCTTCGATGGAGAAGAAGAAGAAGAGAAAGATCGAAATGTTTTCAAGAGTTCAGGAAAATGGCAGAGTAGAAAACTATCTCTCACCAACCTCACGCCTATTCATAGGATACGACTACGCATAAAACGATAGAAGTCGAAACAAATAGCCGCCGCTTCGGATAAATTCAAAATTAATGGCCTTCATCCCAAAATTGATTTGACAGCCTGTGAAAAGAGAGTCCATGCGCCAAGGCTATCATACGTTGAAAGCACTCATACGCCATGCTCCTTATTCAAAGTATTTCAAAACTTGTTCAAGTTTTAAAAACTTTGAAGGGGGCATGTAGAAACATAGAAAATACATAAATCATACACCCCTAGACATAGCGTAGTGCAACCCCTATGCCTAGTTGAGCATGCCCCTATACAACAACTGAGGGATCATGCGCCTAGATTTAGATGTGCCAAAAATTGCAGCAACGCCTAGGCGCCCCTTCAAGTCAGGGCATTTAATGCCTCACTGACAGATGTGCTAGCTGTCAGCCTAACGCTTTGAATACCGTACAATACGTGCCACTTGGTGCACACAGACGACATCTACGCTTTGAATACTGTGCAACACGTGCCCTGCGGTGCATACAAACGACGGTAACACAGGAATCGAGGAGTCTTTCTCCTTATCAAGCCGTACGCTCAGCTCATGGCACAGGGTAATTCAAGCGTGGCTGTCACGACCCGATTCCCAAATTGTTGGGCCGGGCCGAGCCATGTCCAGCCTACGCTTGATTAGAGCGTAATAAGCTGTTATAGACAGTCAGGTAATAATGATAAATGTGCTAATAATTAAGATAGTTTAAGAATGATCACAACACAGCTTCTATATAGATAGATAAAAAACCACTAAGTTTATTATAAATAGTACACAACCAAAAGTAGTACTGGAGACAAGGTCCAGTTTAAAGGTACAAAACAGCGTCTGTGATAATAACCCAATACTAAGTCAAACTAAGCAGCTAAGCAGGATTCCCTGCAGGAATATCCTCAACTGGAGCTCCATAGTACGGGTCACAAAGCATTTCTTCCTCGGTCAAAATACCTACAACGTTATCCTGTCAGGACGGGAGCAAGTACAACCTCTACTACTAAAGTACTGAATGTATAATGCAAGAGATGTACAACAGGAACATGGTATGATAAGACTGAAAAAAATAGACATACTGGAATCATGGTAAATCATATAAAGCGGAAAATCATGGTATATCTTGATTATCATTTTAAGACACTCTTGTCAATTGTGGCATATTGTACATTATGTATTAAAACTGGAGCAGGTATGAGATCGGTCAATAGGTGCTATGCTAGTTTACTGCAATGTATGTATGTACATTCCACAAGTCCAGAAACTACATTCTTAGTTTACTGCAATGTACGTATGTACATTCCACAAGTCCAGAAACCGCACTGCTAGTTTACTGCAATGTACGTATGTACATTCCACAAGTCCAGAAACTACACAATTAGCATACTGCAATATAAGTGAGTACATTCCACGAGTCCAGTAACTATACTATCAACTCTCTTATAACCCAGTAATCATCATGTAAAAGATACGGGAAATAGTGTAAAGCATGGTGGGAACTGGCAATAGTATGAAACGTGTTACGATTTGACTTGCTACTCCAAGGATCAGCATTCACATGGGTTGATTAACATTCTTTTATCAAATAACAGTGTTTTAACATGTACAATTAACAAAAGACTTGCAACTGGATTAATGGTAATTCACAAGGTTGTACAATTAACAAAAGACTTGCAACTTTTATCAAAACAGAATTAAAACAATATAACTAATTACAAACTCTATTTAAAACAATTCAGTAAATTGCAAACTGATATAAAAATAATTAGAAAAATTACAGAACATATTTAAAATATTTTAAACTATTTGCAAAATGATATTTTAGTAATTAAAACTCTTTAAAAATCATTTAAAATTATTTAAAAATTCCAGAAAATTCCTAATAAAATATTTTAAGACTAAATTAATCATTAATGGTCAGTTTAATACTGATTAACAAAAATTTTGAAAAACTGGGGCTGACAAGTCTTCCCTCCTCGAAAAATTTCATCCTCGAAATTTACAAGAACTGAAGACACGCAAGGTATCTAACGTTTTTTTTAAAATAATTACAGCGATGACTAAGGCTATCTCCTAATGATGGAACGTCTATGAAACAGGTCTACTGGTCAATGGCTTGGTCTCATGGGTGCAGTTACTAAATGATAGTTTGGCATGAGTCTAGTGATAGGTAACTTAATGAGGCACTAGAATCAAACAGTCATATGCAAATAAATCCAACCTGTGGCACCGTCTGTCAAGTATTCTGGCTCTGGCTCTGGGCCCTGTACTGGTACTGCTGCCTGGATGGCTAAAGGGTATGCTCTCCCTGAAGGTCCTCTGGTAAATGGCTTCGCCTTCGGGCACTCCCGAATCATATGGGTGGAAGACCCGCAAGCAAGACACTGGCTCAATTTCTTCCTACTGATGGAGATATCGTGCCCTGGCTTTTTGCAGAAGGCACAAGAGACCCACTTCTGCTGCTGTTGCCCCGGATCTCGGGCAAATGATAACTGATGCTGAGGATGAGCTGGTGGAGAATAGGCCTGCTGGTGCTGGGTAGTCGTCCTCTGCTGGAAAGTCTGGCGCTTGGACGGCCCGTCATGATGTGTGGTAGCTGGCCTCTTGCAAGACAAAAGACGCTCCTCGATACCTCGGGCTCTCTCCAGTAGCTGGTAGTAGTCTGTGATCCCGTTGGCCACTAGTAAGATGCTAATGTCCGGGACAAGACTATGGCAGAATCTGCGAGCCATCTCCTCCGGGTCGGCTACTAAGCTCGGGACAAAACGACTGAGTCTGCTAAACTCACCTGCGTACTCATCGACTGTACGGCTCCCCTGTTGCAGGTTCTGGAATTGCAATCCCATGGCAACTCTAACGATGGTGGAGAAGAACTTCCTCTTGAACTGGATCTTGAATTGCTCCCAGTTTCCTCTGCCGCCAATGAACATCGTCTCATTTCTGAACCAGACCCCTGCCAGGTTTGCTAACAAAAATCCTGCTGCCTCGACCCAAAGGTCGTCAGGTAATCTAGCCCCTATGAGCTTCCTCTCTACGGAATCTAACCAGTCATCAGCTACAACTATGCCTTCCGTCCCAAGAAACTCCTTCGGATTTAGGTTCATAAAACTCTTGATACTACCTAGCCTCAATTGATGTTCTATAGGTTGCGAGACGGGGGTATATATGCTGAGTATTCAGGAGCCCCTGGATCAAAGCCAGTAATTGGGTTCCGTCAAGGGAAACAATAGTCTGGGGAGGCATGATAGGAGGTGGGGGTGGAGGCATCTGGGTCTGCGGGGTAGGAGGTGGTGGAGGTGTACCGTCACCTGAGGTGACGGAATCGGGAGAGTGTGTAGGGTCCATCTATTTATAAAAGACAAAAGAATTATAAGAATAAAGCAAGCAGTCATAAGCAAACAATTTAGTTACACTACCGGTCCTACGCTGTGATGAGTTTTCCTATGTTGCAATCCTAAAATTCCTCTAGGTGTTCTAGATGTTGTTCCTAGTGTTATCTAGTTATCCTTAATTTCTGCCGGCATGTTTGGTACAGTAACGTAACCAAACAACTTTAGTCAGGACCTGCGTGGGCCACCACTAAAAACATGTCACGACCCGATTCCCAAATTATTAGGCCGGGCCGAGCCATGTCCAGCCTACGCTTGATTAGAGCGTAGTAAGCTGTTCTAGACAGTCAGGTAATAATGATAAATGTGCTAATAATTAAGATAGTTTAAGAATGATCACAACACAGCTTCTATATAGATAGATGAAAAACCACTAAGTTTGTTATAAATAGTACACAACCAAAAGTAGTACTGGAGACAAGGTCCAGTTTAAAGGTACAAAATAGCGTCTGTGATAATAACCCAACACTAAGTCAAACTAAGCAGCTAAGCAGGATTCCCTGCAGGAATATCCTCAACTGGAGCTCCATAGTACGGGTCACAAAGCATTTCTTCCTCGGTCAAAATACCTACAACGTTATCCTGTCAGGACGGGTGCAAGTACAACCTCTAATACTAAAGTACTGAATGTATAATGCAAGAGATGTACAACAGGAACATGGTATGATAAGACTGAAAAAAATAGACATACTGGAATCATGGTAAATCATATAAAGCGGAAAATCATGGTATATCTTGATTATCATTTTAAGACACTCTTGTCAATTGTGGCATATTGTACATTATGTATTAAAACTGGAGCAGATATGAGATCGGTCAATAGGTGCTATGCTAGTTTACTGCAATGTACGTATGTACATTCCACAAGTCCAGAAACTACATTCTTAGTTTACTGCAATGTACGTATGTACATTCCACAAGTCCAGAAACCGCACTGCTAGTTTACTGCAATGTACGTATGTACATTCCACAAGTCCAGAAACTACACAATTAGCATACTGCAATGTAAGTGAGTACATTCCACGAGTCCAGTAACTATACTATCAACTCTCTCATAACCCAGTAATCATCATGTAAAAGATACAGAAAATAGTATAAAGCATGGTGGGAACTGGCAATAGTATGAAACGTGTTACGATTTGACTTGCTACTCCAAGGATCAGCATTCACATGGGTTGATTAACATTCTTTTATCAAATAACAGTGTTTTAACATGTACAATTAACAAAAGACTTGCAACTGGATTAATGGTAATTCACAAGGTTGTCACATGTACTTAACATTAAAAGACAGTAAATGAGTTTGTAGATGTACTTGCCTGGAGCAAAGCAATACAATGACAATAAAGCTAAGATGTAGAGTGTCCTGGCACTGAAAACATATATATACTCAGACTCTAAGTTACAAGACAATATAAATACACTAGTGATGTGAGAAGGCCAAATTGGACATTGGCTAGGTGAACTTAGCTTAGGGGTTCAAAGTGAAGTGATTTGCCATCTAAACTAACACATGGGTCTCCCATATTAAGGCTGGTTAGCAATCCAAATACTAGAA
Organism: Iris pallida; assembly: GCA_029216955.1. Taxonomy (NCBI): domain Eukaryota; kingdom Viridiplantae; phylum Streptophyta; class Magnoliopsida; order Asparagales; family Iridaceae; genus Iris; species Iris pallida. The sequence goes on from JANAVB010004800.1 coordinate 11,094,908, forward strand.
ATACACAAAAATCACAAGTCATGACTTAGTCATAATTATTGGTAAATAAATATTCTGTGCACTGTGTTCTATCAATTTTAGAAAATACTAGAAATCTCCAATAAATGCAAAATAATATACTGACAGAAACCTTGTTAATTATAGAAATTTATTATAATTTTTCTGGGATTTATTACCCAACAGAAGTATTTTATAAAAATCAGTTTTCATAAATATATAGAAAATGAGTTCTGGTTTGATATGGCTAAACAGGGGCAAAACTGTCAACAAAATGCTATAAAAATTATATTAAATTGTCTAAATTCACAGAGAATCTAAATACTATTTTTTCCAGAATTTTTACAGCAAGCTAAATATTTATAAAAATCCAAAAACAGCAAGTTACATAATTCTGAAATTAAATAATTAATTATCTGTATATTTTGTCCATGTATATAAATGAACCAAGGTTCAAATACAGGACCCAAGACCATGATTCAAGTCCAATATGACTTGTGCAGGCCTTGAATGTGTGAAAACACATTTGGTCCCAAAAACCCATGCTAGGCTTGGACACCAAAATGGTTGCAGTTAATTAAATGTACAAAAATACAATGTATAAAAAGAGCAGGAAATATAATACTATTTTATTCAGAAAAAATACACATAGAAGATGCAAACATGAAAATATAGTAAGTAGGTAATTTTACATAATTTTATGGAGGCTAGTTATGTACAATTATATGTACATATACAATATATATATATATATATATATATATATATATATATATATATATATATATATATATATATATATATATATATATATATATATATATTCATAGGAAAATACATATATATAAAAGAATAATATATATTTATATATATACACAATTATATACAATATATATGAAAAGTATATATATAGGGATATACATACACTATAATATATATAATGCTAACTAGCAAAGATATATATATATATATAGAAAAATATATATATATACATTTATATAAAGAAAATAACGTATATATATACATAGATGTACCTAAGTATATTTATATATATATATATATTCATAAATAATTTGTATATATACAATATATATAACAGTAAATATATATATAATATATACAGTAATACATATATACATATATAAATACATATATATAAACAGAAAAAAGAAAAGAAAAAAAAAAGAAAAGAAAAAGGAAAAGGAAAAGAAATAAACAGCAGGGGGGGGGCTCGAACTCGGCCTCCTGGCTAAGCCAGGGGTGAGCTTAATGAGCTCAGGCTGGCCAGTGGGTCGGGTTCGGTTCGCGTGTTAGGTTAGGGGTCGGGTTAATTATAAGTCAGATTTTAAGTTAATGGGTTTTAAACCCGTTAGCACAAAACCAAACCCGTTAAACTAATTGTAACAGTTAGTCTCGTGTCCATACAGTCCAGGACACGAGAAATGAGATCTGACACCGTGTCGACGTGTCCATGCACTGCATGACACGCACGACACGATCTACGCGTGTCCGAGTACGGGGCTGGGGTCGTCGTGTCCTGGCGAACAACATACGTAAGTATTGGATACGCACGACACGAAACAGTCACTGTTACCTTCGTGTCCGGCATCGAAGTTGGTTTCGAGAGGGCGAACGGCGGCTGGGGGCGTCGTGGCAGTGGCGCTTGGGTGGCGCTGGACGTAGCTCGTCACGACGAACCTTCCAGTGGTAGTTGGGGACGACGACGTCAAGGGTGGAGGTGGTGGTCGAGTTCGCCGGAGTTAGGGCTTCGGCTGATAAAATGGGGAAGAAAGGTGGTCGGGAATGGCCGTGGTGGTCGGAAAATGGTGGAGAAATGAAAGGGGGAGTCGAGGGCTATTTATAGGTGGTCGAAGGCGGTGGATGGTCGCCGGATTAGGGTTAGGGTTAGGGTTAATGTTGCCGGAAGATTAGGGAACAGTAGGGCGGTGATCGGGGAAGGAGACGGGTGCGATTTGCAAAAATAACAAATTTGTTATTTGCAAACTGACGTCGGGATAAATTGGGTAATTGCAAAACAGAATTAAAACAATATAACTAATTACAAACTCTATTTAAAACAATTCAGTAAATTGCAAACTGATATAAAAACAATTAGAAAAATTACAGAACATATTTAAAATATTTTAAACTATTTGCAAAATGATATTTTAGTAATTAAAACTCTTTAAAAATCATTTAAAATTATTTAAAAATTCTAAAAAATTCCTAATAAAATATTTTAAGACTAAATTAATCATTAATGGCCAGTTTAATACTGATTAACAAAAATTTTGAAAAACTGGGGCTGACAGTGGCTAAGCCACCCATGCTAGAAGACAAGATGCTTCGAACAGCGAGGTAACAACATACGTCAACATTTACGTCAGCATAATGATTAAAGTTTCTGGCATTAGTAGCCGAATAGTGCGGCGTAGACAGGCGAAGGAACTCCCCCACGCTAAAGCATTCCACACGCCAAAGATCATTTAGGCATAGGATGCCTGTATTTGCCTTAAAATCCATATACTTGCTCTCTTCTGTGGCGTAGCAATCGATTCTGTTCCAACAGACCAAGATCTTTGAGCAATGTGCACGCGCAACGTTTATTGACTCAGTCATATCTATGAGCGGGCTCTAATAGCCCAAGATCTCATCAATTGTTTAAATCCTAACCATGGCCACGTGGCAACTGGTTGGTCACATGCGCACATTTATAACTATATTCTGTTTAGAGATGCCACGTGTCAGAAGCCCATAACGCAGTTGTAACAGAATCTCATTACGAAGTCATGCGCACATCGTTCCTGTGCCAAGAAAAACATATACGCACATCGCATATACACGCATGGGTTTCTCATTCCAGAAATCTATAAATAGAAGGAGCCTTCCTTCATTTCAAGCCCTTAGCCCAGATTATCTACAGAGAGACATCCAAAGAGTCAAAGAAATTTCTTCTCATCGTCAGATCGTCAATGGAGTAAAGGAACTACTATTTAGGACTCCTTTCTACTTAGAGTTCCTATTTAGGACTCCTTTGTACTTTTTCTTGTTTGTAACACAAAAAAGTTCATACAACTTTTGTCCATTGCGAACAATAACTATCTTTATGTTGTGTAAATTTTATTCTGTTATGTTGATGTTAGTTTGGTTGAATTAGACACTAAAATTGGCCATTTATATTCATATTTTTTACCATATAAAATTCCATGGGACTTTAGATTCTAAATCTGACACCAGCATTGGACTCGTAGTGTCATTTTACCCAAAAATGACATAATTTGCTGAATTTGGATAACTTTGTCATGGCACATTTTTGGTGCAAAATGGGCCCATCAATGGACACCATTTTGGCCCAAAATAATCGTTTTTGTCCCTGTCTCCAAATTAGACGCATGGGTAGGCTATTTCAGCTTTTTCACTTATTTCGGACTCATTAGTGATGTTTATTTTAGCCTCCAATGTCACGACCCGTACCCTAGAGTAAGGACACGAGAAGTGGGTACGTCCAACCTACGCCGCAGTGTCGGCGGTAGAACGTTGTCCTAGGTCACATACATCTAACAGTTATAAGGTACCTGTACAGTATATACACTCCAAATAGAGGTGACATAACAGAATACAGTTTCAATCACATCTAAGGTAGAATACGATAAGATAGATAGATATGAAACGAATCCACAAAATACAGATAGATAGAGAGTCTAAGTGTCTAAGATAAAATCAAATCCAGAAAATATCCCAAATCTCAAATACAGTAATCCATAAAATAAATACAACCGAAAAGACATCCTAGACTAAATGTGTGTCATCCACAGCTAATGGATCCTGCTGGAGATCCAGGTCACAGTAATACTCTAGGGTAGTCCCATAATATGTGGTACAGAGCGCCTTATCCTCATCCTCTGTAATATTTTCAACAGGTCCAGTCAAGATAGGAGCGAGCACAATACATCTCACACAAATCATAACAAGTTAGAAAATATAAACGTACTAGAGAGTAAGATACATGAAACTGAAAGAACAACATGATATAAAAAAGAGAACTGTAAGTAAATAACTACAATATATATAGAGAACTATCAGTGACTAGTGATTCAGAGTACAAGATAAACATGTGAACAGCTGGATGTGATTCATGACTATACTAAAGAGGTGATTCATGACTATATTACTTTGGAATTATTCACATGTTTAGTTCTACTCCACCATCCCCAATCAATACACAAGGATCCAATCAAGTTACGTTAAGATTCATGACTACGCTACTGGCTCATAAAAAGTGATTCAAGAGTGATTCATGAATAGATTCGTGAAGGCTCTGTGATTCATGAGAGTACAGAAATCACAAGCAGATTCATGATATATTCATGATAATAGAAGCATGAGATACATGATGTAAGTGAAACACACGAGACATGAGTATCTGATGCTTCCGAGAGGAATAACATCTCATGAAGGGATCCATATAGTACCAATCCGTGTTACCAATGTGTCAGCATCAAGTAAAGTAATCTAAAGCAGGAATATAATCCTAAACAAGATATGAAATGATCAGAGAATGTACTCGTCTGATATTCTGAATATTTGAAGAGAATATAATGTCTGAGGAGTGGTATCTGGCTCCTATAGAACAGTACAAGTCACTACATGTCCAAAATAGTAAAATAGACTGCTACAATGTATTCTACATGATGTTTGGGTCAATCTAGGCTAAAGTCAACCTTTGGTCAACTAAAGTCAACTACACTAGTCAAACTAGGTCAAGCCTAACCCAAACAAGTCTCACTAAGCATACCCAGCCTATTCTAGCAAGCACACATCATCACCAGACCATACCAGTCTATCAATACACAAATCACATGTGTATACATGCCATACACATAGGCTATCACATAGGAATCTACATAGGCTATAGTATTGTGTCAATATGGGTGAGTGAGTGATACCATGTGTGTAGCATAGTTGACAGTAACCATAGGTGTTTCTGGAAACAGTGCAATGTGTGTGTGTAGAGTGGAAAACAGTGTGAATGTCTCAGGTTTTTGGAAAATAATGTTCAGTTATCAATTTACCTGTGTGTGTATACAATATTGTGTGTGTGACAGTGTTCTCAGATTTAGATAGAAAATGTGTGTGTGTGTGTGATACATGTAACTATAGGGATAACAGTGTGCATACATTAGTTTGTAATGTGTGTGTAGATGTGAATATAGGTAGCAGGTTTTAGTTAACAGTTTTTAGATAGGTGTGTGTGTCAATGACAAATGAGAGTGTGTCAAAACATAAGAAAACAGTGTGAATGTGTCTCAATGAACAGTAGAGAATGTGTGTGTCTTAGGAAATCAGTAGATAGGGTGTATTTGAGATAACAGTGTGTGCATATGTGATAATAGTGTGTGTATGAATGTGTGAATGATAAAGGTGACAGAAAAAGTGTGTATAAGCTAACATGAAGGGTGTAGTGTGTAGATTAATGTGCGTGTGTGTGATATATATAGAAAACAGTGTGTGTATGTATCAATATGTTAATCTCAGGAAAAAATAGTACAATACACAGGTATTCTCAGGAAATCAGTAGAGTGGGGTGTGTGTAATGATTCAGTCAAAACAATGCTAGTTCTCAGTCCAGTGTGTATGAGTTAGGAATCAGTAGGGAACAGTGGTGAAATGTCCAGTTCCTACATGTGTGTACATATCAGTGGTACAAACTGTTCTCAGGAAGAACAGTTCTCAGGTTTAGTTGACAGTTCAGTTAAACAATCCCAAAACCAATTTCCTTTGTTAACATCAAAACCTAACATGTACATAATCACTTAGATATATATAGGTAAACTAATCATGGCAAATTATCATTTAGAAATCAGTTAAAGAAATAATTTAAATCTCAGAATTATCGAAACAGTGAACTGGTATCTGTAAACATTGGGGAAAACCAAATTGAATTTGAAAATATAATTATAACTCAAATCTAAAGGTTTGTAAACAATGGGCTACATGTGCACATGTCTCACAGTGTGTGTCGTGTCCCCAAAGTGGGACACGACGTGTCCAATCAAGTTTTACACACACAAATACACTATGACACAGTGCAGTCTCGTGTACGCGTGCACACGTGTCTAGCATACGACACATGTAACGCCCCAGTCCCAAAATACATAGGACCAAGTACGTGAACATGCCAGCTGCACATATACGAAGAACACTCCAATATATGGAATCCTCGCATATGCACATAAGCTGTAAATAAATAATCACAGGCCAGAATAACATATCTAATCTCATCACAGCTCAACACAGAAGATAATAAAGTCCAAATAAATAAATAAGAGTATCAAAAGATAGCCGGGTGAACATACTCACTCCAAACAGCTATGAAAAATAGTCTCACAAGATCGGAGTCCGACCTCCACAAAATAGAAAGAAAAGAGATGTAAAATAATGTCTACAACTGTCTCAGATAAGAAATAGACTAGAAATCATAAGGCACTGCCTCGTCATCAATGTAGGATAGCTCCAATGCCGCTCCGTACTCCTGTGGAAACTCGTCTAAACCTGGAGAGATAACCAGGTCCTCAGGGGACATAGCAAGATACAAGAAAACACCATGCCATATAAACTGTGATAATATAATAAGAGAAAAGGTATGCATGCAATCGGGTTCCTGACCATTCTACTGTGAATATGCAGTTGAGATACAATCCTTCGACGCATGAATCCTGGCTGAAAATAGGATCAGCATAGTTCCCATAGAGGTTACCAGGGGCCTACGTCCATAACGCTCGGGAAACGTCAGAGGGCACCATGTGAAGGGATACGTCCATAACGCTCTGGGAAACGTCAGAGGGCACCTGGAGCCTGCGTCTCCAAAGGAGCGCACAGGTAATCATGGAAGTGTAAAGAAGCCCATACGTCAGGTATTGTTCTTCCCACCCAATGCCTAGTATCATCATCTCTATGACTGATATGAACCTCTAGTAACCGCCAAGTCTTCTAACATGCAATACTATTGGCAGTTACTCCTATCCGTCGTACGCTCCATACGTATCGGTGGCCAGCCAACTACGCGGAAACGTATCCTACATGTAACTCACATCACGTGATATAACAAGTGTCAAGGCTATATGAGATATACCAATACCTCAACATCAGTGGGTGGTCCATAAACTAAGTCAATGCAAGAGAATAAATAAAGCAAGAAAAACGACCGATAGAGTCGCTTGCACCCAAGTGTGACTTGGACGCACAGTTTAAATATTACGAAATAAAATACTAAAAATAATAACTAAAAATAAGAATATAATAATCACATAGTAGGGTGGCAAGGTATCTTGCCTGGTGGTACAAAGTGGCAAGTCCAAGAGTAGCAAGTGTCCGCACCAAAACTCACAAATCACAGATGACTCCAAACGCTGAAACAAACATCAAAAATAATCTCGGTAAAGAAGATATACCTAGGAAATGCCTGTCCAAAAGTCAAATTTTGGAACAGGGGCAAAATCGTAATTTCGGGTCGAAACGATGTCCGCCGTTGGACCCGCTTTGCACCGAAACACCTGCCAAAGTCTATGGTCTCTAAAGTCGTCAAACTACATGTCTACAATTTTAGTTTGAGGAGAGCAACTCAACGGTATGTCCAGTTTTGGATTCCGAGGAGCCGTGTACAAAATCGCCCGTTTGAGTGGGTCGCGGGCCCACTAAAATTTGGGTTCCAATTCGACCTTCTCTGAATCGAACCAAACTTGGCATATAGGACCAGAATTTCGATCCGGACCTGTTGGTGCAAGTTTCGTCTCGATTCGACGACTGTACACGAAGTTATGGGCAAGTTTGCAAAACGTCGATACGGGGGTATCTTGACGGATACGCGTTGATTTCGTCGCGCACACGCGACGAAACTGAGTTCCGTCAGTTCCCACACGTCCGCAACGTCCATATGCGCCTTTCGATGCATATAACGTGCGACCACGTCGCCCAGTTTGTCGGGGCGTACGTCGTATCAGACAAAATTCTAAAAATTAATATAACTAAGCACAGGTTTTTCCTCAACTTCAATATCAATCTACTTTTTACACGCAAATCGAAACGACGATCCAGAAGATGTGTTGCGATCTCGGTTATATTGTCTTTTACGATTTTTAATTATTTCCTACAGTACTTTACTGTACAGCAAGAAAATTGGCCGACAAGTTGTCATTTTAAAACTGTTTTTAGCATTACAAAAAACAGATTTTTGTTCAACTTCGTCTCGATTTTTCGAGCAAGTCGATGGGTTGTTTTGAAATCCATCTGGAGGATCTTGAAGAGGGTCAAGTCTACTTTCCAGAAAATCTTACGGATCGAAAATCGATGCTACGAGTAAAAAGTTACATCGTAGAGAAGTAGGGTACCTTGAGTGGGAAAACTGCTCCGTGGGTGACGAGGGGCTGACTTCCGATGCTTCGTTCGTCGCGCACAAAGCTCCGTCGCTGGTGAAACGAAGTTGTGGGCGAAGGGGGTATAATCAGCTTCAACTTTCATTTTGGATGATCAGGGTTTTGAGGCTTGTAGAAAAAATTATATTTATAACAACTTTCCACAAAACCTAATACTAATAGGTTTTGGATTTGTGAACCCACAAATCTTGGGTTTCGTCGAGTGTGTTGCTACTGCACGCAGCAGGGGCTTATGGGGCGTGGGACCCGCCCACATGGGGGTGGGTTAGTTGGTTTTAATATATTTTTTTTTCCTTTTCTTCTCCTTTCTTTATTCCTTTCCTTATACTATGGTACTGTGGTCGGTCTGGGACCGACCACCCCAATCGTTTTTTTTACAACTATTATATATATATATATATATATATATATATATATATATATATTTATATATATATATATATATATATATATATATATATATATATATATATATATATAAAACTATAAGTATAAATATATTAGGCTACTAAAAATTCCTAAAAATTTACAAATAATTTATAAAAATCCTAGAATTTATATTATTTCCTTATTTAATAGGAATACTAACAAGCACACATATAATATAGACACACATGCATTTATATTTACGTACATGTACCAAATAAATTCTAATATAGAAAAAATAATACTTTTTAAGGCACTAAAATAATTTAAAAATATTGGAGGTTTACATCCTACCCAACTTAAAGAAAATTTCGTCCTCGAAATTAAACTAGGGTCGGGGGATCAAAAGCAATGCATGAAAGTATAGTTGCAAGACATACCTTCGTCTTCGAACAAATACGGGTAGCGGTTTCGGATGTCGTCCTCGCGCTCCCAAGTAGACTCCCCTGGCGAGTGATGATTCCATGCCACGCGAACCAATGGAATAGATTGATTCCGCAACACCTTCACTCGGCGATCGAGGATACATACTGGTTGCTCTTCGTACGACAAACTCGGTCCAACTGTGATCTCGGAGTGATCAAGCACATGATTGCTGTCCGCCACGTACCTCCTCAGCTGAGATACATGGAATACGTCATGTACTCCCTCTAGTGTTGGTGGCAATGCCAATCTATAGACAACCTCTCCAATACGTTCCAAGACATCGAAAGGGCCGATGTACCTTGGACTCAACTTGCCACGTCCTCCGAATCGAATCGTGCCTCTGGTGGGGGATATCTTCAAGAACACATGGTCACCCTCCTTGAATTCCAAGGGTCGACGACGACTATCTGTCCACTGCTTCTGACGATCCTGCGTTGCTCGCAGGTGGTCCTGAATCTTCTTCACTGTCTCCACTGTGCTCAAGACCAACTCGGGACCCAATAGCTGTCGCTCTCCTATGTCGCTCCAACAAACAGGAGACCGACACTTCCTACCATACAATGCTTCAAACGGAGCCATTTGGATGCTTGCTTGATAGCTATTGTTGTAGAAAAACTCAACAAGATGAAGATGGTCCTCCCACGAACCGCCAAAATCAAGCATACACGCTCTCAACATATCCTCTAGTGTCTGAATGGTACGCTCTGACTGGCCGTCTGTCTGCTGATGATACGATGTGCTAAACTTCAATCGGGTGCCCAAACTCTCTTGTATGCTCCTCCAAAAGTGCGAGGTGAATCTCGAGTCACGGTCCGACACAATACTAACAGGCACACCGTGTAATCTCACAATCTGCTCCATATACATCTCCGCCAATACCTCTGTCGACTGGCCCACTCTAAAAGGTAAGAAATGGGCTGACTTCGTAAGTCTATCAACAATCACCCACACTGCGTCACGTCCTCTAGGACTCCGAGGAAAACCCGTGACAAAATCCATAGTAATGTGCTCCCACTTCCACTCGGGAATGGGTAGCAGCTGCAATAATCGACCGTCCTCTGGTGCTCTGCCTTCACTTGTTGACATACCAAGCACTTGGCAACGAAACGAGCTATCTCTCGCTTCATTCCATGCCACCAATAATACTGCCGTAAATCACGATACATTTTGGTCCCTTCCGGATGAATAGAGTAAGTCGAACTGTGAGCCCCTGCCATCAGCTCCTGTCGTAGCTCTCCATTGGGAACATAAATACGATCACCACATCGCAATGTCCCATCGGTGTGGATCCTCAATCCTGTCTGCTCTTCTGCTTCAGTCCTCTCCTTGAGCCATCGAAATCTTGCGTCATTAAGCAATGTTGCCTTGATGCGCTCTACCAATGATGATTGCACTTGAAGGTTGGCTAATACGCCGTCTGCTCACGGCAATACTACCTCAATACCAAGCTGCTCCAAGTCTCTAATTAACTCCCTCTGCGTAGTCAAAAAGTGTGCTATGGGCTTACGGCTTAATGCGTCTGCTACGACATTAGCCTTGCTCGGATGATAATGTAGCTCAATCTCATAATCCTTCATCAACTCCAACCAACGTCGCTGTCGCATATTCAACTCCATTTGTGTGAACACGTACTTAAGGCTCTTATGATCAGTGTAGATATCAACCTTCTTGCCGTACAAATAGTATCTCCATAGCTTTAAAGCAAAGATAACCGCTGCGAGCTCTAGATCGTGGGTTGGATAATTCTTCTCATGCACTCTCAACTGTCGCGATGCATATGCTACTACACGAACATGCTGCATCAATACACATCCTAATCCCTTTCCGGATGCGTTGCTGTAGATCACAAATCCTCCTGGGTCCGATGGTAGTGTCAAGATCGGTGCTGTGGTCAATCGCTTCTTCAGTTCATCAAAAGCGGCTTGACACTCGTCTGTCCATACAAACTCCTGATCCTTGCAAGTTAATCGAGTCATAGGCTCCGCTATTCGAGAGAAATCTTCCACGAACCGTCGGTAGTAACCCGCAAGTCCGAGGAAACTTCTCACCTCAGAAGCTGATGTGGGTGCGGGCCATAATTTGACTGCTGTGATCTTCTCTGGGTCTACTGATATACCATCGTACTGATATACCATCGCCCGTAACAATATGACCAAGGAATGATACCTCCTTGAGAAAGAAATCATACTTGCTAAGCTTCGCGAAAAGTCGCTCATTCCTTAATGTTCCCAAAACTATCCGTAGATGCTGCTCATGCTCCTCTTGACTCTTGGAGTAAATCAGGATATCGTCTATAAAGACTACTACAAATTTGTCCAAGTAATGGTGAAAGATCTTGTTCATTAAATTCATGAAAACTGCGGAAGCATTGGTCAAACCGAACGGCATGACCAAGAACTCGTAGTGTCCATACCTCGATCGAAAGGCCGTCTTGGCAATATCTTCTTTCCGAACCTTCAATTGGTGATAGCCCGATCGTAAGTCAATCTTGGAGAATACTTTTGCTCCACTCAGTTGATCGAATAAATCGTCTATACGCGGCAAGGGATACTTGTTCTTCACCGTCACCGCATTCAATGCTCTATAGTCAATGCACATGCGCACTGTCCCGTCTTTCTTAGGCACAAAAAGAACGGGTGCTCTCCATGGTGACACACTGGCACGAATAAATCCCTTCTCTAATAAGTCATCAATCTGCGTCTTCATCTCTACCAACTCCTTTGGTGCCAGACGATATACTCGAGATGAAATAGGCTCGGCTCCGGGAATAAGCTCAATAGAAAACTCAATATCTCGGTCAGGTGGTAGTCCTGGCAACTCCTCGGGGAACACATCCTCGAACTCTGTGATAATAGGGTGCTGAGGGGTGTCATACATCATCATATGAGTCCTCGATATGGGTACATCACAACTATCTCCGTCTTCTTTGGTGAACTCAAACTCTGCCACATTCGGTAGTCTAAAGATGATACTGCTCCTATGGCAGTCTATGAGAGCGAAATGCTGGCTCAACCAGTCCATTCCATGAACCACATCAAATGTCGGCATAGGGAATACAAGAAGTCATGCCATCATCTCTCTGCCATTTATCACTACAGGACAAAGTCTACAAACACCACTAACAGGTAGAACTCCTCCTCCAGTGAGAATTTTAACATTCTTAGCTAAGGGTGTGATGGGAATGCTGTCTAGTGGCAAAACTAGTGGCTATGAATGAATGAGTGGCTCCAGTATCAAATAATATAATAGCAGAAAAAGATGCAACTAGAACCATACCTGCTATAACTTCCACCTCTGTCTCTATATCCTCGACAGCAAGTGAGAATGCCTGTCCATAGTTCTGTTCCGGGCCCTGAGCTCTGGCTTTGTTGTACTGTGTGCCTTGGGGAGGCAATGGTGGATGAGGTGCTCCTGCTATAGGACGTGGTGCTGGAAGAGCTGGGGCTGTGGGCCTCAAATTTTGCCGAGCTTGTACTATTGTATGTTGCTCCGGACAATCCTTGAGCATGTGCTGATTAGATCCACATCTCAAGCATAATCCAAGGCGAGTCCTGCAGTCGTTCTGGATATGTCTTTGTTTACTGCAGTAATGGCAAACAGGCTTCTGATAAGGTGAGGGCCTCTGCTGGAACTGTCCTGTAGTCCTCCTGATAGGTCCACTCTGAGTAGCTCGGGCTGGTGTAACTGCTGGGGTATGGCGCCTCGATGTCTGCTGCTATTCCTTGCGAAGAATCTCCTGAGCACGAGCTTCTTCCAAGACAGCTGAATGGGAGACTCGAGACTGAGTAGTCGTATAAGACTTGAGCTCTGGTGCAAGCCCCTGGTGAAATCTCCTCGCCTTCTCTAACTCTGTCGGAATCAATCCCGCACCAAATCGACTCAGGCGATTGAACTCTGAGTCATACTCATCAACTGTCATATTCCCTTGCTTCAGATGGAGGAACTGGTCGTAGAGGCCATCTCGAACATGAATAGGGAAGAATCTCTCATAAAATGCATCATAGAACGGCTTCCAAGTGATTCCAGTGCCTAATCGTCTCTCTTTCGCCTTCCACTAGTGGTGAGCATTGTCTTCTAACAGTAAGTCTACTGCTGTCATCCAATCTCGAGCTGGCAACTGGGATGCCTTCAGTAGCTTCTCGGTACTAATAAGCCACTGTGACACCTCTAATGGCTTCTCCGTCCCTCTAAAGGCCTTGGGGTTCATATCTGTGAAATTCTTGATAGAGCCTTCATAGGGATGCAGAGCCGGTGCTGGTGCTGGTGCTGGTGGTGGAGGTCTAGCCATAGCTGCCACCATCGTCTGTCTCATCAGCTCAGTCTGCTGCCACTGAGCCTGCATCATGGCATACATAAACTGAGTAGTAGGGCTCCCATCAGTCGGTCGTGGTGGCATCTGAGGTCCCGACTGTGGGAGAAACTGCTGAGGGAATGGTGGTGGTGGAGGCAGTGGTATATTCCCTCCCGGTGGCATGGTAGTAGTCTGTTCCAGCCTGGCTGCCTGGGGGTGCTGCTACCTCTGGGTACTCCGTCGTCGGCGTCGTAGTAGGCTGCGACAGTCCTGGCTGGTAAGATGTCGCTGGAGTCATGGGAGGATTCTGTCCCTCCGGAGTAATCTCCTCACCAGATGTGAGGGCCAAGGCAGAAGTGCGTCCGCTTCGTAGATTCATACTGTTGGCACGAGAAGGACAGATTGATGTTAGGGAAGATTAGATATGAAGTAAATCGAATAATCAAGGAAGTTTCGAAAAGATTGGAAGCCAAGGGATAGTAATAATTCTGGATGAAATATTCATATTCCTATATGCAGGCTTGTTGGGCACAGTCATGTAATCTAACAATATTAGATAGACCTGCATGGGCCACCACAAAAATATGTAATGCCCCAGTCCCAAAATACAAAGGACCAAGTACGTGAACATGCCAGCTGCACATATACGAAGAACACTCCAATATATGGAATCCTCGCATATGCACATAAGCTGTAAATAAATAATCACAGGCCAAAATAACATATCTAATCTCATCACAGCTCAACACAGAAGATAATGAAGTCCAAATAAATAAATAAGAGTATCAAAAGATAGCCGGGTGAACATACTCACTCCAAACAGCTATGAAAAATAGTCTCACAAGATCGGAGTCCGACCTCCACAAAATAGAAAGAAAAGAGATGTAAAATAATGTCTACAACTGTCTCAGATAAGAAATAGACTAGGAATCATAAGGCACTGCCTCGTCATCAATGTAGGATAGCTCCAATGCCGCTCCGTACTCCTGTGGAAACTCGTCTAAAACTGGAGAGATAACCAGGTCCTCAGGGGACATAGCAAGATACAAGAAAATACTATGCCATATAAACTGTGATAATATAATAAGAGAAAAGGTATGCATGCAATCGGGTTCCTGACCATTCTACTGTGAATATGCAGTTGAGATACAATCCTTCGACGCATGAACCCTTGCTGAAAATAGGATCGGCATAGTTCCCATAGAGGGTACCAGGGGCCTACGTCCATAACGCTCGGGAAACGTCAGAGGGCACCATGTGAAGGGCTACGTCCATAACGCTCTGGGAAACGTCAGAGGGCACCTGGAGCCTGCGTCTCCAGAGGAGCGCACAGGTAATCATGGAAGTGTAAAGAAGCCCATACGTCAGGTATTGTTCTCCCCACCCAATGCCTAGTATCATCATCTCCATGACTGATATGAACCTCTAGTAACCGCCAAGTCTTCTAACATGCAATACTATTGGCAGTTACTCCTATCCGTCGCACGCTCCATACGTATCGGTGGCCAGCCAACTACGCAAAAACGTGTCCTACATGTGACTCACATCATGTGATATAACAAGTGTCAAGGCCATATGAGATATACCAATACCTCAACATCAGTGGGTGGTCCATAAACTAAGTCAATGCAAGAGAATAAATAAAGCAAGAAAAACGACCGATAGAGTCGCTTGCACCCAAGTGTGACTTGGACGCACAGTTTAAATATCATGAAATAAAATCCTAAAAATAACAACTGAAAATAAGAATCTAATAATCACAGAGTAGGGTGGCAAGGTATCTTGTCTGGTGGTGCAAAGTGGCAAGTCCAAGAGTAGCAAGTGTCCGCACCAAAACTCACAAATCACAGATGACTCCAAACGCTGAAACAAATATCAAAAATGATCTCGGTGAAGAAGATATACCTCGGAAATGCCTGACTAAAAGTCAAATTCTGGAACAGGGGCAAAATCGTAATTTTGAGTCGAAATAATGTCCGCCGTTGGACCTGCTTTGCACCGAAACGCCTGGCAAAGTCTATGATCTCTAAAGTCGTCAAACTATATGTCTACGGTTTCAGTTTGAGGAGAGGAACTCAACGGTACGTCCAGTTTTGGATTCCGAGAAGCCGTGTACAAAATCGCCCGTTTGAGTGGGTCGCGGGCCCACCAAAATTTGGGTTCCGATTCGACCTTCTCTGAATCGAACCAAACTTGGCATGCAGGACCAAAATTTCGATCCGGACCTGTTGGCGCAAGTTTCATCTCGATCCGACGACTGTACACGAAGTTATGGGCAAGTTTGCAAAACGTCGATACGGGAGTATCTTGACGGATACGCATTGATTTCGTCGCGCACACGCGACGAAACTGAGTTCCGTCAGTTCCCACACGTTCGCAACGTCCATACGCACCTTTCGATGCATATAGCGCGCGACCACGTCGCCCGGTTTGTCGGGGCGTACGTCGTATCGGACAAAATTCTAAAAATTAATATAACTAAGCACAGGTTTTTCCTCAACTTCAATATCAATCTACTTTTTACACGCAAATCGAAACGACGATCCAGAAGATATGTTGCGATCTCGGTTATATTGTCTTTTATGGTTTTCAATTATTTCCTACAGTACTTTACTGTACAGCAAGAAAATTGGCCGACAAGTTGTCATTTTAAAACAGTTTTTAGCATTACAGAAAACAGATTTTTGTTCAACTTCGTCTCGATTTTTCGAGCAAGTCGATGGGTTGTTTCGAAATCCATCTAGAGGATCTTGAAGAGGGTCAAGTCTACTTTCCATAAAATCTTACGAATCGAAAATCGGTGCTACGAGTAAAAAGTTACATCGTAGAGAAGTAGGGTACCTTGAGTGGGAAAACTGCTCCGTGGGTGACGCGGGGCTGACTTCCGATGCTCTGTTCGTCGCGCATAAAGCTCCGTCGCTGGTGAAACGAAGTCGTGGGCGAAGTGGGTATAATCAACTTCAACTTTCGTTTTGAAAGATTAGGGTTTTGAGGCTTGTAGAAAAAGTTATATTTATAACAACTTTCCACAAAACCTAATACTAATAGGTTTTGGATTTGTGAACCCACAAATCTTGGGTTTCGTCGAGTGTGTTGCTGCTGCACGCAGCAGGGGCTTAGGGGGCGTGGGACCCGCCCACATGGGGGTCGGTTAGTTGGTTTTAATATTTTTTTTCATTTTCTTCTCCTTTCTTTATTCCTTTCCTTATACTATGGTACTGTGGTCGGTCTGGGACCGACCACCCCAATCGTTTTTTTACAACTATTATATATATATATATATATATATATATATATATATATATATATATATATATATATATATATATATATATATATATATATATTTATATATATATAACTATAAGT
This sequence comes from Iris pallida, assembly GCA_029216955.1. NCBI lineage: Eukaryota > Viridiplantae > Streptophyta > Magnoliopsida > Asparagales > Iridaceae > Iris > Iris pallida. Next base: position 11,111,849 of record JANAVB010004800.1, read on the forward strand.
ATAAATATATTAGGCTACTAAAAATTCCTAAAAATTTACAAATAATTTATAAAAATCCTAGAATTTATATTATTTCCTTATTTAATAGGAATACTAACAAGCACACATATAATATAGACACACATGCATTTATATTTACGTACATGTACCAAATAAATTCTAATATAGAAAAAAAATAATTTTTAAGGCACTAAAATAATTTAAAAATATTGGGGGTTTACAACACAGGCCACGTGGAGACACGTGGTCGTGAACACGTGTACGCCTAGTATAGGGCTAGGTTCGTGTCACCCTGAATCGTGTCCACGAGACACGTAGATACGACACGGAGCTCGTGTCAGCAGCGCCTGTGGCACGCGCGCACCGCAGGCAACGGCCAGTGTGGGCATGATTATGTGTCCGACTCGACACGACTCGACTCGAGGCTCGAGAGGGCACGTGTTAGTCACTGCCCCTCGGTCCTCGCCAAGTGGCGCGTGTCCATTCGCTGTGTCCAGTGAGAAAACCTACCCGTGTAGCAGGACATTGTCCGCGGGCCTGTGCAGCAAGTTCGTGTCCTCGTGTGGACACGACAAAACATAAAAACCATACGAAATAGACACGAAATCAAACATGACACATAGCACTACAAATTCAATCAATTACATTTCAGAAATAGTGAAATAATCATGAGTGTGGCATTTCATCAAACACCCACACTAGGAAACTGATACGTGTTCGATACGGACACAAAACCAATTGCAATTGACACCAAACCTTCACTACAGCTAGGGGACACCTAGATCTAGGCTACCATGCAAAGAAAACAAAATTAAAATGCAATTTGAAGGGTTTACTTATAGGTTGCAAATGTTCAAGAAAAATCCAAAATCAAATGGTTCCCGTTGCTAGCCAAATCCTCCAAATTGCTCTCAAACTGAAATCACTCTCCATGAACATCAAATAGAGGGTGATTAGAAAATATTACAGAAGACTTGGATCAAAAAGGAATTAAAATGGATTTAATATGAATTAGGGAAGATGGGAATTACCTTTCCTTTCTAAAGTTGGAATGACACGAAAGAGGGAAGAACAAGTGGAAAGAAGATTATATAGGGGAGAATACCTAGGTTGGCCGGCCACTTAATGGCTTGGTTAGGGTTAGGGTTTCACTAATGGGCCTATGGGCCAAGTTGTATAAGTCATGGAATTAAAATCATAAGTCAAGTCATGAGCCTAGTCTTATTTCTCCTATTTCAAACTAGATTCTAAATGACTAAAATGGGGTTGACTTAAGTTAGACCAGGTCACACAATGCTAACCAAGTCACCATAGCTAGGGTCAACATCTAGGTTAGTCTCCAAAGTCTCAAATAGCCAAAGTCAAAAATAGCAATCACCAATTCAATAAATCAAAATAAATTCAAAAATTCACAAATGACCAAAATACCCTCAAACTAAAATGTGGTAGTGACAAATCTATCCTCCTTAAAATAGTTTCATCCTTGAAATTAAAAGACAAAACTAAACTGATGAGAAGGATAGACAATCATACCTCAAAGTCCCAAAAGATATGGGTATCGCTCGCGCATCTCATCCTCCCGCTCCCAGGTAGACTCTCCTGGAGAATGATGCCTCCATGCGATACGAACCAAGGGTATCACCTGGTTTCTCAGTACCTTCTCTCGATGATCCAGAATCTCCACTGGCTGCTCTGGATAACTGAGAGTAGGTCCCAACTCAATCTTCGAATGGTCAAGTACATGGCTAGGATCAGCCACATACCGTCTCAACTGTGATATGTGGAATACGTTGTGGACACCCACTAGTACAGGTGGCAAGTCTAGCCTGTATGCCACGTCACCGACTCTCCCGCTGATCATGAAAGGTCCGATGAAGCACGGGCTAAGCTTCGCACCTCCACCACAACGTATGGTACCACGAGTCGGAGATATCCTCAGAAAAACCATGTTTCCGACCTAAACACAAACAAGGTCTCAAGTTACTAAATAATCAAACATGATCAAACAACACAACAACAACCTACTTCTAATCCTATCTCCAGTCAAACTAAGTCAAACATAGTCAATGGTCAACTATTGGTCAATAACTAGTCAATTTGTCAACATCCAAGCACTTGGTCAACAACTGGTCAACTTCTTAGAGTTTTGCCTATGCTAGCTATCTAGGTGTTGGCAACTAGAGATTAGCAAAAAGAAAAACTCTATAATAGATTAACTCTTAACTTCCCAAATCTTATCAAGTCACCCACAAATAAATACCTATATTCTAAGCACACAAATCCCAAATACCGCATATACATAAGCTCAAGAACAATAACCCATTACATATATCCTAAGTATATCATATATATATACATATATATAAATATAAATATATATATATATATATATATATATATATATATATTTTATATATATATATATATAATTGAAAAAAATAAAATAAAAAAATATATATATATAATTGATCATCAAAGTGTTAAAGTAGACTAAACTCATAAGGAACTGAACAAATGCTTAGAAATTAGGCTAAGGATGAATAATCTGAAACATCAATGTAGGAAAAAGAGAATGATGCTAAGGAGACTGAATTTATAAGCAAAAGGACAGGACATTAGGGCCACTTGTAAGGTTAAAGTGAAAGAAAACTTACATGGTGACTGAAACATGCCTTTAGATCAAACCTGGCTTCTTCTCTCTATCTGGACTGAACACCTACTAACTACATGCAGGACAGTGGTCTAAAAGAAGTGAGCCAAACTGGTGTGCAGGGAATGCAATAGATAGTATACTGCTGTCACGACCCGCACCCGTTTTTTTTTTTTTTTAAAACGGATACGAGACGTGTCCAAGCCAGCCTACGCCGCAGTGTCGGCGGTAGAACGCTGTCACGGCCATGAAGATCAAATCACAAATAATCCAATGCTCATTCACAGAAACTAATTTAACTTACAATGATCACAAGTTTTACATTTGCAGAAAAATATAAACTTGTACAAATAATTGAATGACTACAACTCAACTATCTAGCTAGTCTCTAGGCTGTTATCTGCAAGTATTCCCGTCACTTCCCAAGCTAAGTGAATCCACAGCTAACCTGAAAATGTTGGTTTCCAGTCAGGAATGGAACGAGCACAATTCACTGAATGCAATTTCAAATAAAGAAGATGACTATAAACAAAGGTTAGACATCAATCATGGGTTTGAAAATAAACATGAAATATAAAAACCAATAGTAAGTAAATAGACACAAAATACTCTCCCCGACTGTTAGAAGTACCTTTGATATGTGATCGGTCTCGGGACAATTATGCGACACGGTCTGCACGGTCTAAAGTTACACGGTCTACAGTTACACGGTCTACAATTACACGGTCTACAATTACACGGTCTACAGTAAATATAGCAATAAAGAAACACTGTCTACAGGATAATAATCACTAACTACACAGTTTAAATGCAGTAAATAAAGCACTGTCTACACTGTCTACAAGAAATAAATAAACACTGTCTACACGGTCTACAAGAAATAAATGCAACACGGTCTACACGGTCTACAAGAAATAAATGCAACACGGTCTACACGGTCTACACGGTCTAAGGTCAGATCACACATCCTTGGTACTTCTCATTCCCGACTCCACAATTATAATAGAAAATAATCACATAACCAATGACTAATCAATAAAATATAGTAAAGATCAATATCGAAATGCAAACAATAAACTGTACTCGCCTGGCGTCCTGGGCTGCTGGCACGGGTCTGTGTCCAAGTCAAGATCCAATTGCCCTATTTGAAGAACCATAAAATCAACATACAGCTCAAAATGGAAAAGTTGATATTTTACCTATAATTAGCTTATTTGGTTTGATCTAGTTTTAATCCTTATCTCAGTAGTCTACTATTTGGGGTTTATACCCCTTGTGTGGACTTTCCAACATATAGGCTCATTCATTTCCCCTAGTTATGGAACTTTGTGAATTTAGTATGAGTTTACATCCCATGGGTCTTGTAGGTCTAACCCTCTTCCTAGCTGATTACAAGTACAGAGTATTCCTATAGTTGCCTCCATGTGGTAACAGGTTCAGAACTCAAGGGCTTACATACATTCTAGGCTTTGGTGATACTAAACTCGATTTGTCCTTAACCCTTAGCCTTAAGCTAGTAACTGGTACTATCCATGTGATTTAGGAACTTGTATACCTAGCTGTATCACAGTTGTGATACCTGTTCTTCCAGGTCGGGTTTCCAAGCACAGTTTGGTATAATGGCAAGGGAAAACTGAATACCATAGGGTGAATTTCACTGTCAGTTGTAAAGGGGATGTCTTGATATCATTCAAGTGTAGACAGGTTGTTTAGGTTTGAAGGAAGTAATGTGTGGTGCAAAAGTGGTGTGGATGCACAGGTTAAAAACATGGTACAGTTATTAACTAATATTGTGATCGATATCAACTAACCCCTTTGTTACCAGATAACAGCAACCTGTTATGTGTCCCTAAGGTTTTCAAAGTATAATACAAATTGAATTTAAAAGGGAAATTCTCCATAACCTCTGAACTGCCTATAACCACTGTCAAGTCCCATGATAAGCAATAGAGGACCAAATCCGTCCTCTAACATTTGGCTAGTCAAACTCCTGTCAACCCAAGCCTTATCATCATTCTTTTTTCACACCTAAGTGATTGTTTCCAAGACCGATCATGTAGGTAGTATCAATATTGAATTCCTGAACTACTAGACTGCCTGAAGTATACATAAAACCATCAGGAAATTGCTGATCCCCTAAAGGATTCGAGGAACTCTCATTCAGTTCGGCCCCTACCTAACTGTTGCCTTCATGTGGACTCAACTCTTGGATGTGATACTTGATCGATTATCGGTCGTGTGTGAGTCTCTTAGTTAGGACTTCTACTTGGTTGAACCGATAACAGAGGGTAGAGGACCCCGCTGTCCTGTTACCAGGTATATTGCTTTAGCACTAAATCGTATCATAATTATCGGTGTCGAAGACCCTAGGGGTTTCTTGATTGTCAATCAAGGCTTGACACAAGCCTTGGCTATCTCTGGATCAAGATCCTGAGGGTTCCCTATCCAAACATTATGCCCATACTGCTATACCTAGGATTCGGTTTAGATTGCCAATAACTGAACTAATGGTTCACCCGCAAATACCTGATAACACCCTCTTTCGTATCAGACCCTTACTGATACTCTGGAGTATCCCAGGGTATCGAATACAGAGGATTGGTTCTCATGGTTTTTAGAGAGATAATATTGGATAGGTACAAGAGAACCTGCGAGGTTTCCTCAATGGCTCGAGTTGAATCCGTGTCATGAATTTAGTTATATTGTTTTTATGATTTCTTCTCGAACATTCAACCAAATACTTCATCTATTCTAAATTTAATAAGAAACATTGAATAGAGCTTACCTCTGTTAACTCCTTCTTTTATGTTCGTCAGAAATTGGCTCTCTGTAATCTCTCTCTCTCTCTCTCTCTCTCCGGTTGCTAGAACAGAGCCGGGTCTTCCCAACAATATGAATATATAGGTATGAGAAGATAAGGTCTGATCGGTTTCAAATTTAATAGGGCCTATCAATATGTGTTTAAAAGCTAATCTGATTCTACTGAATCCTACACCATTGTGGAGAATCTTACTAACCTTCGAATTCCTTTATTTCTGATGTTTAAACTTCCAACTTGGATTTGCATCCTATCCAGAGTATGGGACCCGGCTGGAATCTGGAGTTAGCTAACTCATGGAATATTAGGTTCGGTTATAGCAGGGAGTTGGAAAGGAAATTGTTCATTACTGCATCTAGATTTTAGTCTAGAAAACTTACACCTATTAGTTACCTATATACAGGAGCCTTCATCGAGTACTAATAAATTTGAATTCCAAACTCTTACACAAAAGTCCCTGGTAATATTGACTTTGCAAGGAAGGCTTTTATACAGAATAATGATATATATATACCTAGGGGTATTGGTTTAATGCGAACCATGAACTTGCTAATTTGTTAATGATAATTATCATAACTAATTAAATAATCCTAAGAAAAGGAAAAATTTTAGATGGGGCTCACAAGTCTATCCCCCTTAGTTTAATTTCGTCCTCGAAATTCTAACTCATAACTATTCCTTAAGATATCAAAGTCTACTATTTCCTCAATATCCTCAAATTTTATTCCTCAAAAATATTTTATAAACTCGAATACTTGAGGACTTCTACCCACCTTTGGTCACACTACCCCATCAAATCTTCTGTCGCTAAACTTTATAATCTTCCAGCTAACTGCTAACAATTCTACCAACAGGTATCTAGGTGTATGGTATCTAGAATCCTCTTTCATCTATCATGCAACCCAAAAGTCAACAAGCACAATCTATACAAGTAGCTAAGAGATATTGATAAAATCTAATAATATGACCAGTCGTTACTCTATAATAGGAAGGACAGGAAGATAAAAAGAAAAATAATCGAGTGCGGATATGAAATTTCAAGAGCCGTGGAGAGTATCCAATAATGCAGATAGAAAGAAAATTTATGAACCTATTGTCTTATTTGCTAGATGGGCTACTCTAGTCCAGTCACTTGCTAAGTCAAAGGACTCTTCATTTCTTAGAGGGCTTGCAATCCATGCAATACATAAATTCCGTTCTCGAAATTCTAAACAAGGTTCTATAATAGAATGGAATTTGAAAAATCGAGATTGTGATCTTTCCCGTGGTATTTTAAACACACGAGCAGGGGATATAAATGCAATACTAGTTCGTATCGCGACTCCCAGGTAGATGGAAATAAGGGTTACAGATGACCTCGCATTCTAAGAGGTGGAGACTACATCATCGGTATAGGGACATACTTTAAACAGTTCGGTTTTAAAGTCCAAATATGGTGGTATGCATGGATGGGTTTTACTGGGTCTAAATGGATTCCTTATTAGACGTCACTCGTTGGTTAGATGAACCTCGGATTTCAGTCTCTATTGACTGGTCTAGTTCTCAATGGTAAACTATTACTGCTAGGTTAGGATAATCCTAGAATAGTTTTCATCCAAGTGGTTGAGCTAGATGGGCAGTCGGATTGGTTCGCTAGGTTTCCTAAAGCCCAAAATGCGTCTTCGGTGACTTCTGTGTTTAAGTAGCACAAGAAGACACAATTGAGTAACACACTAGTGACATGTGCGTAGTGGGCTTCGAGTAGATCACAACCAAATATTGGGTCGTATGCGTTGAGTTAAGGTTGAGGCTCTAATTATCATTGGAAAGTTTATCGGTATTATGGTAAGAGTTACAGCTAGTCCTTTTTACCCGAAAGTCGTACCATAAAATAGAGTACAAGGGGACGTGTTTGAGTGGGACATGATATACCTAGATGAAGGTGGACTCGTCTAGATCTTGCATGCAAAATTTGTTGAGAGGAAACAGCTGGTCTCGTGCTCCGAATATTAATGGCACGGCCGGGGACACCAAATGATCTAAAGGAAAAGTGGGAGTCCAAGGGGCACTAATAATCATCCCAATGAGAATTTTTCTAAACAATAGGTAATCCTCGCATACCCCACAATTTAGAAAGCTTACAGTCTACCCACCTTAGAAATAAGGCATGGGTTTTGGAATAATGAGGTTAGGAGAATTCTATGGTCCGGGTATTGTACCTCGACTCTTGTCAATAAAGAATAAGGCACGGCGTAACGGAATACCGTAGATATAAGTCAAGTCAAGGATCGTTCCTCAATGAATGGAAAACGAGAGTGTTCAATGACACACGGTCGAAAAATAGAATGATCTACTCGTCCAATGTATACAAGGGTTATCGACAGGGTAATCAACTCTAAGGCACATCATCTAAAAAGATTTCTAACCACTGAGTCGTGAAACTCTAGTTGTGTTAAACCTGTCAGGCTATGGTCATAAGGGTTCTAGTAGTATGGGCTGCAGTGATCATGTCTTGTTGTTGACAACTGGTATATCATAATTTGACTGGGTATTTAAGCTATGGTATTGGCTAAGCTAGTGACTGTGGTATTCCAACACTAGTTAGGTCTTAATAATAAAATTTACATGACTAGAGTAATATTGGTTGGAAACCAATCTCGGGATGAGTGTCCACCATAGTCACGGTAAATTTTTGACCTTAGCCTTGTCTATTCTTCTCATGTCTAAACTGTGGGCTTTGGTCGAGGGACGGTTGAGTCAAGGCATAAGGGTTGAAAGTTAAGGCAAGCTTCCAGCAAAAATTAGAGACTCACACTATTTGGTCTCTTGAGGATAGATAGTCTCCTAGGTAGGCATTTCGACTAAGGGTAAAACCCTAATCATTCTCAATTTCAGCTGGCTCGAAAGTCTCAATAGTAGTTTGAGGGTCGATGGGAGAACGAGTAACTCCATCTCATGACTGGCCGATGGTAGCGACACTTGGGCCTACCATTATCATAGCCATGGGAGTACTCTGTATCTCTCTACTATCACGAGCTTTCGTCTTTCCAAATCGGTGAAAGACAAAAACAATAAAGAATTCAAGGAAGATGTTACTGAATACAATTTCGTGATTCAAGGGCGAACATATAATTCAAGACAAAATGTCAATGCAGTCGTGGATGAGACCCTAGAGACATCTATATCCCAATCCACGTAGGGTAATTTAAACGAAGAGCGAACCAAATGCATCATGGTTGATCAGACCATAATACGCTGATTCTGATTAGACAATAAGTTAGCAGGCGTCCCCACTAAACATATGCCTCGAATCAAGCTCGAGAATAGAGTAAGCTTGCAAAACTATGCTGTAATAGCAGCGTTGGTCAAGATAGTCAAGATACAAATACGCGAGATTTTTGAAAAGAGGCACAAGTAATTCGAATTTAGGGAGAATCAAAAACTTACCTGGTGTTCTTGATTACACAGTCTTCCTACTATCTTCTTATCCACAACGACTTGGTCGACTAAAGGGGTTATGACCTCTAACTTCTATATTCTATGCAACCTATTAGCGTTAGTCAATTACCTCGCCAATAGATCACAAGGACCACGGAATACTAGGTTGGGAGACATGCTTTCCATCCTGCAGAACTTCCACTACTATTGGCTTCGGATCTTATAGAACAAACAGGGCACTGTCCTATCCTATATGGTATCCCAAACTTGTAATCATGTTTGAAGTCATTTCACCGAGAGTGATGCCTTGCCCGTATACTCGGACTGTGGTAAACCCTTGGATTCGTGATTTCAGGGTGATATGCTATCCGATATTCTACCTTATATTAACACAAGGGTGACTACGGTCAAAGAGGACCACTAGCTATAGTTTAGTAATATTCTATAACCTATATTCTCTTGAACTAATTTTAACTTCTAGGGGTCATGCCTCGCCAGTGCGCTGCTGACTGTAGTGAGTCCATAGTCTCCATATTTCAAATAAATGGCGACAGTGCGCTGCTGTCCTGCCTTTATGAGTCAACTAATATTCTTTTAATTATATCTGTAAAACTTTATGGGCTTCTATAGATTTAAACAAGTTGACTATGAAATAAAGCGTAACATTTTTCCTATCAGTCACAACCCTTAAAATAAAGGATTGAACAGGGAGAGATAACTGAGGACAAAGAAATACAATCATTCTAATTATTCCATGTGTATTCAAGCCTTTGAGGAAAAACTTGAATCGAAACTAATCTTGAGGTTCCTCTATGGATAACATAAAAATAACAATTCTTAGGGCAAAATAGGAACTAAATAGGCAATTTGACTAAGATGTGAGGATGATATCCAAAGGGCAAGGAGAAAGAATTGTACCATTTATCAAGGTTAGACCATTAATTCTCTGAAGCCCTGCCTTACCAAGGAAATAATCTATCCAAATTAGATTACATCGTCATATCAAGAGATACTAGTGTACCTATGGGGATCTGGTAACTATCAAAATTAATAACTCCTTATCTACATTGCATGGCCTAGACTACCCATCGATAAATTTGTACAAGGGACTCCTAGTCCTAGTCATTCTCGTAAATTAAATTAATTTCTAATTCGTGAATGAGCATTTCTAGTCGCAGGCTCGCAATAGTACAACTAACTTAAGTACTATCACGAGTTCGCGTGATTTGCGAAGACTGACCTGCATGGGCCACCACAAAAACTTGTCACGACCCGCACCCGTTTTTTTTTTTTTTTAAAACGGATACGAGACGTGTCCAAGCCAGCCTACGCCGCAGTGTCGGCGGTAGAACGCTGTCACGGCCATGAAGATCAAATCACAAATAATCCAATGCTCATTCACAGAAACTAATTTAACTTACAATGATCACAAGTTTTACATTTGCAGAAAAATATAAACTTGTACAAATAATTGAATGACTACAACTCAACTATCTAGCTAGTCTCTAGGCTGTTGTCTGCAAGTATTCCCGTCACTTCCCAAGCTAAGTGAATCCACAGCTAACCTGAAAATGTTGGTTTCCAGTCAGGAATGGAACGAGCACAATTCACTGAATGCAATTTCAAATAAAGAAGATGACTATAAACAAAGGTTTGACATCAATCATGGGTTTGAAAATAAACATGAAATATAAAAACCAATAGTAAGTAAATAGACACAAAATACTCTCCCCGACTGTTAGAAGTACCTTTGATATGTGATCGGTCTCGGGACAATTATGCGACACGGTCTACACGGTCTAAAGTTACACGGTCTACAGTTACACGATCTACAGTTACACGGTCTACAATTACACGGTCTACAATTACACGGTCTACAGTAAATATAGCAATAAAGAAACACTGTCTACAGGATAATAATCACTAACTACACAGTTTAAATGCAGTAAATAAAGCACTGTCTACACTGTCTACAAGAAATAAATAAACACTGTCTACACGGTCTACAAGAAATAAATGCAACACGGTCTACACGGTCTACAAGAAATAAATGCAACACGGTCTACACGGTCTACACGGTCTAAGGTCAGATCACACATCCTTGGTACTTCTCATTCCCGACTCCACAATTATAATAGAAAATAATCACATAACCAATGACTAATCAATAAAATATAGTAAAGATCAATATCGAAATGCAAACAATAAACTGTACTCGCCTGGCGTCCTGGGCTGCTGGCACGGGTCTGTGTCCAAGTCAAGATCCAATTGCCCTATTTGAAGAACCATAAAATCAACATACAGCTCAAAATGGAAAAGTTGATATTTTACCTATAATTAGCTTATTTGGTTTGATCTAGTTTTAATCCTTATCTCAGTAGTCTACTATTTGGGGTTTATACCCCTTGTGTGGACTTTCCAACATATAGGCTCATTCATTTCCCCTAGTTATGGAACTTTGTGAATTTAGTATGAGTTTACATCCCATGGGTCTTGTAGGTCTAACCCTCTTCCTAGCTGATTACAAGTACAGAGTATTCCTATAGTTGCCTCCATGTGGTAACAGGTTCAGAACTCAAGGGCTTACATACATTCTAGGCTTTGGTGATACTAAACTCGATTTGTCCTTAACCCTTAGCCTTAAGCTAGTAACTGGTACTATCCATGTGATTTAGGAACTTGTATACCTAGCTGTATCACAGTTGTGATACCTGTTCTTCCAGGTCGGGTTTCCAAGCACAGTTTGGTATAATGGCAAGGGAAAACTGAATACCATGGGGTGAATTTCACTGTCAGTTGTAAAGGGGATGTCTTGATATCATTCAAGTGTAGACAGGTTGTTTAGGTTTGAAGGAAGTAATGTGTGGTGCAAAAGTGGTGTGGATGCACAGGTTAAAAACATGGTACAGTTATTAACTAATATTGTGATCGATATCAACTAACCCCTTTGTTACCAGATAACAACAACCTGTTATGTGTCCCTAAGGTTTTCAAAGTATAATACAAATTGAATTTAAAAGGGAAATTCTCCATAACCTCTGAACTGCCTATAACCACTGTCAAGTCCCATGATAAGCAATAGAGGACCAAATCCGTCCTCTAACATTTGGCTAGTCAAACTCCTGTCAACCCAAGCCTTATCATCATTCTTTTTTCACACCTAAGTGATTGTTTCCAAGACCGATCATGTAGGTAGTATCAGTATTGAATTCCTGAACTACTAGACTGCCTGAAGTATACATAAAACCATCAGGAAATTGCTGATCCCCTAAAGGATTCGAGGAACTCTCATTCAGTTCGGCCCCTACCTAACAGTTGCCTTCATGTGGACTCAACTCTTGGATGTGATACTTGATCGATTATCGGTCGTGTGTGAGTCTCTTAGTTAGGACTTCTACTTGGTTGAACCGATAACAGAGGGTAGAGGACCCCGCTGTCCTGTTACCAGGTATATTGCTTTAGCACTAAATCGTATCATAATTATCGGTGTCGAAGACCCTAGGGGTTTCTTGATTGTCAATCAAGGCTTGACACAAGCCTTGGCTATCTCTGGATCAAGATCCTGAGGGTTCCCTATCCAAACATTATGCCCATACTGCTATACCTAGGATTCGGTTTAGATTGCCAATAACTGAACTAATGGTTCACCCGCAAATACCTGATAACACCCTCTTTCGTATCAGACCCTTACTGATACTCTGGAGTATCCCAGGGTATCGAATACAGAGGATTGGTTCTCATGGTTTTTAGAGAGATGATATTGGATAGGTACAAGAGAACCTGCGAGGTTTCCTCAATGGCTCGAGTTGAATCCGTGTCATGAATTTAGTTATATTGTTTTTATGATTTCTTCTCGAACATTCAACCAAATACTTCATCTATTCTAAATTTAATAAGAAACATTGAATAGAGCTTACCTCTGTTAACTCCTTCTTTTATGTTCGTCAGAAATTGGCTCTCTGCAATCTCTCTCTCTCTCTCTCTCCGGTTGCTAGAACAGAGCCGGGTCTTCCCAACAATATGAATATATAGGTATGAGAAGATAAGGTCTGATCGGTTTCAAATTTAATAGGGCCTATCAATATGTGTTTAAAAGCTAATCTGATTCTACTGAATCCTACACCATTGTGGAGAATCTTACTAACCTTCGAATTCCTTTATTTTTGATGTTTAAACTTCCAACTTGGATTTGCATCCTATCCAGAGTATGGAACCCGGCTGGAATCTGGAGTTAGCTAACTCATGGAATATTAGGTTCGGTTATAGCAGGGAGTTGGAAAGGAAATTGTTCATTACTGCATCTAGATTTTAGTCTAGAAAACTTACACCTATTAGTTACCTATATACAGGAGCCTTCATCGAGTACTAATAAATTTGAATTCCAAACTCTTACACAAAAGTCCCTGGTAATATTGACTTTGCAAGGAAGGCTTTTATACAGAATAATGATATATATATACCTAGGGGTATTGGTTTAATGCGAACCATGAACTTGCTAATTTGTTAATGATAATTATCATAACTAATTAAATAATCCTAAGAAAAGGAAAATTTTTAGATGGGGCTCACAACTGCAAATGAGTGCAGGCTACATACCAAATCAAAATACATTACATATATACAAACTATATATATATATATATATATATATATATATATATATATATATATATATATATATATATATATATAACCCTCATCACCTTAACTCTACTCAAAGTCTAATAACACACACATCCTACCACATGTCTATCACTCTAATGAAAGGGTCAGATACTGTAGGGTGTATTGGGACAGAACAGTGGTGTAGCATGACTGCACATGAAGATGCAGACCTATCATATATAGGACAATGATATATAGGACACATACATATGGAAAATTGAACTAATGCTCAGGTAGAGGCTCTTGGAAGACTGAACCATCAATAAAAGGGAAAGGTTTGGACATGTATCTGGACAGATGGGCTAAACAGGTATCATCTATATCAAATACAATAAAAGAGGGACAGAACAAATGATCAAGGGAGAACTCTTATTAACAACCCACATTATATCCTTAATGTATACCATTGTCCTAAATGAACTGAACAAACATGCCTAAAAAGGTTCTATAGGGCAGGTACTACAGGTTATAATGAAGGGTATTACAAGGCTATCAAGTAAAGTAAAATGCTAAGAGATGCAATATGTCACCATGTACAGAAAGTAAGGATGTGTGTAGACCTCTAATATGCATGATACTAACCCTCCAGATATGCAGAATATAATAAGGGGTTGATGGTTATATTGGTGAGTCAATAATTGGGGTCTGAACAATGGTCCAGTGAAATCTATGATGCAATATGGTAGGTAATAAAATGTTGAGTGCAGTGAACAACTTGTACAAGTCTGAACCATGGGAACAGGGTATCTAGTGAAGGGTCTGCACACTGCCTATAAAGGTTGATCAAATATGACTGAACTCAACACAAAGAGAAATTAACTAAAATAGAAAATTGGACCAAATATAGGCTAAACAACATGTCAATACCCTATACAATAATGACCTATAGATACCAACCAAACCCCTATTTTATATGCCAATATCATCTGTAACCTATCTATATATATAGACCTCTCAGTCTTAGGTGAAACTACAACTACACTCAAGGACAGGCTCTGGTCATGGGTGCCTTACTGGAAAGAATAAGGGAAAAATAATAATAAATCATCAAGGCTGTAAGGCATACTAACATCCTATATGAAAACTGGTTGGTATTATAAATAACAGAGGAATCGTTTACAACGGGTTACTATTCTAATACCAATGCTAACTATCATTTCTATGGTACAGACACTCTACAAGTTATCATACCATTACACTATGAAAGAACTACATATGAATAAGCTCTACAAAACTAAAATATCCTTACTCTTAAGTTATTTGATGATGGAATACAATTTTATAACAACAGAAGGGTACGATAGAGATGATATGTTTAAAAACCTTCTCAAGATACAATCTGATAATCATATGCGTCTGTCCAAAATCATGTTACTCAGAGTCCTCGCCATGCTAGTAAGCAAGGCTGCGATAAACGATAGATTCCATAACTGGGGTATGCACCTCTACAATCATGTTGTCGACTTGTATTGCTGCAAAAAATTCTAAATCTCATAACCAAGATACGTACATTCGAAGTCAGGTCTCTATGTTTCTGCCACGCCAGCTAATATGGTTGCGATAAACTACAGGTTCCATAATCAAGTAGACATTTTACCATCCATGTTATTCCTATCAACATATGTTATCAGAAAATATCGTAACTCAGGCCATAAAATTCATCTCGATAGGAAAGTCAAAATCAACAACGATCCATCAAAAATTAATTTCAATAACAAGGAGTAAGAGCGAACAAAATAAGGGAAATGATTTCAAATTGAAGTTTAAATAAGATTCTCAAGGGTCGTCCCAGGAATCTCTCAAGGAATCCTAACTGTGATTGAGTACCTTCAAAAATATATCCTAATCCTACTGCAGGCTGTAGTGATACTCTAGTTTGAATACCACTACATAAACTCGACCTGCATGGGCCACCACTAAAAATGTGTCACGACCCGCACCCTAGAGTAAGGGCACGAGAAGTGGGTACGTCCAGCGTACGACGCAGTATCGGCGGTAGAACGCTGTCCTAGGTCATATACATCTAACAGTTATAAGGTACCTGTACAGTATATACACTCCGAATGGAGGTGACATAACAGAATACAGTCTCAATCACATCTAAGGTAGAATACGATAAGATAGATATTAAACGAATCAACAAAATACAGATAGATAGAGAGTCTAAGTGTCTAAGATAACATCAAATTCAGAAAACATCCCAAATCTCAAATACAGTAATCCATAGAATAAATACAACCGAAAAGACATCCTAGACTAAAGGTGTGTCATCCACAGCTAATGGATCCTGCTGGAGATCCAGGTCACAACAATCCTCTAGGGTAGTCCCATAATATGTGGTGCAGAGCGCCTCGTCCTCATCCTTTGTAATATTTTCAATAGGTCCAGTCAGGACAGGAGCGAGCACAATACATCTCACGCAAATCATAACAGGTTAGAAAATATAAACATACTAGAGAGTAAGATACATTAAACTGAAAGAACAACATAATGTAAAAGAGAGAACTGTAAGTAAATAGCTACAATATATATAGAGAACTATCAGTGACTAGTGATTCAGAGTACAAGATAAACATGTGAACAGCTGGATGTGATTCATGACTATACTAAAGAGGTGATTCATGACTATACTACTTTGGAATTATTTACATGTTTAGTTCTACTCCCCCATCCCCAATCAATAGACAAGGATCCAGTCAAGTTACGTTAAGATTCATGACTACGCTACTGGCTCATAAAGAGTGATTCAAGAGTGATTCATGAATAGATTCGTGAAGGCTCTGTGATTCATGAGAGTACAGGAATCATAAGCAGATTCATGATAATAGAAGCATGAGATACATGATGTAAGTGAAATACACGAGACATGAGTATTTGATGCTCCCGAGAGGGATAACATCTCATGAAGGGATCCATATAGTACTAATCTGTGTTACAAATGTGTCAGCATTAAGTAAAGTAATCTAAAGCAGGAATATAATCCTAAATAAGATATAAAATCATCAGAGAATGTACTCGCCTGATATCCTGAATATCTGAAGAGAATATACTGTCTGAGGAGTGGTGTTTGGCTTCTATAGAACAGTACAAGTCACTACATGTCCAAAATAGTAAAATAGACCGTTACAATGCATTCTACATATTGTTTGGGTCAATCTAGGCTAAAGTCAACCTTTGGTCAACTCTAGTCAACTATACTAGTCAAACAAGGTCAACTAGGTCAAGCGTAACCCAAACAAGTCTCATTAAGCCTACCCAGCCTATTCTAGCCCATCATCACCGGGCCATACCAGTCTATCAACACACAAATCATATGTGTATACATGCTATACACATAGGCTATCACATAGGAATCTACATAGGCTATAATGTTGTGTCAATATGGGTGAGTGAGTGATACCATGTGTGTAGTATAGTTGACAGTAACCATAGGTGTTCCTGGAAATAGTGCAATGTGTGTGTAGAGTGGAAAACAGTGTGAATGTCTCAGGTTTTTGGAAAATAATGTGTAGTTATCAATTTACATGTTGTTTGTATACAATATTGTGTGTGGGACAGTGTTCTCAGATTTAGATAGGGAATGTGTGTGTGTGTGTGTGTGTGTGTGTGTGATACATGTAGCTATTGGGATAACAGTGTGCATACATTAGTTTGTAATGTGTGTATGTCGATGTGAATATAGGTAGCAGGTTTCAGTTAACAGTTTTTAGATAGGTGTGTGTATCAATGACAAATGAGAGTGTGTCAAAACATAAGAAAACAGTGTGAATGTGTCTCAGTGAACAGTAGAGAATATGTGTGTGTTAGGAAATCAGTAGATATGTTGTATTTGAGATAACAGTGTGTGCATATGTGATAACAGTGTGTGTATGAATGTGTGAATGATAAAGGTGACAGGAAAAGTGTGTATAAGCTAAAAGGAAGGGTGTAGTATGTAGATTAATGTGTGTGTGTGTGATATATATAGAAAACAGTGTGTGTATGTATCAATATGTTAATCTCAGGAAAAACAGTACAATACACAGGTATTCTCAGAAAATCAGTAGAGTGGGGTGTGTGTAATGATTCAGTCAAAACAGTGCTAGTTCTCAGTCCAGTGTGTGTGAGTTAGGAATCAGTAGGGAACAGTGGTGAAATGTCTAGTTCCTACATGTGTGTACATATCAGTGGTGCAAACTGTTCTCAGAAAGAACAGTTTTCAGGTTTAGTTGACAGTTCAGTTAAACAATCCCAAAACCAATTCGAAACCAATTTCCTTTGTTAACATCAAAACCTAACATGTACATAATCACTTAGATATATATAGGTGAACTAATCATGGCAAATTATCATTTAGAAATCAGTTAAAGAAACAATTTAAATCTCAGAATTATCGAAACAGTGAACGGGTATCAGTAAATATTGGAGAAAACCAAATTGAATTCGAAAATGCAATTATAACTCAAATCTAATGGTTGGTAAACAATAGGCTAAATGTGTACATGTCTCAAAGTGTGTGTCGTATCCCCAAAAGTAGGACACGACGTGTCTAATCAAGTTTTACACACACGAATACTCTATAACACAGTACAGTCTCGTGCACGCGTGTACACATGTCTAGCACACGACACGGGCCACATGGAGACACGTGGTCGTGCATACGTGTACGCCTAGCATAGGGCTAGGTTTGTGTCACTCTGAATCGTGTCCACGAGACACGTAGACACGACATGGAGCTTGTGTCAGCAGTGCCTGTGGCACGCACGCACCGCAGGCAATGGCCAGTGCGGGCACGATTGTGTGTCCGACTCGGCACGACTTAACTCGAGACTCGAGGGGGCATGTGACAGTCACTGCCCCTCGGTCCTGACCAAGTGGCGCATGTCCATTCGCTCTGTCCAGTGAGAAAACCTACCCGTGTAGCAGGACAGTGTCCGCCGACCTGTACAGCAAGTTCGTGTCCTCGTGTGGACACGACACAACACGAAAACCACATAAAATAGACATAAAATCAAACACGACACATAGCACTACAAATTCAATCAATTATATTTCAAAAATAGTAAAATAATCATGAGTGTGGCATTTTATCAAACACCCACACTAAAAAACTGATACGTGTCCGATACGGATACGAAACCAAATGCAATTGACACCAAACCTTCACTACAGCTAGGGGACACCTAGATCTAGGCTACCATGCAAAGAAAACAGAATTAAAATGCAATTTTAAGGGTTTACCTATAGGTTGCAAATGATCAGGAAAAGCCCCAAATCAAATGGTTCCCGTTGCTTGCCAAATCCTCCAAATTGCTCTCAAATTGAAATCACCCACCATGAACATCAAATAGAGGGTGATTAGAAACTATTGCAAAAGATTTGGATCAAAAAGGATTTAAAATGGATTTAATATGAATTAGGGAAGATGGGAATTACCTTTCCTTTCTAAAGTTGGAATGACACAAAAGAGGCAAGAACAAGTAGAAAGAAGATTATATAGGGGGGAATACCTAGGTTGGCTGGCCACTTAATGGCTTGGTTAGGATTAGGGTTTCACTAATAGGCCTATGGGCCAAGTTGTATAAGTCATGGAATTAAAATCATAAGTCATAAGTCATGAGCCTAGTTTTATTTCTCCTATTTCAAACTAGATTCTAAATGACTAAAATAGGGTTGACTTAAGTTAGACTAGGGTCACACAATGCTAACCAAGTCACCATAGCTAGGGTCAACATCTAGGTTAGTCTCCAAAGTCTCAAATAGCCAAAGCCAAAAATAGCAATCACCAATTCAATAAATCAAAATAAATTCAAAAATTCACAAATGACCAAAATACCCTCAAACTAAAATGTGGTAGTGACATCCAACACTATCCATAATCCTCTGTGAGATGTACACATGCCTCTTCGTCGCTCTCATTACAACATCAAAAGTTTAGAATTCATGTTGCTCAACTGCTATAATGATCTCCAAATAAAGTCCCTACTGGAACCTCCTCGCCTGGTCCAACTCCGTCACCACCAAAGAAGGGGCAAACTAGATGAGCCTGCTGAACTCCGCCACATAGCCATCGATGGTCCTTCTCATATGCTTAAGGTTATTAAACCTTTACTGCAAATTATAACGTGACACCACATCGAAGTACTAAGTTTGAAACTTCTCACTGACCTCCACCAGAAAGTAGATGCTGTAAGAGAAACCTTATGAGTTGTCCACCAGTCGTGAGCTAAATCCAAAAGTTGTAGGCTGGTCACTGCTACCCACTCCTTAGTCGGTGCCACTGCGGCCTCCAGAATGGCTCAATATCCTAAAGCCAAGCATCAAAAACTATCACATCCTTTATACCTGTCACTATCCGTACCCAGAAATTTAGGCATGAGGCATGGGTATGTCCAGCCTACACCGTAGTATTGACGGTAGAATGCTATCTAAACCTCAATAAGACCATCCAATAAACCATGCAATTTATATATTCAACATCACTTCCAATTTATCAAATATAATATGAGCCATTGAAATATACTCAATCACGATGCTAAAAAGATAGATATGAAATAGAAATAGAATAATCTCAATGAGAGTTGTCACCATCCACATCTGACCATCCAATATATAAGAATCAATAAACCTTAAAATAGATATAATATCTCAATGGTGTCCCGAGACAAATCCAGTCAAAGCTAAAATAGGAAATGTAACTAATTAATCATCTGCACTTGGCAATTCAGCTAAGTTCGCCTCTTGATCACTATTTATGTCAAAATCAACCTCCCCTATAGTATGCTCAAGAAGACCATAATAAGTGGTACACAAGTCTTCCTACTCATCACCTAAAAATTGTTATCCAGTCAGGATTGGAACAAGTACGTACATGACAAACTATTCAAAACATGATAAAAAACTATAAAACAAGAAATAGCATATGTGATATACACTAACAAGTATAACTAACATCATGATATGACAAATAGAAAAGAAATAGGTAAACATGGATGGTCATGAAATGTGACAATAAGAATATGCTAAAATAAACAAAGTTATAACTATCTAAGTGTTTTGAAATACCATGTTTGACATATGAACGACTAGGAAGTAAATATCCCATATTGCACGTGATATGTGAGACTGCTGTCTGGCACGATTAGATATGGAAGATGGAATGGGTAGTTCACATGTCTACTAAGGTATTTCTTCTCCCAACTATTACTCATGGATTCAAGATACGATATGAGCGAGCACGGACATGGAAATCACGTAAACACGATAATCATGAATATAGTAATCACGTAACAAGATAGCATGCATGGAATCCATAACTAATAACCATGTGTGACAAGCGTGTCCAAAATCAAGATATGAATATGTATAACATGTAAAGGAGAAACTATCAAGAATAAAAGCAATTAATGTAATGTACTTGCTACTACTGGTATGGGTCAAGCGCTGAGTTAATGTCCAAAGAACCTATATATGAATATAGCTAGATTAATATACAGGTTTGGAAATTAAAGATCAACCTCTATTCTTGCCAGACTTCTAAGTTCATGTACTTATATCTAGTTGTAACTGCTAAGGTAACCTATATCTATAATTTACTTCTATTTAGGTACTCTTGTATCCCTATACATATATGTATACCAAATATTGTATTTATTTATCATACCATTAGGTTCCTAGATACCATACTCTTCAAACCTACTTGCTTATATGTATGCGATGCCAATTACTATTACATATAAGTGATATATTACCTACCTCTCTCTCTCTCTCTCTCTCTCTATATATATATATATATATATATATATATATATACACATATGTGCAGTCTAAGTGCAGCTATTGCATTGCATACAGGAACCCCTTCCTAACCATCTATTCCTTGATACCTATGGTTGTTCTGCATACACGTACATATATGTACATAGGTAATTTACTGGTGTAGGAACGAAGTCGTAAAGCAGAATGCTCTAGGGGGGGTGAATAGAGTAGGCAGCGAAATATTGCTAATTAAAAATTTGTTAGCAGTAAGATCACAGAATTAAATCAATAATCACAAAACAATAACTGTAAAAGAAATGAGATCAGAAGGCAAACACAAATACAGCGATGTATACTGGTTTTCCTCTTATGAGGACTAGTCCAGTCAGAAGAACTCTAGCTTCCAGTTGAATCCACTATTGAAAAATCCTACAAGTTTTCATACGAAGTCCTTGCAACTTCTACAGACGCGAGCTTTGATACGAAGAACTCGATCAACTTCAATTTTGAAGAGTCTTTCTTTAATCAAGCCTCTGATTACAATTTCTCTGAAATCTTCTATACCGTACCGTACCGACAAATTGACTAGAGAATTGTAACTGGCTTAGAATTTGAAAATAAAAGCTTTTTAGAACTCTTTGGAAAAATGTAAGCTTAGAAGAGAAGAGGTAAAAGTGAATGAGTGATTAAAATGAACATAATTCTTCTCTATTTATAGTTTTTCCAAAGACAGAATTCGGACAGAACTCTATGAGAAAAATTTACAACTGAAGAGAGACCAAGTTTTCAAACGTTCGAAAATCAAACAGTCACTAACCGAACTCTGGCCGAACTCTAGCCGAACTCTGGCCGAACTCGGGCCGAGTTCTGTCAGGGTTTTTCAAAAATAATTTTCGGGCTTTTTGAAATCCTTCAGAAGCTTTTGTAAATAAGGGATGTTTTTCAAAACATAGGTCATTTTTGAAAGCTATTTTGGATAGACTATTTGCCAGTACGACTCGGTATACAACGTATTTCTAGACTCAATAAAAGTGAAAAACTACATTACATAAAGAAATACAGACTCGAGTGGCAAACACAGCTTCGGTCTTGAATTGAGTAGATATATGATCTTGATCAGTGTCCAAGTATCCAAAACGTCTTGAGTAAATATATGAGTAGCTCCGTATATCGAGACAGAGTTTGATCAATTATTAAAATTAGGTTTGACCATGACCAATGGGCCAACAATCTTCCATATTTTGATAATTGATAAACCTTGACTGATATAACATGTTTGGTATCTTTGATAAGACAAAAAAATAAATTTCAAAATTTGTTCTGTTCCTATAATCTTACAAAGAGAAGATGTTAGATCTTATTTCTCCCCCGTTGTCACTTAGCAAAATAATTGCAAAAGAGAAAGCTCCCCCGCAATATATGCATAAGCAACAATCAGTGAAGAAACACAACAAAAAGAAATATAAAATATTTATCACAGACAGTTAAAAGTGTTCACAGGCATGGTAAAAAAATTATCGAAGCATAATAAAGAGTGCTATAACAAGATATGCTAAATAGAACTAAACTGATATAAATCTCTAAAGTAGAGAATAGAAAATGATGTTTAACAGACAAACATCACAGAAAATGTCACTAAAAGTTCTAAAACTAGCATAAATAAAAGTACTAATACTAGCTTGGAATGTCGGAGCATTTCCAAGTAAACAAAGACAATAAAAAGTCACATTAGTACGAGAACTAGACAAAATTTCTGAATCACATTTCATCCTCATCATCGTCATCATCAGCGGTAGTCCCAGCACGACCACCATGTCCAGATGGACCAGCTCCAGATGTGCTAGCTCCAGAGGTGTGTGGAGTAGCACCCGAACCATGGTACCAATCTTAAGCATTCCCTGGCTGGAACAGAGAGTGGACCGCCTCATCCTCATTGTGGTAACCAGATACAGCAGGGTCTCTAGGAAGAGAACTGGCAGAATGACCCATATGAGCAAATCGGAGATCGACAAATGAGTTGGCAATAGCCTGGAACTGAGTCATGTCACGGACTCATGTTCTCTGGAAGTGTCAACAAAGAAAGTCTGCATATCCGAAAGGTGCTGATGGATACCCTCAAAAATCATAGGATAGGTCTGAGGAGGAACAGGGGCAGTAGGAGCAGGAGCAGGAGGCGCAGGAGCAACGGCAGTGCTGCGATGAGAAAGCTGAAGATACTTGAGCTCAGGGTCCAGAGCGCAAGTGGATAAATCGATATAAATCACTGAAAGATGCGAGGGATAAGCATCACATAGTAGAGATTGCGGTCTTTTCTGCGACATCTTTCCATCATCTGGATGATAGTCTTAGGGGCAGAAAAAGGAATTCCCTTAAGAATGTGATAGAGGGCAGATAGCTCAAGTGCAGTGACATCATCTTTCGAAGTTGATTTCGAAAGAATAGTGGAATATAGGTTGCGATGTAACTCGTAGTTAAGCAAGTTCAAGTTATTGGCCTTGAACTTTCTAGGACAAGCACGTGCTGGCGCACAAAGCTCATTCTTGAAACTAACAAGAGCCGTGCCCTCGGAAAAGTCGAAGTCGGTGATGTCATTGAGCGAGGCACCTTCATTTGGAATACCAAGGATTTCCTCTAGCAACACATCATGGAACTCGATATCGATCCCGCAAACACGAGTTCTTGCGATAAAAGTTTATAATACGAAGTTACACTAAAATAGTCGAAGGGCATTAGTAGCTATAGAGAATTTTTGGGTAACGAGATGGTGTAACCCTAATGCCTCAAACAAAGTACGATGATTTGGAAACATAGTCCATTTGATCAGAGCGCCAGTGCATATTGTATGCATGGCAAAGTCGGCATACCATAGCAATGCTTGGTTAGGAATTTTGAAGTAAAACTTATCTGACACGCTATCACCCAATTGGACCAGGGAAAAGAGGGAATCCGTATTCGGATCGAAAGATGATGCCACTTTACTGGCATTAGTTTTCTTTCTCTATAAAGATTGAATTCCTTAGGCATTCTTTCCCAAAACTAGATAACCCTACAAAATTGAAAGTGGAGGGAAGAAGGAATTATACCTTTTGAGATTCAAGAATGTTGTAGAGGGATGAATTCTTCGTACGAATCCAATGTTTGGATTGATTTCTCCACGTGGATTGAAAAAAAGAAGGTGGAGAAGAACTAGGATTTGGGGGACCTTCGGGCGGCTGATACTACTGTTTTGATAAAGTTTGGAAGAGTTGAAGAGGAGGGGGCCTCGGGTTCTGACTAACAAGTATATAACACCAACAGAACTCTGGCCGAATTCGGACCTAACTCGGGCCGAATTTGCCTAGGGTTCTCCTAGTTTTTTTTAAAAAAAGCTTGTAGGCCACATCCTTTTCATCAACTCATTTCAAATATTCAATTCAAACTTTAGTAATTTTAAACTTCGAATAATATAATTAATATTATTTTATAAATTAAATTTTATTACTCAGCATTAGTTTTAGATTAGCTGTAAGAGTACTATCCCCGCTAACGGGAGTTTACCGGGGAACAATTAAGTACCGTTTCGCTTCGACCGTAGTCGTGGTGACAAACAGACTCTTTGTAGGCTTGTCTCAAAAACAGTTATTGAGTATTAAAAAATTAATTAATAAAATAAAATTAATTAATATTATTGATATCTAAAATTCTAAATTCTTGACGTAACTAATTGAAACGATCTTCCGCTAGAGATTTTGTGAAAATGTCAGCCAATTGATTCTGTGTGTCTATGTATACAAGGTCTATATCTCCATTTTGTTGATGATCTCTAAGAAAATGATGTCGAATCGCGATATGCTTTGTACGAGAATGACATACTGGATTCTTAGTCAAATTAATAGAACTAATGTTATTACAGAAAATAGGTATGTGTATGAAGTGTAAGCCAAAGTCTTCTAAAGTTTGCTTTATCCACAAAATTTGTGCACAACAACGTCCTACGACGATATACTCAGCCTCAGTTGTTGATAATATGACAGAATTTTGCTTCTTGCTAAACCAAGAGACTAGGGCTTTTTCTAGGAAATGACATGTATCGCTAGTACCTTTTTTTTTATCTACTTTGCATCCAGCAAAATCAGCATCAGAATAACCGGTTAGGTCAAACGACGTGGTTTTAGGATACCATAAGTCGACAGAAGAAGTGCCTCTAAGGTATCGAAAGATACGCTTAACTGCACACATATGTGATTCCTTAGGATTGGCTTAAAAACGTGCACACAAGCAAACACTAAACATAATATCAGGTTGACTAGCAGTTAAGTACAGTAAGCTATCGATCATACCTCGATACTTACGTATGTCGACGGGTTTGCCTTGTTCAACAATATCAAGCTTGGTTGAAGTCGCCATTGGATTGCTAAGTGGTTTGACTGCTTCCAGGTCGAACTTCTTTAATAAATCTTTTGTTACTTTGCTTGATTTATGAACGTCCCATCGTTGGTTTGTTTGATTTGCAGTCCGAGAAAGAATTTCAGCTCTCCCATCATGCTTATCTCAAACTTATTCTGCACATACTTTGAAAATTCTTGACAAAAAGATTCATCAGTGGATCCAAAATAATATCATCTATATAGATTTGAATCAAAAGAAGATTGTTATTCAAAGATTTTATAAACAGTGTAGTGTCAACCTTTTCCTTTGAAAAATCGTTGTCAAGTAGAAAAAAGCTTAGACGATCGTACCAAGCACGAGGGGCTTGTTTCAAACCGTATAAGGCTTTCTTCAACTTGAAAACGTAATCAGAATTTTTGAAATCAGTAAAACCTGGAGGTTGAGCTACATAAACTTTTTCTTTTATAAAACCATTTAAAAATGCGCTTTTAACATCCATTTAAAATAATTTAAAATTATAAAAACATGCAAATGCACATAACATACAGATGGATTCTAATCTCGCAACTGGGGCATAAGTCTCATCATAGTCGATACATTCTTCTTGATTGTATCCTTGAGCTACGAGTCAGGCCTTATTACGAGTCACTAAACCATTCTCGTTCAGTTTGTTTCGGAATACCCAACGGGTGCCAATGATCAGATGATCAATGGGCTTGGAAACAAGTTCCCAAACTTGATTCCGTTCGAATTGATTTAATTTCTCTTACATAGCATCTAACCAAAAATTATCACTACATGCTTCTTCAATGTTTTTGGGTTCAAGTTGTGAGATAAAAGCAACACATGAAGCTATATCTTTATTAGAGGAACGAGTATTTACACCCTTGGTAATCTCACCAATTACCAAGTCCTTTGGATGACCTGCCAAGAATCTTATCTCTTTTGGCATATCATCGGGATTACTGGTTTCGGATTCTGGTTCTGTATGTGATTTGCTTGAAGACTCAACTGGTACTTGGTGTGAAGGTTCTATATCTTTGTGTGAAGGTTTTACAGTAGCTGTACTTGGTGTACTTACGTCTTCATCATCGTCATCGACTAAATGTTGATTTAGTTCATCAAACTTGACATTAATTGATTCTTCGATGATCATGGTTCTCTTATTGAAGACTCTGTACCCTTTAATCTTTGCCGTGTAACCTAAAAAGATACCTTCATCGGCCTTTTTAATCAAATTTACTCAGGTTGTCTTTAGTATTAAGAATAAAGCATTTACAACCAGATATCATGTAATATGAAACTGTGGGTGTTCTATCAAACCATAACTCATAGGGAGTCTTCTTGGATATATGTCACTCCCCAATCCTGGAATACATATTTTAATACGTAAACCGATAAATTATATTTACCTTGAATTTATACGATATTTATTATGCAGTATTTCTTCATGCATTTCCCAAAAATATTCGACAAAATATTATTTTCTAATTTATTTTCTGCATTTGGGCCTACAGTTTTGGCTCATTTGGGTAACCTATTCTTGGTTCACCAATGGTTCATCATGAACCCTTTGGTTCATCATGAACCCATGGGTCCAAGATCTTTATATATAACTCATCTCATTCTCTCTCCTCTCATTTATTTCCTCCACCAACCAAGGCAAGTACCAACTTGCTCAAGAGATGGATCCATAATTTTGTCAATGATTTCTTACAAAACTATTTGCCAAAACATGTTCTTCTCCTCAATCTATACTAGTTTAGAACTTGGAAATTTCCATTTTGAAGCTTTGATTTTTGTAGATCTAAGTTTTAATCATTTTCGGATTTCCATGGTCTTGATCTATTTTCGTTGGGGTTTTATGGGTTTTGATGCTTCCATGTGGAAGAGAATTCTATTTCACCCAAGATGGAACTTTGGAAATCCGAATTTGGAGTTCGAATGGCCAAGTTGTGATGTTTTGAAGCTTTGGGTTCAACCATGGTGTTCTTGCTGTTTGGAGAAGACAGAGAGCAGTGTGCCGAGATGCTTAGCTTACACACACTGAGCTACGCGTGCTCTTTAGTACGCTTTCTGTTGGAAGCGTGTCTCCCCTTGAGCCTGCGTGACTTTTTACGTACGCTGCCTTGAGTGAGCCTGCATGACTTTTCACGTACGCTGCCTTGAGTGAGCCTGCGTGACTTTTCACGCACGCTACCTTGAGTGAGCCTGCGTGACTTTTCACGTACGCTGCCTTGAGTGAGCCTGTGTGACTTTTTACGTACGCTGCCTTGAGTGAGCCTGCGTGACTTTTTACGTACGCTGCCTTGAGTGAGCCTGCGTGACTTTTCACGTACGCTGCCTTGAGTGAACCTGCGTGACTTTTCACGTATGCAGCTCCCCTTGAGCGTGCGTGCTTTTGTGCGTACGCTTTTGGCTTTTGTTATTTTATCAGATATTATATGCCCATTTTATATCCTTACGCCTTTTGTCCCGAGCATGATATGAGCACTAATGTGACCCCGGAGAACAAAGTGTTTCTACCCGATACATGTACCTGAATGTCCCAGTTCTTGTTCATGCTCGACAAATGACTCATAACTCCACGTGGCGTATTTGCAATGATGCATTACACTAAGGAGGGTAGAACATGTTGACATACTGATTGACATGGATCCTCTTTGGGGTACTCGTACTAAAGTACGACTTTAGGAGGATAATCATGCCGACCACAGCATGTGAGTCCAAGATTTCACCTAGGGTTAAATTAGGCAACTAAACATACTAGATGCATGGGGAGGGCAAAATCTCGAGATCGTGTTACACCAGCCGCCTTGAGATATTGTCTCGACGCGCCGGCTGGTCTCTACGGATACTGTGTCATCTGCAACAAGTGGATGACTGTATCCGATTAATTCCTGCTATATATTATATGTTTTAGTAAGGTGGCCTTACGAGGGACCTGTGCTCAATCATACCTGTCTACGCGAACCCCTGGGTTGACTAGCCTTGCTGGAAAGATACGATCTGAGGATTTTCTATATAACATGATGCGAGGATAACCTCGTCCAACTAGAAACTCGTAGACTTGATTGGCCGTGAAAACGACTTGCTTGTGTCCTATTACCTTCCGTGAATAACCGAGGGAAGCGGACTGTCATGACACGTGATCCAACCCATGTTCTTGTTTGATTGTTGGGTTGGTTATCGTACTACGACAGGCTGTGGACCGAAGTTATGAACGGAAGACTTATTCTGGTTGTGAAGTGCTACTTCTGTGAATGACTGAGGAACATGGTCTATCCTGGTACATGATCCAATCCATGTTCTTGTTTGATTGTTGGGTTGGTTATTGTGCTACGATAGGCTATCGACCGAAGTCACGATCAGGAGATTTTATTGTTTATACCTTTTAACTTATGCAAAAGTCATAGAGTACGACACGTCCCGACTCCATGCGGCACCTTTTGTCCTTGTTTGGTTGTAAGGGTGCCATATGGGTTCGAAGATGTAGCGCTACCCTATAATAGTAGCATAAGTATTACTATTATCAATCGTTCTATTAACTGGGTTTTTAATCTTAACTCTTGTGCCCCTTTGGCGGTACTTGCTATTCGGGACTGACCCCGCTGGTTTTGTTTGGCCAGATCTCGTAGCAGAGCCTGAGGACACGATCTTCCTTCCTGACATCTATGGTGCATATTAGGAGCATGGCGGTTCGGGGACTCGAGTGGGTTTCTTCTCCACCACTCCTGCTTATACTTTTGCGGCGTTTAGCCACCGGCACCTGTTAGCCGGATTACTTGATATTTTGTGTCAGTACATAATTGTAATTAAACAGACTGCAGCTGTATATAATTTTGTACTCCTGACTCTCTGAGATAGCTAAATTATAAAGCTAGTCTCTCATGACCATTTTGATGAAGCGTCAGGGGCGCCTTACTGCTTTATCTTTAATGTTCATTTAATTGCTGATGTGATTTGATTGATTGAGACATAGAACTCTGTGGGACCATAGGAGACTTGATTGTAGCATGTACCCCCTAGTCTCTCGACAGCCACGATCGCCGTATGACGTTATGTACCTCATATGGAGTAGCTGGCCTAGTCCGTCTCCGTATTTTGGTACTGGGGCGTGGCAATATAGATCGAATCAGAACCCTATTGAGAATATAGCACGCTGTATTGACAGCTTCAACCCAAAAGTATCTAGGTAGACTAAACTGGTTCAACATTACTCTAGCCATTTCAGATAGAGTCATGTTCTTACGTTCTGCAACTCCATTTTGTTGTGGAGTCCTAGGGCAGGAAAACTCATGCAAATAACCGTATGTGTCACAGAATTACTTGAACTCTGCATTCTCAAATTCTCCGCCATGATCACTACAAATACGAGTAATCATGAAACATTTTTCATTCTGTACTTTTTTGCAAAAGGTGATAAATTCTTACAAAGCATCGTTCTTGCGTGCAAGAAAATATACCTACATGTATCTAGAGAAATCATCTACAATGACAAATGCATATAACTTACCACCTAGACTAGCAATTCTACTAGGTCCAAATAAATCCATATGGAATAATTGTAGAGGTCTAGTGGTACTTACAACGTTCTTGGACTTAAAGACAGATCGGGTAGCTTTGTTCTTTTCATATTCGCTACATACCGTATCCTTCTTGAAAGATATGTCCGGTAAACCGTGTACCAACTTCTTTGTAGATAGTCTTGAAATTGCGTCCATGTTTGCATGACCGAGTCTCATATACCATAGTTGACTCTCAATGCTCTTGGCCATCAAGCATCTACCTGCTTTGTTAGCATCTTCTAACAGATAAAAAAATATATATATTGTCTTCCCTGATACCTTCAAAGATAGTACTACCAATTGAGCTATCAACTATAGTACATTTATCTTTGACAAAGTTACTGCCATAACCGTGATCAGCTAAATGGCTTATGCTGAGCAGATTATGTTTTAACTCTGTAACTAGAAAGACATCTTTAATCACAGGGTAGGGAGCCTTACCAATGTCACCGATACCGATTATGTACCCTCTCAAATTATTACCGAAAGAGACGTATCCTTCTTTATTCTTCTTCGACAGTGTTGCGAATAATGATGCATCACCGGTCATGTGTCGTGAGCAACCGCTATCGAGGATCCATTTGCTTTTAGCCTGTGAAGGGTGTCCCTCCTATAAAATAATTTACAGATAAAACTCTTGGTACCCATTTCTTGCAGGGTCCTGACATGTTAGTCTTCGGTATCCATGCATAAACATTTAAATCTATTAACTTTCTGATTCTACATGCAGAGGATATATGACCAATGAGGCCACAATAGTGATATTTTGTATATTGAATGTTGAAAGTTGTGTGAGTGCATGATTAGTAGGGTTCGGTTTTCTAGTATAGAAAAATGCATGCTTAATAGTCTTCTTGGGTAGTAGTTTAGTATGGTTTGGTCTGACAGTGTTTGGTTTGGGTGTGTTTCGATAATTCGGTAATTGACACGTGTTAGAATAGGAAGCAGCAACTTCAGGCTATTTTTCTAAACTAATTTCAAACTTTTTGGAGGTGTCATATAATCTAGCATATTCAGATGTAATTGTTTTCATTTTGACTTGTGCACACTGGAGACTCTTTCTCTCTTTAGATAGGTCTTTCTTTAGCTGGATGATAGTTTGGTCTTTTTCTTCGGATAACTTGGTAGTCTTGTGTAACAAAAGCTTAATAGAAGAATGCTCACCAGACTTAATAGAAGAAACATTATTTCTAACAAATGCTAGTTGGTCGGTAAGTCTTCCTATCTCAGCATTGTACTCTTTAAGTAACTTCTTAGAGGTTTCATATTTACTATGCAGTTTCCTATAGTCATTTAACAGGTCACTGAAAGCCTCTCCTAGTTGCTCAAAGGTAAAATCATTATAAGGATAAAACAGAGGATTAGTGGTTACCTGATCGCAAGCCATCAAGCATATATTTGCAACGTCATCCGATTGTTCGTCTTCTGAGTCGCTGGCTTCACTCTCATGCCATATGCTTGTATTGGCATACTTCCTTGATGTAGATCTCTTCAGGTAGCCTTTGTCATATTTGCTGCTTTTTCTGGTTGATAATGATGCTGTTGGACAATCTTTTCTCATATGTCCTTTCTTCTTACATTCGTAGCAAATAGGATCTTCCTCGTTGTTGTTGTTGCTGCTGTCTTTTGTTCTTCTGTTGAATCTCATGAACATCTTGAATTTTCTTACCAGAAGAGCTTGAACTTCAGAGTCAGAGTCGATGTTGTCAGAATCATCTTCGACAGTTCTTCTTTGTTGGGCCTTAAAAGCGATCGACTTCTCTGACTTCTCCTTTGGTGTAGCATCTTCAAAGTCTTGAAGTTCCAACTCGTGAGTGAGTAGCTTACCCATGAGTGTTTCCAGAGACATTATTGAGAGGTCATTTCATTTAATGATTGATATAGCTTTTGGAATCCAGTTCTTCGTGAGAGCTCGTAGAAGTTTGCGAATCTTCTCATGGTTACTGTATTCCTTGCCTAAGGAAGACAAATGATTTACAATATCCAAGAATCTCGTAAACATCTGAGTGACGGATTCATTTGGCTTCATCTTGAACGCCTCGTACTCTTGAGTAAGTCTGCTGATTTTTGACTCCTTTACTTGCGTTGTTCCTTCGTGGGTTACTTCGAAAAGTTTTCACACTTCATTCGATGTTGTGCAAGTAGACACCCTGTTAAACTCAGTTCTGTCTAAAGCACAAAATGTAAAACCCCTAAATTTCTACTATATTTTTTTAAAATAAAATTTGGTACTGATTTAAAATTTTGTATTGTACGTCACGTAGTCATATTGTACGTCATGTGCAAAATTTTGTTTTTCATAATTGCTCGACGAGGGTGAATATGTGCGAGCGTACATATTTTTGAAAAACATTTTTTTCTATTATTATTGTTTCGAAATAATATAGATAATAATTATTTCTAGCTATCATTTTCAAGTTTATGATTTTAATTATGAAAAGCCTTTCATTTATACAGTTATAATAATAAATAATTTTTCTATAAAATGGTATATTAGAAAAGTATATTTATGTAAATATTATTTGCACATACATATATATTTTGTAATTATTTATTAGTTTATTTTAAATAATAATGTAATTTTTGAAATTATTATTATTAGTATTTTTGGGAAATATATTTCAAAATTATTGTGGCGATATAAATCTTGATTTGAATTTAAACAGGTCCTCAACGGGACGTAATAAGGTACATAATATGCAAGCCATATGTAAACAGTGCTAGAAATGTGAGCATGTAAACTGCATCGTGACAGGGTGAACTAGATAACAACCATTCTATGTGATATGCTACTTTTGAGGACAATGTTCGATATATGGACTTTCCAAATATAAAATCCATAGCTCCGATATAGAGACTCAACAGGGTGCAAAATCCGTAGCTCTGATATAGATACTCAACGGGATGCAGGATCGTAGCTCCGATATAGAGACTCAACTATGTATATAAAACAGTGTGTGCATAGTAGCCCAAGCATCTAGCAGCTGTCCTCCCCTCCCATGAGACCGTACGAGTCGAATCCATGACTCGCGTGATCTGATCCTCTAGCAGTAACAGTCAGCCATACATAGTAAAGTAAATGTAATATAATCAGGGTCATGAATCAATACATGTTCTGGACTTCCGGACAACTCTGGAATACAAGGAGTCTGGAAAAATAAAAGTAAACAACAATGCCCTATGGTACAAGTGTATTCAGGTTGGTACAACCACAGTATCGAGACAGTCTCTAATGACTGATACTAGACGTTACAAACGTACGCCTGTACCTGAATCTGCCTCAAACGCAAAGTATCGATCGAAGGTCCTACGTCGGTACGTAATACAACTAATATAACCGATATTTAAGAGAGTAAATATGGCTAAAATACAAGTGGCAAGGTACACTTTCCTAGAGTTGTTCGAACTGTGCTGAGACTGCAGTACCAAACTCTATCCCACTATCCATGAGAATCATACTCTATGCAAAAAATCTATCAACCCAAATCACAAAAAAAAAATATCACACACTATAGTACACGTATGACTAATAACTCCCACCTAGGAAGCTTGGGTCATTTCTAGTCACCTATTACCTTTTATTATCTAAGACACTTGTTAATTAATTACCTAGAACTAGGTCACACTAGTCTCTATAATCATTATTGCCAATAATATGAGTGGTAGATTCAAAATATCAAGCTCGCACCTCGTTATTCGTACAGAAAAACCTACGACATGCAAATTGAGATAAGATAATCAACAGTAAGGTCAAAAATCTTATCTTGGCGATCTATATGGTCACCTAATCAATTTCAGCGATATGGGATCACTGAAATTGACAGATCTTAGTTTCGACGTACGGATTCTGGAATACTAACATAAATAGAAATTAATTATAATTAAAGATGATACATAAGGAAAAATCTAAACACATCGTCGGATGATGAAACAAACATCACCAACGTATCCAAAATGGTCAAATTAGCTAAGATAGTAATTTTGGGTCAAAACGATGTCCGTCGTTGGACCCGATTTGCACCAAAAAATGTGTTAGGATACAAATCTACTAAACATAGCAAATTATATGTCCACGAGTCTAGAATGACGATACGAACCCAACGGTATATCCGAAATTAGAATCTGATGAGCCGATCTAAAAATGACCCGTTGACCTAGACATTGGGATCCGATTTGCACCGAAATACGTGCTAGAGCCAAGGTCCTCTAAATCAAGGAAAATATATGTCAATGAGTTCAGAATGAAGAAATGAACCCAATAGTATATCCAAAATTAGATTCTGATGAGCCGATGTTAAAATAACCCGTTGACTCGGACAAAGGGGCCCAATTTTGTACAAAAATATATGTTGGAGCCACGTTACTCCAAACTAAACAAATTATATATCAAATTATGCCAGAACGAAGCCATAAGTCCAGTAGTGGGGTCGAAATTGGAATCTGGAGTCCCGAGTTGAAATTTTAAAAGTTGAAAATTACGGTTTTGAAATGCTAACTTTGACATCGATTCCAACCTACCAAAGGACTTCCTATGAAGCTAAAAATTTTATTACACAAAGGTGGTTATACCTCCTATTCACATGAACTAGAGGTGCCTTAAATGGAGCTGCGATAATGGAGAAACAAATCTACGATGTTGGCTTCATAAAACTGTCCAAAAATAACATAATTTAAACGGTCAAATTGGTGGCCAGTTTTTATCTATCAAACAATCGAATTAATGGCTGAAATTTTAGGTGAGCGAATGGGTATATACCGAGATTGTAATGATGACAAGAGATTGACGATCCAACTGTCAGATTTCTCGAAAAAGGTGCACGAAGTTGCTGTCCCGAGGCACGGATACTGACTTTTTAAAACGCGCGTCTCGGCAGGATTTCGACTCCTAATTAAGTTAAAATCGTCTCTCTGTTGTGGACACACAAAAAAATGCTATTTTTTCTTATTGGTACAGGACACCATAAATCGAGTACGCCTGAAAGATCCTATACTGAGGATCCTCGAGTACAAAAAGAATTATGGAGAATGGAATGATGGAGATCGAGCGACAGTTGCTTCTTTAATCTGTTGACACTCCGATTTTCAAAAGTAGGAGAAAACCAAAGAAAATTGCTAACTCTCGGCTCACTGGCAAGAAGGGCAGCAATTTGGCTCTTGAAATGCTTTCCGTTCTGATCTTTTGAAGAGGTATGAAACCCCCTATTTATAGTCGTTTTGTACTGAAACCGCTATTACATACCCACATGGGAAAATATACTAATTTTCTATGTGGGCGTATAGACTTCTTTTGGGCGCATAAGGTGTAGGCGCATGAAGGTTGCATGATCGTGGGATTGACGTGGCCGCATGCTTCAGTGCATGATTGCTCATGGAGACTGACATGGCCGCATGCTTCGGTGTACAACTGGTCGTGGATGTTGATCGAGTCATGGAGCTATCCTGACTTGGGTGCATAGGTTGGAATGGGGCTATGCGCCCCCCTCTGAAGGAGCCATATAGGCGCATAAGCTTTGTTATGGGTGCATAGGGATGGGCGCATAGGCTTTGCTCTATGAGTGTCAGCCACTCTCTAGCTTGGACGCATAACAATCTCTGACTTGGGCGCATAGCTCATTTCTGGCTTGGGCGTATAGATGCTTCTTGATTTGGGCGTATGGATACTTCCTGACTTGAGATGCTAAAATTTTCATGCTTCTACATGACCCCCTTCAAAGTTTTTGATACTCGAACGAGTTCAAAATAGTTTAAAAGAAGCACGGGAGACTGTCTGGGCGCATAGTAAACTCCTTCTTTAGGTGTATAGAATTTTGCCAGGCTGTCAAAAAGATAGCAGTTGAGATCTTCCTCGAAAATCTGAACTGACAGATTTATCGGATCGAAATTTGAAGAGTTCCATCCTTCGTGTGTTGTCCACATCATCAAGTAATAGCCAAATAATATGCAAAAGATAAAGTCTTCGTGTAGGCGCATAGGCTATAGTGGGCGCATAGTCTATGTGGGCGCATAGCCTTGCCTCCATACCTATAAATAGGCCTTGAGGAGAAAGAAAATTCATTTTTCTCTTTTCTTCAAAAACTTTCAAGAGACCCTTCATCTCCTCTCTGCACGAATCATGTCTCCCAAGGCTGCCAAGAGATCTGAAAAGGGTAAGAAGGCTACACCGAGCGGTTATCCTCATTCGACAGCGTCCCCACTAGTCCAAGACCTGATTCTGGGTGAGGCTATGCTTCAAAAACGAAGTCTCGAGCGTTAATTTGCGATGCTCATACTCTTCTCTGCTTGGGCGCATAACCCTTGATATACGTCCAAAGCAACACGCTTCTGTGAGCATTCATATGTGCCCACAGAAGTATGCACCCACACACTATCGTGTGTTATGCGCCCACACTCTATTGTGTGTTATGCGCCTACGCAGAATGCTTCCATGCTTGAGTGCTGTTATGCACCTGAACTGTTATGCGCCTACATGCTTGTTGAATGTCATGCGCCCACTTGTAGTACATGTGTTTTGAGGACTTTATGCACCCATAGACAGTTCGGGCGTATAGGATTTCTCCAGCACTTAGTTTCTTTCTCTGCAGATTCGAAGTCCGACTTTCTTTTACTGTCTTTGTAGTTGACATGGTCGTTCTGGAGCTTGGTGGAATCTCATTCGGCTCTGCTTGCCAAGTTTTCAGCACAAGCCTCATAACTAACATGATTAGAAATATTCATGCCAAGATCAGCCATGACCAGCCTTCGGTACGAACGATCGCTATACTCGAACATGATAAGACTTTCTTGAAGCAGATGATGAATAATGAGAAGTTTATGTTCGGAGGGGGCACGGAGCTTCAAGAGACCGTACTTTCTGTTCGGTGACAGCCTAGAATTTGAGGGTGACAAGCCAAAACGTCTAAGGGACCCTCTGGTGGTCAGTGATCCCCAGTCAAGGAGGCTGAATCAAAGGATGATCAGTGCGAATGCCCAGATTATGGTGGCGACCAGAAAGCCAGTCTCTCCTACGACATCTCTTTCGGGGCTATATCTGAAATCAGGGCTATAACGAAGGAGTTGGACGAGAATCAAGTCCAATCGGCTCACCCTCCTGCGGGTATGTTATCTTTGCATCTCTCTTCGGATAAGATTTTTCAACTTTGATTTTGCGTGCTCCTCGTGAGGCTGACTGCCATTGTGTATTCCTTTGTAGACAAGGAGAAGAAACCATGCATAGAGATAGCCCAAGATATTTGGGGAGAAAAAGAGGTTGTCCCTGGTCCTCTGGGGTTGCTGGTGCGGAGGATTCTGTCAGTAAGCCGACATCGTTGCTGAATCTGCTCCCGGTCCATCTGGGGCCGTAGGAGATATACAGACTGATGCTGCTCGGGACCTTGATATTGTTCTCCTTGAACAACCTGGGGCTGTCCTTGGCGCCCTGGTAACCAATGCTGATGACCTAGTCCAAGTTGGCGCTAAGCATTCCAAAGGTATAAAATTATAACTCTTTCGCACTCTTTCAGGTTCTTACTTCCGTTGCTGATATATATTATTTTCTTGTCAGGTTCAGCTTCTTGTCAAGCATCTCTTCCTGGAGCGGAAGATCCTCATCAAGCTTCTTCCCGACGACCTCCTCCGAAGACGACGATATGGCCTAGGAAGTCGTCAAAGCTTTCCATTCTATCCTGAAAGTAAAGCTTCCTAGAGTTCTGAACCGAAATGCTATTTTTGGCCCTGTGAAGGCCGTTGCTGAATGTCAAGTGGCGGCCCTTGAGAGCATCGTCGGCTACGAGGAGCGGGCTAAAGGTATGAGGAAGGTTCTGAATGACTTGTTGGACTGCGTGGCAAAACTCAGGGAAGCCAAACAACGAAGCTCGACGTTGCTATTTCGTTAAGATGACGAGGCTTTAGTCACGGCTCTCACGGAGGAGGAGGCTACTTTCCAAGCCAGGAAGGATGCCCTTGCTCAAGAGATCAGCGAATTGGCTGATCAGTATGAGCAGTTCAACGCTACGAGTGAGGCTCGTATTGCTTCGAAGAATAAGCTGGCTGTCCAAATTACTATAATCACATCGCACAGATCCAAAATGAGATTGCCCAACTAAAGGCCAGCTTGAGGACAGTTGTGTCTGAACAAAAGGATTATTCAGCTCAGGCTGCCATAACTGCCATAAATTTAGACCAGTTAAAAGAACAGCTGGTGAAGTTGGAGAGAAAGTACGTGAAACTGATCCCCTTCCAGGATGAAGCTGTCCGACAGGAAGAAGCGCGCCGTCGTGCTACTGCCAAGTCCGAGTCCGAGATTGCGGCTCTAAGGGATAATATCAATCGTTTGTGTATCCCTTAGATCTTCTTTTGTAATAGGCTCAAATAGCCGTCAAGACTCCTGTATCTTTTTCTTTTCTCTGTCTTTTGATAGACGTTTTTAATAAAAAATCTTTTGGCTTTCATAATTCATGAATAAAGTTTGTGAAATATCAGAACTAGAGATAATGTGGACGTAGTAAGGATACTTCTGGTGGGTATTCCGCTGAAGAATTGGATGTGGACTCATTACCCGTTTTATATTCAAGTTTCTTGAATATAGATAATAAGTTGAAAGAAGCTGCTAATAGAGGTAATATGGACGTAATAACAGAGAATGTTTTATACCTCGACTAGAGGTAATATGGACATGGACGGGTATATAACATTTAAATAGGAGTCAGTAAATAATTCAAAGGTCATATGGACGTGATTATCTTTGACGAAGGAATATTTCCGGTAGGTATTCCGCTGGAAAATTTGATGTGGACTTATTATCTGTATTATGTTCAAAATTCTCGAACATAGGTAATAAGTTGAAAGAAACTGCTAGCAGAGGTAATAAGGACGCTGTAGCAGAGGATGTTCTATATCTAACCAGAGGTAATATGGACGTGGACGGATATATAACATTAGGCAGGAGTGGATAATTCGGAGGTAATATGGACGTGATTATTTTTGATGAATGTTTTGCTCAGAGATTATATGGACGTGGCAAAACATTTCTTAATTATCCTACTGGGAAAATAATTATCGAAAAACAGTTCAGAGGTAATATGGACGTGACTGTTTTCATAAGACCAAGTTTGGGCAGAGTCCAAAACAAAAATAACTCTATTGGGAATCTTTTTTAGAGGACCTGTTATCCATGACGTATCCAAGACTCTTGAAATACAGATAATAGTTAGATAATTTTTCGAATCACATAAACATTGCATTGTACATTTACATGATTAAAACAGGGTATATATGAACGTTGTACATGAAGGTTACACATAATATTTCTTCAGGAACTTGTTGTTGATTGGCATCATGAGCAAGTCACCAACAGGCTTGGTTAGTTGATACGCACCGTTAGAATACACTGATTCTGTAACGAAAGGACGTTCCTATTTAGGCTAGAATTTTCTTTATCTTATGCGTCATGACCATTGGTCTTCTCACTGCTAAGACCAGATCACCAACTTGAAAGATTCTTTCCTTCGTTTTTTTATTAAAGGCTCTAGAAAGGCGTGCTTGGTATAGCTCAATACGTTGTTGAGCTAATAAGCATTTTTTGTCTAGCGCTTCCAGCTCTTGTAGTCGCAGACGGTAACTTTTTTCGGCAGTCAACTCACTGGATAAGGCTACTCGAAGAGAGTGAATCTGGATTTCTAGGAGAAGAACTGCTTCACTTCCATAAACCAGAAAAAATGGCGTACTGTCTATTGGAGTCCGGACCGTTGTACGATAGGCCCAGTGATATTCACCGAGTTTCTCATTCCAATCGCGCTTGTTTAAAGACACGAACTTCCTGAGAAGTTTGATGATAGTCTTATTGAAGGCTTCTGCTAATCCATTAGCCGCTGGATTATAAGCAGTAGAGGCTATATTCTGAATTCGATTCTTATCGCAGAACCGATAGAATATATGGCTCGCGAATAGTAGACCATTATCATAGATGATCCTGCGAGGTAGGCCGAAGCAGTAGATAACGTGATGTTTGACAAAACTGATCACGTTTGACGTCTTTACTTCGATGAGCGGTATAGCTTCCGCCCGTTTGGAGAAGTAATCAGTTATAGCTAGGATAAACCGATGTCCTCTAGAGGATGGCGGGCTGATTGGGCTGATAACGTCCATACCCTAGGCTTTAAAAGGCCAAGATGCCACCCTCGGGTGTAGAAACTCTGAAGGTTGATGAATGAAATCGGCGTAGAATTGATAAGCCCTATACTTCTTTGTATATTCAACAACATCTGCTATTATCGTGGGCCAATAATAATCCATTCGTCTGAGGCGATCTTATAATTTGGGGCCTGGTTGATGTGCACCACAAATTCCGTCGTGAGCCTCACGGAGTGCATGTTTGGCTTTTGTGTCTGATAAACATCGTAACAGTAGGCCGTCGTAAGAGCATCGGTACAACATTTTGGCAGCTGTATCATAGTAAAATATGAGGGATCGCCTTTGGACAGACACTCTTTCTTTGGGTCCTCAGAAAGGATTCTGCAGACAGCGTAGTATATGAAAGAAAATCTCTAGTCTTTAACGTTGATGTTTGTTTCTGTTACGTAACTGTGATGAATATGTAAGGCATCTTTCACACAGAATAACTCTCGACCAGACACTGTGATCGAATGCTGAGTATTGGTAGGGACGGTCAAGGAAGCAGCAAGACAAGCTAAAGCATCTGCTTCTATATTCTGTAATCGAGGCATGTGCTCGATGAAGAATCCAGCGAAGGTAGAAGCCAATTCGATTGTCGCTTTTTGGTATGGGATGAGATCTTCGTGACGAACTTCATAATCCCCTCGGACCTGACTAACTATTAGCTTAGAATCGTCGTAAGCTTCTAGATAGTCAACTTCCAGTTATTTTTCCAATTGAAGGCCGATCAGTAGGGCGTTATATTCGACCATGTTGTTGGTGCAAGGTTCCACGAAAGAATATGCACGGTGTATAACTAGATGGTAGGGTGACACAAGCACGATGCCTACTCCGGCCACAATATTTCCTTTAGGTCTTGTTCTTGACGCACCGTCAAAGAACATTCACCAAATGGGAATTTTCTCAGTTGCGGTGTTAGACTCCACTACTTCATCCCGGATTTCATCGTAGAGTCTGGAAGATTCAGGCACCGGATGAGCTGCTAAGAAATCAGCTAATGTTTGGCCTTTTGCTGCCTTCTGAGGGACGAACAACATATCGTATAGAGTCAACAACATTACCTATGTAGCTAAACGGGAATTAAGAGAACCCGGTTTAGTCATGAGTATTCTGAGAGGATTGACTTTAGATATGATGTGGATGGTCTGCCCAAACACATAGTGACATGTCTTCTGGATAGCAAATACCAGTATGAGACATTCCTTTTCCACAGGTGTGTATCTGTGCTCGGCACCCACCATCGTGCGGCTGAGGTAGTAGATTGCCTGTTCATGGCCGCCTTCATTCTTCTAAGCTAATAGGGCACCAAGGGAATGATCCATAGTGCGGACATATAACAAGAAAGTCTTTCCAATTATCGGAGCCACCAACACTCGGGAGCTTGTGAGATACTTCTTGATGTCGTCAAATACGCGTTGACACTGTTCAGTCCAGACGAAAGATACTTCTTTCTTCATGAGCTGAGTAAACAGTTGATACCTTCCAGAAAGATTTGAAATGAATCTTCTGATGTAGGCTAGCCTTCCTTGAAGTCCGTGTAGCACTTTAAGATTTCTTGGAGGACGTATATCGAGGATAGCTTTCACTTTCTCTGGGTCAAGATGTATACCCTTTGAAGTGATAACAAAACCAAGGAACTTACCACTGGAGACTCCCAGAAAAGATTTGGTTGGATTCATCTTGAGTTGGTGTGCACGTATTAGTTTGAACACCGTTCTAAAATCTTGGAGGTGGTTGCCCTTGAGATGATTTTTAATGGCGATATCGTTGACGTAGCATTCCACTATTTTGCATAAATGTTCGTAAAAAATTGTATTCATAGCTCGCTGGTATGTCGCCCCTGTATTTTTTAATCCGAAGGGCATCACCGTATAGAAGTATACCCCCAACGGTGTTCGAAAAGATGTGTGTTTCTCATCATCGGGGAACATCTTGATCTGGTTGTCGCCTGAGAACCCATCTATGAAGGACATTCGCTCGAAGCCGCAAGTATTGTCGATCATTACGTCAATGATTCGTACAGGGAACTCATCTTTTAGACATGCAGAGTTCAAATTACGGTAATCGATACAGACTCGAACTTTACCGTTCTTTTTCATGACTGGAAAAATATTAGCGATCCAGTCAGGGCATTGTTCTTCACGAATGAACCCACTTGAAATAAGCTTCTTGACTTCACTCTCGATGGCCTCCTTGATATCTGGTCGGAACCGCCGTTGCTGCTGCTTCACTGGCTTAGATTTAGACGAGATATTTAGGCAGTGCATAACAACTATAGGGTCCAAGCCTGGAATGTCTTTATAGCTCCATACAAAGACGTCAATATATTCTCTTATAAGCTGTATAAGAGATTGTCGTTCTTCACCAGACAGACTTTTGCTGATAAAGATTAGTTTAAGAGATGATTCATCATCCAAATTAACTTGGACGACTTCGTCATTAGTAGGTGGTTTACGTTGTTCGAAACGTAACTTCCACCTGGTGTCCATCTTTTGAGCCCATTGTTCGAGCTCGATTGATTGGACATCTTCTATAATTTGGCCAACTGACACCATGTTGACGGACAAAGTTGCTTTGAACATGTCCCCAATGCTGGAGTCTGAATCCCAGAGGCAGGAATCAGAAGAATGAGAACAACGATCCACTTTGACGTCTGATCCTTCAGGAGTTGTTAGAGAAGTAACATAACCCAAACCAACACCATTTTGTTGATAATAGTTCTCAGGTTTGTCGGAAGGAGCAAAGTGATGTATTGGCAATCGTCACACTTGACCGTAGTTTAGTCCCTGGTCGCTTTTTATATCATATCCCATGTTCTGGATGATATTCTTAGCCTGCCAACTATATCGGTAAAGTTGCATTTTTTCAGAATCATAGTCAGCTTCAGTGTTGCGATTGGGAGTAGTAAAGTCCAGAACAAACTTTCTTTCACCAATTATTTGACCGAAGGTGATCAATTCTTCACCCTTTTTTCTAGCTGGAACAATGAAGTAGTGGATATCTTCTGGCCAGACTTTTTCCAGCAGACGAGGCATCGTGACCGGCATGCAGAGATGTGGTCCTATGCCATGCTCTCGGGCGTATAACGTATTTATGTACTGGTTTACAAATTGGTAGACATCATAGTAATTCAAATATAACCTTTACTTAGAAACTATGCAAGTTCTTCTTCAGGGATAACATTATCCACTGAAGGTACATTATTTTGAGTATTGATATACTCATTGAGGGGATCATTGTCCGGAACAGGAGCCGCAAACTTGGTCAAGTTTACCACGTAGGATAACTCATCAGGATTGGGAGGACGGACTTCAGCAGGTTCCACCTGAATTGTTTTACAGAGAGTGACGGTCAATGGTTTGACAATATCAGGATTCTATTTTTTAACCCAGATTGTGAGAGGCTTTGGAGTACTTTTTTGAGTAGTATGTCCTTTGACTCGGATAACCAGGTGACCGTCACTGGCGGATGAATTGACTTCAGCTTCATCGTCAGCTTCATTGCCATCATCCTTGGGAGGATGAGATTGGTAAAGTACCGAATCTCCATAGTAGGCTTCAATATCCTTAAAAGGATCGACATCGGCAAACTCTGTCTTCACGATGCCATCACCGTTGACGTACTTGAAGCACTGGTGAAGGGTAGAAGGAACGATCATGTTCTCGTGTATCCACGGACGTCCTAATAAGACATTGTAGGACACATTGGCATAAATTACATAGCAAGAAACCTCTGTTCGGAGATCACCAATCTGGCACTTAAGACGGATCTTGCCCAGCGGATGGCTTCTCCCAGCATTGAAAGCCATGATAGTTGTATTGGTTGCAGATAGCTTGTGCAAAGGGATCCCTAGAAATTGGAGTAAACTTCTAGGGATGATGCCGAGGGAGGAACCTGGATCGATATGCATCTGATCCACCTTAATTG
Source organism: Iris pallida (assembly GCA_029216955.1). Classification (NCBI taxonomy): domain Eukaryota; kingdom Viridiplantae; phylum Streptophyta; class Magnoliopsida; order Asparagales; family Iridaceae; genus Iris; species Iris pallida. Next base: position 11,156,148 of record JANAVB010004800.1, read on the forward strand.
CCCCGATATACCTTATATAGTACAGAGTTCTATCATGACGATTGTTTTTGAGTAGCATGTCCTCTTGTGAAAAGGTGATATTTGGTACCACTTCTATAGTGCTATGGCAGTGAGGATAGGAGACTGGATCTTCAGTGGGGGCTTTGACTTCAGCGAGATAAGAATCAACATGTAGTAATGCCTCACTTAAAGCTTTCCACGTCTCTTTGGAGAGTCGCAGTAGATCGAACAAAGATAACATGGCAGGTGTATTAGCCAGCTGTGCCAGTTTGTCAAAGTTGTAAGGCCGATCCGTGTCTTCGAGAGTTGGTGCCTTCAGAGACTTGTCAAATTGTGTCTCCTTCTGCTTAGCTTTATCGGTAGTTGAGGACTTAGATGGACCAGCTTCTGAACTTGTGGGGGCAGCAGGAGCTTGAGAAGGCACCGCGTCTTCTTGTGCGGGGTCATAAGTCCGTAGGTAAGTCTTTCCAGATCACGTCTCACCAGATTGAACTTCGTAAATGGGAGAAGACACCATATAGCATGATTAGTATTTCTTGCCCCTCTTTGCTTTGGAAGACACCACCCCCTGCATCATTTCTTGCACAGGTCTGGATGGACCCACATGATCTCACCTAGTTCTCTCGTGAGTGGCACCAACATTGATGTTGAGTCGCGAGCTGGCGGCAGGTTGACGATTTCCATTACTGCCTTGGGGATTGGGACTACGCCATCTGAGACTTCTATGGGAGAAAAGTCACCAAATTGAAGAGAGATCATGTTAGTAGATACGACCTTGTCTTCAGCTTCGAGGTTGATAACTTGGCTGTCGATAAGCTGTTGTATCTTTTTCTTTACGACGATGCAATCCTTGGTAGAATGGTACACGTATTGATGATAAAGACAGTACTTGGGATCGTTGAGTTGGTTCGCCTCTGCAGGATGCTGTGGTGGAGGCAATATCAGTTTATTACCCTTCATTAATGTATAAAAAATGGTAATAACATCATCTTCGTCAAAGGAAAAAGTCTCCTTGGGTTTGTCCGGAGCGCCCTGAGAATTGGAAGCTCCCTTGAAAGTGTCGACCTTCAAGACTTCTTTCCCTTTACCCCCACGGATAGGGATAGTTTGGGGGTGCTTACTTTTGTCTTCAGATTTGGGTGTCTTCAACCCCAGTAATGCCAGATTAGGAACATCATTCTGTACAGCAGCAGCAACCCCGATGAAAGTGGGACATGTATCATACTTATGTATACCCAGACAGAACTTCTCTATAGGAAGGAAGTTATGTCGACAAGTAATAAGCTCTGAGTCTGGTATACCGAAGGACATCTTCAATGCTAGTCGCCTGAAGCGTTCGATGAAAGCAATAACAGACTTACTCCTCATTTGCTTGGTTTCAATGAGGGTGGACATACTAACATGCATGCCACTCTCATAAAAACTATTGAGTAATAAGCTCTCCAAGTCTTTAAAGAAATTAATACAACCGTCAGGCAGACTGCAGAACCATTCAAAAGCTACCCCCTGTAAGGTGCTGATAAATAGTTTGGACAAGAACGGATCGTCCCTTGGTAAGTGCAGAGTCTGCATGTTGAAGTATGTCATGTGTTGGTGAGGAGAAGTCATCCCATCAAATGAATTTAGCGTCAGTGGCTTGTAGTTAGGAGGGCAAGTAGCATTCTCCCATTCAGGAGGATAAGGTTGAGATATCCCCATCTTCTGAAGCTCGTCTTTGTGTGAGATAGTATCGAGACGGGCAACAAGAGAATCAATTGCATCCTGCTGATTGAGAAGATGTTGAGAAAGGACTGCTGTACGGTTGTCAAGCGTCGTTGGCGAAGGACCACCCCCAGCATTTATGGGATTTGGAGGAGGTGCAACGGAATGATACTCCTTTTGTAGTGAAGGAGGGTTGTTGCTATGAACCGGACTAGCGTGTGCTGAGATGTTCGGTTGAGGTGGAGGAACAGCCCCAGCAGTTTAGACTACCATGATGTTGGTAAGCATATCAGTGATCTTGGCAAATGCCATTTCAAGACTCTCCAATCGCTTGTCGGTCTGATCACTTGCATCTTCAGCTCTCTCTCCATCCGACATGTACGCAGATAACATACGAGGATGAATAGAGGATACAGTACAACTGGTACTGATACTGCCTGTCTTTGACTTGAAAAGACCCTCGTTTTCAGGCAGGGGAGGTAGATAGTCACCGTCGGACTCGAAGAGATCATCGTCATCTGGAAGGCTACCTCCGGTGTGAAGGTCGTCTGCTTTCTGAGGGAATACTACCTCCAGCTGAAGGATCATCACCCCCGGCTTGAAATTCCTCGCCATCTATAAGGAATCTCGTCCTTGACCGAGTACCCATATAGACTCCTTCAGATGTAACAGCTCCCTGGCTATTTGCTGGCAGACTTCTTCTCCTTCGGTTCGCAAAACTGAGAGAAAATATTGGGTCAGTGGTCCACCTTCTTTGATTGGGGCTCCCGTAAGGAGGACCCCATGAAGCCATGTTGGATGAACACATAGCGGCTTTTCATCATCAGAGTGCTGTAGTAGTCGAAACACGGACAGTCTCGGGGGCACCTTCGTTGCTTTGGAGCAGCAACAGTTGATGACAATATTGGTGTACGGATGTACGCCATGAATTGTAGTATCCTTCCTCGCTTTACGCTTATGATTTATTATGTCGCATAAATCGGCGGAAGGGAGTTTTGCCTTAAAATCCATTTTACATGCATCGCCGAGCTTTGCATATGGGTTTGTAAGGGGAGTTGGCACATCCAAACTTAGTTCATGTGCAGGGGCAACCCCCACAACTAAGTTCCGTGATGATCTTGAAGATAACCCCGTGCTATATGCGGTGGGGCCTATCTTTTTGTTGTGTGCGCATAGACCCTGGAGCATGCCCTTGGACGCATGCTTTCCTAAAGTCCTGGCAGCATGCCTGGCCTTCCTGGATGTGGACGCATAGAGCGGGTTATCAGAGCCTGGGCGCATAGCTCTAGGCGCATGGTCCTGGGTGCATGGCTCTAGATCATCAGAGCCTGGGCGCATAGCTCTAGACGCATGGCCCTGGGCGCATAACCTGTCGAAGACAGAAGTCCTCTGGCCGGAGTTACGTGCCCACATACTGCCTTGAGCACATAACTCTGGGTGTATGCTTTGGAAAATAGTGCTATTTTCTTTCATTTTTGCCTTCTTTATTTGCAAGCCTCGCTGAGTTTATCCAGAGAATCGAACACTTTGATTCTTGGCATCATAGTGTTTTCTTTTGCCAAGTCTCGAGTGTTGAATACTCTGTTGTTGATTGCACAAAAGGGAAGTCGCTGGACTAGTAGAGCCCGGAACGGTATGCGTCCTCTTCGTGTTAGGAGCTGCTGTGGAAGGATTATGCGCCCTCATGATGGAGTTCTCCTTCGGTTGCATATCTTCTACTACACTGGCAGGATATGAAGCACGAGCCTTCGAAAGCCAAGTCTTGCGAGACTTGTTTTGCTTCACTAATTTCGAGGAAGTAGAGCCGTCCCTCGAGAGCATCTCTTCAAACGCCCGCTGATCGAACTTTACGATCAACATCTTCTGAGTGCTCCCCACTTTATCTGTATCAGATTGCGTCACCAGCTTCTCCTCAGAGGAAAAGGTAGTCTCCAACGGAGTCTCCATTTTTATGGACAAATAAAAAAGAAGAAGAAATGATATCTTTTCTTATTGGCACAAGGCACCACAAATCGAGTACGCCTGAGAGATCCTGCACTGAGGATCCCCGAGTACAAAAAGAATTCTGGGGAATGGGATGATGGAGATCGAGCGAGAGTTGCTCCTTTACTCTGTTGACACTCCAATTTACAAAAGTAGAAGAAAACCTAAGAAAACTGCTAACTCTCGACTCACTGGCAAGAAGGACAGCAATTTGGCTATTGAAATGCTCTCCGTTCTCTTCTTTTGAAGAGGTATGAGACCTCTATTTATAGTCATTTTGCACTGAAACGACTATTATGCGCCCACAGGAGAAAATACGCTGATTTTCCATGTGGGCACATAGACTTCCTTTGGGCGCATAAGGTGTAGGCGCATGAAAGCTGCATGATCGTAGGTTGATCATGGGGTTGACGTGGCCGCATGATTTGGTGCACGATTGCTCGTGGAGACTGACGTGGCCGCATGCTTCGGTGCACAACTGGTCGTGGATGTTGACCGAGTCATGGAGCTATCCTGACTTGGGCGCATAGGTTGGAATAGGGCTATGCGCCCCCTTTGGAGGAGCCATATTGGCGCATAAGCTTTACGGTGGGCGTATAGGGATGGGCGTATAGGCTTTGCTCTGTGAGTATCAGCCACTCTCTAGCCTGGGCGCATAGCAATCTCTGACTTGGGTGCATAACAATCTCTGACTTGGGCACATAGCTCATTTCTGGCTTGGGCGCATAGATGCTTCTTGATTTGGGCGCATAGACACTTCATGACTTGAGATGCTAAAATTTTCATGCTTCTACATCTGTGTGCTCGGGAAGACGACCTGCTGGCCGGGGGGGTCATGCTACCACATCGCGTGGGCGTCCAATGGCGCGTGCGGCCCGGGCGATCGAAAGTCGTCCGGTCGACGTTCGTCGCGGGTGTGGTCGCACCAAGCTTGAACGCGTAACCAAAAACGTACTGCTATGGCTGGGCACCGCTATACCGGGGGATCGCACTGCCATTATGTGGCTAGTACGGTATTGCATACGGCCAACGCGGTGCTACGTGTGGCCAGCACGTGGCGATGTTGTGGCCAACAAAAAATGGCGACGAAAGGAGCCCGCACAGGAACAACGCACAGTAGCAGTTAGGGCATGGCAGGTTGTCGGCGTGGCACTGCCTCGTGGATGTCGACGACCGTCCAGGCGGCATAGGGCTATCATTTAATAAAGGACGGCCAGCCAAGAGGTATGTACAGCAGCAGAAGCAAAGGCAACAGCAATGGCAATATTAGTGACCGTTGCCGTTAAGTGTGGTGGAGAGGAAGGAAAGGAGGGAAGTGATGGAGTTCGGATTAGGGTTCTTGGTGTAGTGAAGAAGAAAAAGAGGAAGAAGGAGAAGGGTAGTAAAAAAAGAGACGGGGGACTGTCGGCCAACAAGGAGTTCTAGGTGTGGAGTGAACATAGAGTTAGTTGTTGTTTTTTCTTTTCTTTTTTGTATGAGTTGAGTGGTGATAATGAAGAGTAGGTACAATAATGTGGTTGAGGGTTGTTAGGGGTTATGATTGGGTAAGGGGAGGAGAGTGGTTGTCCAGCTGCATACACCCACTTTGGATGGGAAAGACCAAGAAAAAGAGGAAAGGAAGGTTTGGATCTAGCCAAAAATACCCATAACTGAATTCAAATTCAAAAGGGGTGAAAAATAGGATTTGATGTGCCAAAATTGATGTTTGGTGTGTTATAGAGGAAAAATTTGGTGGGTGGTGGTTAGGTGTGTCATGAGGGGGTCACATGCACTTGGGTTAGCTGGTTGAGTTTGATTGGGTCAGGTTTGGGTTTCCAGCGATTATGACTACAATTTAAGTCATTTATAATCATTGATGAAATAATAGCATGCGGAATCTCAATTGGATGGTACACATGTGGCATGTGCGTAGTCGACTAAAAATAGGTCAAAAACATGTATTGGGTCGATTAGGTTGGATCGATGTCGAGCCCCGAATTAATTTGGAAGTTAGGTCAAGTTTTTCGGTAGATGGTCAAACGGCCTAAATTGTCCAGAAAGTTGTACGATGTAAATAGAATACAAGTGAGCAAGTTTGAGTGGACATAATATATCAAAATAAAGATAATCTTGTCTATACAAAACTTATAAAGAAAGTTTCTAGAGACTGACATCCCTGGCGCTCCAAAAATTAAAGTCACGAAAAGGTACATTTAATGATCAAAACTAATTATAATAAAATTAGTTATGGAAAATAATTCAGTTGAAAATTTCTAAAAGAGCCCCAAAATTCAGGGGGCTCACATCCTACCTACCTTAGAAAATTTTGTCCTCGAAATTACACTTAGGCACAATATAAAAGATAGAAGACTTATATCTAAAAGAGTTAAGTACGACTAGCCGTACATGGCTCATGGGAGGCGTTGATGCACTAGTAATATGGATATTAGGCACAAGAGAAATAAAATGAAGGATATTATTTTAAAATTATGATACGATTAGGGAAGGGATAAGATCATTCTCGATTTCATAGCTGGAATGATCACGAAGTTGTGGTCGCAAACATAGGATAGGAGGTCAAGGGATGAAAGGATAGTGATACGGTCTGAAACTACAACTTCAGGTCACTTAGAATAATCTGATAATCAAACAAGCTGAAGAAATTGCATACAGATTCATACCACAGTTTAGCCTATCTATCAAGTTCCTAAGATAACACAAGATTCCTTAAATACGGCTAGCCTAAACTCAATCCAGAATCTAACTAATAGTATTTGGAGGTCTTATGCCTTATCTTTGTTCCACCAGTAGCCTCCTTGGTCTGGCCTCCTCAATTGTAACTTTTACTAACACAATATAAAGATCCTCATAACGTAATCTGTCAAGGTCTTCAAATATCCTAGATTTTCGAATTTCAGCACGGCATTAACTCCTTAAGTTTTCCTCTGTCTATGGAACATCTTCATCTCAGAAATTATCATCCATTATAACTCTAGATTCTATTCATCAATCTATTTTAGGACACTCTACTTTTCTATCTGGAATTTCTTGTTTTCTTCTCATCTCATACCGTTTCATTTCTCGTCCTTGTTTTTCTTAATGTCTTAATCTTGATCACATGTCTCTCTACAACCTATAGTGCTAGTTTTTTAACATATTTTTACATCCTAATTATTTTCTAACCTCATTTTTATCTGTCATAAACTTTGTATATTTTATTTCTTCAAAATAATCTCATCTTCCTTTATTCGAATCTCTGCTTCAAGGATCTTGCTTAAAACAATATTCTCTTTATAATCCTCATAAGTCATCGTAATAATCACGGTCAATTAGGTGAAATTTTGAATTAGACCGGTTTGAAATCCGATGGTGTTTTTCGTAGCAGTCCCAGGGGTCAGTTCGCTTTTAGGCATGCTACCTTTGCTCTTCTTTTCGGACACATGCCAATCATTACTGGAAATTTTCCAACAGATCTATAAATATGTAAACCTCCAATTCAATTCCATATGTTCTAGTCAATGGGCCTCTCCCTCAATCATGGGACTTTTCTATAGAAGCTAAGACTTGATAAAAATACCATTCACATCCTATTAGTCTATCTAATAAAGACGTCTATCCACCCCTTTGACCTTAAGTAACCACTTATAGAGTATCATAACTGCAATAATCACAATCTGTAATAAGATATAGTCAAATGGCTCATCAATCACAAAAGTTCGCCCTTCTGAGACAGGGAAGGACGAGAATTCATAAATGGGAATTCAAGGAAGCTATGATTCAGCACAAATACGGAAGTCAAAGGCGATAGTAGAAGTCAAGGGAATTTCCAATAGTAGCAGTGGATTGAGATCCTAAAATACTATCCTAGTGCAGGCTCGTTCGGCACTGTGACGTAACCGAAACAATTTATTCTCGACCTACATGGGTCACCACAAACTGGCATATAATTGGAAAATAATCGCACAGTGGAAACTGGCGTACATTTGGAAAACAAAATTACAGTAAGAACTTGCGAACAAATGCACAGTAGGAACTAGCACACAAACGCACAATGAGAATTAGCATATAATTGGGAAACAATCGTACAGTAGGAACAGGCGTACATTTTGAAAACAAACTCACAATGGAAACATGCGTATAAATTAGAAAACTACGTGCAATGGAAACTGGCATATAATTGAGAAACTATGCAAAGTGAAAACTGGTTGAAAAACTATGCACAGTGGAAACTGATGTATTATTGAAAAACAAATGCACAGTAGGAACTGGCGTATAATAGGAAAACTATTCACAATAAAAATTGGCGTATAAATTAAAATAATTACGCACAGTGGGAACTGGCATATAATTGGGAATCTACGTGCAATGGAAACTAGCGTGTAATTGAGAAACCATGCACAATAGAAAACTGACATACAATTGGGAAATTATGCACAGTTCACACAGTGGGAACTCATCGTCCCAAACAGAAAGTCCAGTCCTAGATTTATAAGAAATTTGTCACTGCCATAACTTCCTCTCTAGGACTCAAAATCCAGTGAAACAAAACCAAAACTGCATAAAATTAAATTCTCTACCACATGGAACACCAAGTTTTCAAAAATAACAAGTTTTAATAGATTATTTCCCTAAAACCAACAAAATACTATTTTTGTCGACCCTGAT